>BMAC01000035.1:821209-841977 GCA_014905375.1 Phtheirospermum japonicum
TTATCAAATCCTGTATTAAACCAACTGTAACGATAATCCTCCTATTTGTTAATTGTGTTGACACCTTGCTTAGGTGTCAATTAGAAAAAAAATCAAATCACATGTGTTATTTTAATACAATTCCTAAATCTGATGTGGCATGTTTTTGTGCATTTACAATTTCTCCTTCCTTTTATGAAAAATGAGCCTGACTATAAAAAACGACTTTTTTTTTCTCATTACATTGTATTTGCCGTTCTCTCTCCCCTCTCTTCCTAATTTTTTCTCCCAATGTTCATTCCTTTTATCGGGTTCATTCCTTTTATCGGGTTCATTCCTTTTTCTCCCCTCTACATTACTTTCTTTTCTTTGTTCCGTCTCTTGCTCTCTCTCCCGCTACCTCTCTCTTTCCCTCTCCCTCTCCCTCTCCCTCTCTTGCCTCTTTTTTTTATAGAATTCTGCGTAGAGAATTCGTTGAGATTTGTTCTTAATATAGAATTCTGAATTCGTTGAGATTTGGTCTTAATATAAAATTTTGTGTTGCGTTGCGTATTTTAGAATTCTGCGTAGATCTGCGGTTTAAGGTTTTCTTAATTCGCGTTGAGATTTGTTGCGTTAATTTTGTAATTTTCTTAAATCTGTTCTTAATTTTGTTAATTCTGCGTAGATCTGCAGTTTAAGGTTTAATTTTCTTAATTCTGTTCTTAATTTTGTTCTTAATTCGCGTTGAACTGTAATTTTCTTTTCGCGTTGAGATTTGTTCTGTTTAATTCTGATTAATTTGTTGTGTTAATTAAGCATTGAAGATTTGTCGCAGGTTTGTTCTATTTAATTCTGATTAATTTGCGGAGATTTGTTGCAGGTTTGTTCTGTTTAATTCTAATTCATTTGCGGTGTTAATTAAGTGTTGAAGATTTGTTGCAGGTTTCTGATTAATTTGCGGTGCAGGCGCGTTTACTGCGGTTAAGATTTCTTAATTCTGTTTTCTTAATTCTCTTAAGGGCGCGGATATACTCACCCCAAAAACTTATGAGTTTACCCCAAATTATTTTAGACAAAAATAGGTCTTAATGAAAAGACTGAAATAACCCAATTCACAATATATAACTAAAATTAAAAAAATAAAATTAATATAATTATATAAACATTAATATATATATATATATACCATGTGAGGATATATGCACCCCAAAATACTATTAGTTAACCCCAAAACAGAAACATATTAAATTCTCGTAACTTTTTTTTCATCCCCAAACCTGTTTCAATACCTAAAAGAAATTCGCATTAAAACTTGTAAGATGGAGGATAATGATAAGAACAAGATGAATAATGTTATTATTCTTGACATCTATCTGTTTTAGTCTTTTTTTTTTCTATTTTTTGGAGTGTATTACTATTTATTGGGTTGAAGATCGCGGATATGTTCGATCTGGTTTTAATGAACAACTGATGTATGTTTGAAAGTTCTGACCGAACATTATACATATGTTCGAATATATTATTTGAACACATGCATATTGTTTGAATTATATTTATGAATATGGGCTATATGTTCGAAACTTTCGACCAAACAGATGGCTTTGGTTCTACGAACCAGAGTAGAACACGGTAATTTCTTTCAAAAACTTCAAACCCTAACCTAATAAGTGAATCAAACCCAATGAGAAACTTATCCCGTACGTTTGATGGCTCACCCCATTCCATTATTCCTCTCGATAAATTATATGGATTTTTCTAAACAATTTTTTCTTCCCTTTTTTCCCCACTTTTTCTCCTCTGGCTGCGTTTTCTTTCTTCTTCGCAGTTTCTTCCTCTCTCGCTTTCCTTTTCTTTTCTTTTTCAATTTATTATTATTCTTTTTATTTTAGTTTATTATTATATTATATATTATATTAAATAGGGGTAAAATAGGGTGTTTGTGGGGTTGATTTAGTAAAAAAAATATATTTTTTAAAAGTTTTTGGGGTGTTCTTATCACTTGGGTCAGCTCATAAATTATTGGGGTGCGTATATCCTCGCCCTTCTCTTAATTCTATTAATTAAGTTTAATTTTCTTAATTATAATTAATTCTCTTAATTTTGTTAATTAGGTTTAATTTTCTTAATTATAATTCTGCGTTAAGCGGTTTCTTAATTCTCTTAATCTTAATTTCTGTTAATCTTAATTCTCTTAATTCTGTTAATTAGGTTTAATTTTCTTAATTATAATTAAGCGGTTTCTTAATTCTGTTAAGCGGTTTCTTAATTCTCTTAATTCTGTTAATCTTAATTCTCTTAATTCTGTTAATTAGGTTTAATTTTCTTAATATAATTCTACGGTTTCTTAATTCTCTTAATTTTGTTAATTAGGATTTCTTAATTCTCTTAATTCTGTTAATTAGGTTTAATTTTCTTAATTCTATTCATTCTGTTAATTAGAGGTTGATTCTTTCTTAATTCTCTTAATTCTGTTAATTAGGTTTAATTTGCGTTAAGCGGTGTTCTTAGGCGATTTCTTATTTCTTATTTCTTAATTCTCTTAATTCTATTTCTTAATTTTGATTAATTCTTATTATATTGCCTTTGTTGAAAAAATAAATAAATAAATAAAATTTTCACTTGGGCAGTTTTGAACCACCTTCTACTACTGGACTACTTATATTTGTTGATCAGTTTTTACTCTTAATAGGAATTTGTTTATTTGTCTTTACTTTTACTTGCTTTTACTTATAAATAAATTTGTTTATTCTCCCCACTCCTAAATTAATTGAGCATCTCCACATTTTTTCGGGAACTCAGATCTCCTTGCTTCAATTATCAATTTTGTTTTTAAGTTTTCACAATTTTGAGGAATCGGTCATCGAAACTAACAAGGACGAACATTGAACGTGGACGTATTGTATGTACTTAATTAGAATTCAATTACAATACATATCGTATGATTCATTATTTTCTATAATTACGATATACGATACTATATATATATATGTGTATATATGTGTGTGTATATATATATATATATATATATATATATATATACACACACATATATACACATACACATTACTTATTTCACTTCTAAAAGCCGATATTATAATTTTTTGAATTACTTAATGTCAATTCCAAAGTGTGCAGGGTAAAAAGATGGAAACTAAAAATAATTTTAATTTAAACAAAATAATTATGGAAAAGATAAAAATAATGAAAACTGAATACATTTTACCCTTTTCGCTCAATAATAATTTTTAGCCGATATTATTAAATTAATCACTAACCACTGTGATTGTTTATAATTTTTTGGAAATTTGATAATTTTAATGCATCCAACTTTAATTGATTAAAATCATATAATAAATGTTTGACAATGTAACTTCAATTACGTACATTCCTTCCTTTTTTTTATTGGATCTAATTGTGATAGAATAATCGTTTCTAAATGATTATAACAACTATTGTGGAAACATTTCTAAATGATTATAATAACTATTAATTGTTATTCACACTACGTTGTGATAACTATTAATTGTCATTTTTATAGTACCTATTAATCGTCAATTGATAAAGTCAACCCACATTTATATTCTTAATRAAGTTGTTATTGTAAAATAAAGAGTTTCCACGAAGTTAATCACCTGTTTATTTTTATTTTTTTGTAAACGGATTAAAAATATGAGATATCTTTTGATAAATTTAATTGATTTGGAATTTGACTATACCATAATTAACGAATTTGTTTGATAGAATAACAATTTTTTTGATTAATCGATAATCACTGTAATGGTTTATGAATTTTTGGGAAGTTAACTGAAGTTAATTGATTTGGAATTTAATTATACCATAATTAACGATCCAGTGTGATCCGCACTCTATAAATTGATATCTCTATAAATGGAATATTCATTTTTCATAGTTAACTATTTTTAAATAAATATATTTGGTAATTATTGGGTTTGAGCTTAATCAGTGCTTAAATATATCAATTATAACAATAATTGTATATAAGGAATATTTGACAACATAAATTCAATTACGTACACTCCTTACTTTTTTTTATATCAACTATCAATTGCCGTTATCTTATAAATTTTACCATTGCAACACTTAATGTACCTTGATTATGGGATTGAAAAATAAATGACTATTAATTGCCAATTGATAACGTCCACATGCCTTTATATTCTTAATGAAGTTTTTATTGTAAAATAAAGAGTTACTATGAAGTTAATCACCTTTTTATTTTTTTTATTTTTTTAACGGATTATAAAAATGACATATTTCTTCATTAACCAACAAACACTGTAATAGTTTATTATTTTTATGGAAGTTTGATGAATTTAATTGAGTTGAAATTTAACTATACCATAATTAACGCATTTGGTTGATACCTTTATTAGAAATAGTATTTCTTCCTTAATTATACGAGAATCATTTACAATATGAAAATTAATAAAACTGTTACTAACTATTGGAGAATATTAACATATATTTATATAGCTTGATAATTTGATGACCCCCTATAAATAATTGATTGTCACTTTTTTTATATGTATACAAAATTTATTTATTTATAAAATCAAAAAAACAATGGACCTACGTCTTCAGCCCCATCTTGCAATCAATCGAAGGATATGTGTTGCGTATTCTAACAAGGATCATTTGGTATGTTTTTTTTTTCATATATATTAATTTGTTTATTTTAAATTATGTTTTATCAAAAAAATTAATTCTATTCTCAACTATATATTTTACTCTCCTTTTATTTATATTTTGTTCGAAATTATAATATGTTACATCGTCAAATATATGAACATGAGTTTTCTTGTCCACTAAATAAATTGTTTATCCATAAATATTCTACGATCAATAAATTGGTCAGTGTTTTTTATGTAATTAGTTTACTTTTTATTTCGTATGTACTATATTAAAATGTTTTTCACACACACACACACACACACACACACACACACACATATATATATATATATATATATATATATATATATTTGGTGTAAAATATAGTTCTAGGTGGAGACTTCCGTCAAATTCTTCCTGTTGTGCCAAAGGGTAGTCGGGAAGATATTGTGTATGCTAGTATCTGTTCATCCAGACTGTGGGAACATTGTAAGATACTTCGATTGACGAAGAATATGAGGTTAACCGTCGGACAATCAATGTCAGAATCTGTTCAATGTGAAGTTCGCGATTTCTCCGACTGGATACTCAAAATTGGTGATGGAAAAATTGGTACAGAAGTGGATGGTCAGACTTTAATTGATATACCTGACGATATACTTCTGCAGACTCCAGGCCATCATGTTGCTGCTATTGTTGAGAGCACTTACCCATCTCTTTTACAAAACTTTGGCCATCACTTATTCTTCGAAAAAAGAGCTATTCTTGCACCAACTAATAGTATTGTTGAGACAGTGAATGAATACATGATGTCGATTCTTCCAGGTGATGAACATATGCAAATGGAGAAGTTCAGCATCAAGTGTACTCGACATATTTTCTAAACACGATAAAGTGCTCCACAATCCCCAATCATATTCTGAAGTTAAAAGTTGGAGTTTCGGTTATGTTGATTAGAAACATGGATCAAGTTTCAGGGTTGTGCAATGGTACTAGATTAGTTGTTACGCAACTTGGAGATCGCATTATTGAAGCAAAGATTTTGTCAAGAACTAATGTTGGTATGAAGGTTTACATTCCACGAATGGCATTGACCCCTTCGGATAGTAGGGTCTCATTCAAATTTCAAAGGAGACAGTTTCCCCTCATTGTTTTTTCGCAATGACTATAAACATGAGTCAGAGTCAAACTCTTTATAATGTGGGTTTGTATTTGCCAAGACCAATTTCTAGTCACGGTCAACTCTACGTCGCAGTCTCTCGGGTTAAGAGTCGTAAAGGATTAAAAATCCTAAGTTGTGACGACGATGATAATATTGTTAATAAGACTACAAATGTTGTTTACAAGGAGGTTTCCCAGAATCTCAAGTGAGCGATTTTAAAAAGTTGTATTATTGAATATGATTTAATATTTATTTTTTTCGTTCTTTTTAATATATTTTTGCTCGATATGCCCGCGTAAACGCGGGTTTCTTAACTAGTAAAATAATATTATCAAATCCCGTATTAGACCAACTGTAACGATAATAAAAGATTACTAGATTGCAAATCGTAATTAACTGGACCAAGTGTTTCCCTTTAAATGTATCTGGGTCGTGATTTGTTAATTAAACTTAATTAATTTGTAAACAATCAATCATAACAGCCATCTAGTTTCAAACCCAAATAATAATTATTTGTGCTTTACTCTTTATTTTCAACACTTTTGGAGGCAGTTTGGGAAGAAACGTTCGTTGAAGATTTCACAGGGCAATCAACGTAATTAAGATCATTTTCGATGGACTGTGTGTTGGAGATTTTACTTTATCACGTGATTCTATGGGTCTGAATGCTTGATTTAGTTTATCGAAAGTACTTATAATTTATTTTATCACATTAAATTTTTTTAGAATGCTTAGTAAGAATTAATAATACTTGATTTAGTTTATTGAAAGTACTTATAATTTATTTTATCACATTAAATTTTTTTAGAATGCTTAGTAAGAATTAATAATAAGCTCTTGATAGCTTATTTTGTCTAATAAGCCCCTCTTCAGAAAAAGTTACAAATTGTAATTTTTTTAATAAACTCCTACGTTATTTGGTAAAATCATTTTTTATCCTTTTATATTATAAAGAATATTTTATTTATAAACTAATATATTACATTATATTTTACGAAAATATTTTTATTAGTAATAATTAAAGTTTAATTTATTATTATAATTATTTTTTTAATTATTTTTCAAGTATTTTTGTCTTTTTTTTAAAATAATCTTTTGGGAAGTCTTCATTAATTATTATAATTTTATTTCTTCTTTTATATTTTTCTTTTTTTATGTATAGTGTTTTATATTTTTTTAATCATGTATATATCGGTAAATTAACCTTCAATCAGTTATTTTAATCAACTAATTTACCAAGCACTAATTGAAAATCAGCTACCAACTATCAGTCACCAGCTATCACCTGTTTGAATCAGTTCAACCAACCAGGCCTAAAATATCTAAAATATATATGTGGTAAATGAACATGTATATCTATTAATTTATCTACATCTACATGATCTTTTAAACATTGTCCACGAAAATTTAATATTTTTTAAATATTTTTTTGACTTTTGCAATTAAAGATAAGTTTTTCTTTTTTATTAATCATGTTGAGAATTTTATTCTTAGCACTTTTTCTTTTTTTAGTTGTTTGCCTTTTTTGAACTTAAATTAAATTAGTACTCTACATTTGTTTCCTAAATGGAGTTTAGGACTTTATTTAGTTTCCTTAGTTTTTGTCTAACTTGTTTATTAAAACTAGGAGTCTTGATTATATAAGGAAAAAGATAACGACGCAAATAAAACACGGCTTTTGGGAAAAAGGCAAGACCCTTTTTTTTTTTGGAGAAGCAGAACACGAGCAAGAGATCGACTTGGAGCTACGATTCAGCATAAGGAGATTTTCAAAGTTGCGTGACCAATGGAGAAGATAATCTCAAGCGTAGTGACAAGTATTTTTGTATCAAGAGTTGATGCAATTGTTTTTCATATATTATTTTTCTATTTTGTAATATAGTTTTCGGGTTTGTTGAAGAATTTATTCTTGGCAATAATTCCTATTTTGTTATTTGCCTTTCTTAGGCAAAAAATTAATTAGGAACTCTAGATTGTGTTTCCTAGTTTATTTATAGGACTTTATTTCCCTAAATTTTGTCTAGATTTTAGTATGCTTATTTACATAGTTTAGAATTTTAGGATTGTCTATTTAAAATAAGAAGAATTCTAAAGCTAAGGACGATTTTTTACGCACGGAATTATTGAGCAGAAGACGCACGAGACAGCGCAGGACGCACGAGCAAGAAGAAGAACACGAAGACTACTTGAAACCATTGTTCGATATTGACAAGTTATTTGAAGTTGCGTGACCAACGGAGAAGAGTTTGATCAACCTAGGCGACAAGTATTTAGTATCATGTGTTTTGATACTTTAGTTTTCATATATTACTTAATATTTTTGTATTGATCGAAAAATAAGAAAGTAATATAGTTTTCGGGTTTGTACACCCAAGTTCACAAGTACTTTTACTTGTGAACTGAATTTGTTTTATCGTATTCTTAAATTTAATTTCCACTGCATATTTTTAACTTTACTCTGGTCGATGTTGGTAGTCAGTGTTGTTAACATTGATAATAACATCCTAAATCTGAAACTTATTTTCAAAACTATAGACCTTCAAATTTTACAATTGGCATCTAAAGCGGGTTACTTAACCTTTTAAGTACTGATCCTTATTTTTAGGTGTTATGGATTCTCAAGGAAACCGAAGGCCTCCGATTCTCAATGGAGAGAACTATTCTCTCTGGAGAGGATGCGGTGGCACTTAAAAAGTATTGACGAATGTGTATGGAAAACCGTCCTCCTTAGATGGGAAAAGCCACGTTTTACTGATGGGGAAGGCGATACCTTTCCCAAAAAGGAAGTAGATTGGACTCCTTAGGAAGCAGCTGCTGGAAACTGGAATTCCAAATGCATCAATACCTTGTGTAGCTATGTAGATGCAAGCTACTATTGAGTCATCAAGAATTACGAGTCAGCAAAGGATGCATGGACGCACTCCAAAGTGTGTGTGAAGGAACTGCTAGCGTGAAGAAATCAAAGCTGAGAATGTTGATGTCCACTTTCGAAGCGATGAGAATAGAGGAGAAGGAGTCAATCATGGACTGCGCAATGAGATTGTCAACGTCACAAACGAGTGCAGAGAACTTGGTGAGGCAATAACTAACTCTCGACTTGTAGGAAAACTGTTGAGGTCTATTTCGAAGAAATATAATATGAAGGTGGTTGCCATAGAAGAGTCTAAAGATATTGATAATATTGAGTTCAACACCTTAGTTGGAAAGCTTAAGCAGTACGAGATGGAACACCTTGTTTCCAACTCAAAAGAGAAGAATGTTGCCTTTTCCTCCGATACTAATCCAGACAACTACGAAGATGATGAGGAGTTTGATTTCAATGGGATTCTAAAAAAGATGGAATCTACCACGTTTGAGGAAGACGAATTGTCGTTTTTTACCCAACATTTCAATAGTTTCTTGAAGAAGAAGAATAGCCTTGGAGGCTCAAGCACGAAGACAGGCCACAGGTGTCTACACCGAAATTTACTGGACGTGCTCTTCCAAAATCTCAGTCCATATCCTCAATTCCCAATGCATCCAACCCCACAAGACCTCTTAGTGAGGTGCAATGTCATGAATGTAAAGGTTGGGGACTCTACAAGAATGAATGCCCTAACACTCTTAGGAAGAAAAGCATGGTTGCTACTGACTTCACTAAGGATGTCAATGATTTCGAGTCAACTGAACCTGTTCCATCCTTGTTTACCCAATTTGTGTGAGACGACGACGTCCATGTTGATATCCTTGAAACCAAAATCGTGTGCTTGAATGCTGAAACTACCGATTACCATAAGGAATACGAGCTGCTAAGTGTTGAACACCAGCGACTGTTTGTCAGCTGGGGAAAACAGGTACTCAAAGTCAAGGATCTCATGAAAGAAGTAGAAAAACTGACTAAAGAAAAGGATGATCAGCTTGACATAATTGTTCGTTTGGAAACATCTCTTACCAAGAAGGATGCAGAGTTAGAAAAGACGAAAACCGAGTTGACAAAGGTCCAAGGAACCATATCAAATCTGAACAAGGGTAAGGCGAAGCTTGATGAAATCTTAGAGATAAGCTTCCCGAAAACCTCGAAGCATAGAATTGGTTTCAAACCTAATCAACCAACGCAAGTTTCAAGTCAAGAACATAAATCTTCCAAACGACACAAAAAGCGAAGGAGACGATTTGTGTGCCATCATTGTGATGAACCAGGGCACATTAGACCTTTTTACTGGAAGATCATAGGCAAGAAAAGACACTTTCAGAGAACTAATGCAATGTTGGTTTCCGTCATACCAACATCAATAACAACACCAGATTCAAACAAGTGTGGGTCAAGAAAAATAACGTCAAGTGTAATATGATCCATACCTCCCTGAAGTCCCACGTCCTTGGAGCCTGGTATTTCGATAGTGGTTGCTCCAAGCATATGACTTGGTCAGATGAGCTCCTTTCCAACATTATCAGATTTTGAGGTGGAAATGTAAAGTATGGTGGAGGCGCAAATGGCCAAATTTTTGGTCAAGGAACTCTCCATGTTCCCGTGGTTGTAACCCTGGAAAATGTGTTGCTAGTAGAAGGACTTACTGCAAATTTGATTAGCATAAGTCAACTATTCGACGGAGGCTTTAGTGTCAAATTCAACCGTGAGAAGTGTGAAGTTTATGAGGAGAATGTTCCATGTATCCTTATCGGACAGAGGACTTCAGATAATTGTTATCAAATCAACAGTGATGCTTTTTATAAGTTATCTCAACTAAGGGATGCTGAGGTGTGGCATCATAAACTGGGGCATGTCAATTACAAGATGATGGACAGGTTGGCCAAAGAAGAAGCAGTGACTGGGATTCCAAAGCTAAACACCAAGATCATTCCTGTTTGTGAGGCGTGCCAGAAAGGAAAGCAGGTCAGAGTACCACATCCAGTCAAGCAAAGTCTCACTACATCTTCTTGCTTTGAACTCCTTCACATGGATCTCATGGGTCCACTTGAGGTCGAGAGCCTTGGTGGTAAGAGGTATGTTTTAGTTATTGTCGACGATTTTTCTAGGTTCACTTGGGTAGAGTTTCTAAAAGAGAAATCTGAAACTTTTGAGGCTTTCAAAAAACTTGAAAAGAAGCTATGTGTAAGGTTCAATGTGAACATTGGTAGGATTAGAACTGATCACGGTAAGGAGTTTGAAAATACATCTTTCTCTAAATACTGCACTTCAAAGGGCATAAGTCATGAATTTGCTTCACTTATTACTCCACAACAAAATGGCATAGCTGAACGCAAAAATATGACTCTTGCTGAAATGACTAGAACTATGCTCATTTCAAATAGCATAGCAAAGCGCTTTTGGGCTGAAGAAATGAACACTGCATGCCATATTACAAATATGGCTTATTTTAGACCAGGTTCATGTGCTACTCCCTATGAGTTGTTGATGGGTAAAAAACCGAACTTGAGCTATTTTCATGTGTTTGGATGTATTTGCTATGTGCTCAACGATAGAAATCATCTAGCTAAACTGGACTCAAAAAGTGACAAGTGCATTTTCATGGGTTATTCCCAAAATAGTCATGCATATAGGTTGTTTAATCTTAAAACTCGATGTATGTTTGAGTCAGTTAATGTCAAGTTCGACGATCTAACGAGTAGAGTCAAAACTACCGAGGATAATGATCTGGTTTATGATCAAAATCCTCAAGAAACTGTCATTCCTACTTCAGATGATAGTGCAGGAATTGAGAACCAAGATGTAGGTGCTGAATCCAGAGAATTGAGAGATGTTGATACAAATGTTGATACTGGGATCTCAACATCAGTACCAACATCAAGCCAAGCCGCCGCAGAATCAGATTCTGATTCAGAAGACGAAGATCCAGCTGATCCCATTGATCTTGATCAGAGAGATATCCCGTCCAGGATTCAGAAAAACCACCCGTGGGCCAAATTATCGGTGATTTAGACGAAAGGAGTACAAGACGGAGACAGATAAATTTCAAGGAAATGGTTAGGTACATGTGTCTGTCTACAAATTATTCTAAGATTCGTGAATCTTTGTACCTATCTAAAATAGAGCCCAAGCGAGTGGAGGATGCGCTCAAGGATGAGTTTCGGATTCGGGAAATTCAAGAAGAGCTGGACCAGTTCGCCAAAAATGATGTTTGGGATTTAGTGCCACGACCAGAAAATTCCCACGTGACGGGAACAAAGTGGATATTCAAGAACAAGACTGATGAAGCAGGCAACATTGTGAGGAATAAATCTCGACTTGTTGCACAAGGGTATACACAAATTGAAGGGATCGATCTTGATGAAACATTTGCCCCTGTTGCCCGCATTGAGTCGGTAAGACTTTTGCTTTCTGTTGCTTGTTATATGAAGATTTCATTGCATCAAATGGACATTAAGAGTGCTTTTTTAAATGGAGTCTTAAGTGAAGAAGTGTATGTTGAGCAGCCTAAAGGATTTGTGGATCCTCAAAAACTAAATTTTGTTTTAAAACTGAAAAAGGCTCTTTATGGTTTAAAACAAGCTCCAAGAACTTGGTATGAAAGGCTAACTCAACATTTGCTTTATTTGAACTTTAGACGACGGGAAGTTGATAAAACTTTGTTCCTTCTTAAGTCCAATAAGCACATCTTAATCGTCTAAATTTATGTGGATGATATTATTTTTGGATCCACTAACGAGCAGATGGTCAAGGAGTTTGTTACTCGAATGTCCGATACATTCGAGATGAGCATGGAAGGTAACCTCTCATACTTTCTTGGTTTAAAAATCGAACAGCTATATGACGTTATTTTCCTTTTCCAGGCTAAATATGCTAAGAACTTAGTTAAAAAGTTTGGTTTAGAAAGTGAAACTCACAAGAAAACCCCACTGGTAAAAACTATGAAGCTGTCGAGAGACGATGTTGGTAAGGGTGTTGATAACACCATGTGTAGAAGTATGATAGGGAGTTTGTTGTATTTGACAGCAAGTAGACCACATATTATGTATAGTGTGTGCTTATGTGTTAGATATCAGTCTAATCCAAAAGAGTCACACTTAAAAGCAGTTAAAAGAATAATAAGGTATATTGCTGGTACAACTGAACTAGGTGTGTGGTACACAAAAGACACTGGTACTGAACTTGTAGGGTACACTGATTCAGATTGGGATGGAGATGTGGTAGATAGAAAGAGTACTATTGGGGGATGTTTTCTTCTGGGTAACAATTTAATCTCTTGGTACAGCAAGAAGCAAAATTGTATATCTCTTTCTACAGCTGAAGCCGAGTACATTGCAGCTGGAAGTGCGTGCACACAATTACTGTGGATGAACCAGATGATAGATGACTACGGTCTGCACAATAGTATCTAGACTGTGCTATGTGACAATTCCAGTGCCATTGACATCTCGGAAAATCCGGTCCAGCATTCTCGAATCAAACACATTGACATAAGGTACCACTATATTTGAGACTTAGTTGAGAGGAAGATTGTTAGCCTTGAGCATATTGGAACAGATAATTAGCTTGCTGACATCTTCACCAAGACATTAGATTTCGAGACCTTCTCTCGTTTGAGAAGAGATCTCGGTATGTGCATTGTCTGAACCAATGTTGGTTTGTGATGTTGTGACACCCTTTTTAAACATCAGCCACAACATATGTATACTTTTGCATGCATTTTTATCTTTCTTTTCATACATAATTCTAATGAATTGAGTTTGATTGAAAGTGCGATAAGGTCCTGTGTTGCAATAAAAGTGATGGCAAAACGAACCAACCTCTTCAATTAGGTGATTGTGGGATTTACCCGCAGAAACTGGTATTCTCCCATGTCCAAAAATAAGAGGTTTTTAACAGCAATTGCTGAAGATTAAAAGATACAAATCCCTTCAAGTATGAAGAAAATCTGGATACAAAATGATCCAATCTTTAAATATCACCTTCTTGAGAGATCTTGACGTAGTCGTTAACTTGGGTTAAGGGGAAATTTTCCATTGACTTCACCTCAGACAATGTTGGTTTATAATGTTATCAGTAATAAAAAGAAACATTGGATCAAGTCACTAAAATCATAATATGTTTTTGTATATTCTTTTAGGTCATGATTTTTAGGCATCCCGTAGGACATTCAAACTATGTGAAGATGCCATCTTGCTGTGTGTACTGTTGCTTGTGTTCTTGTCTTTCGCGAAATCTCTTAATTTTGTTTTGAATCTAGCTAACTAAGTGTTTCAGTGGAGTTGAAATCGGATGGCTGGACATGTAATAACGAGGCAAATTTGGTGAGTGAGAATTAACATTGCACAAGATAGAAACTACTTGGCTGATGGTTCATTTTTTTCTAGCTTTGTATTTCGGCCGATTTTATTTTAAAAGTTGTGTAATTTATTTTTAAATAAAGAAGGGATAATGTTGTAGTAGTTTTGTTCAGGAAGCCTAAACTAAGGGGGAGTGATTTTTCTTTTAAAAAGGAAATAAAATCTAAATTAGGCTCAAAAACCCATTGGATAGTAAAATTAGGGATTTTCTCATTTTATTTTCTTGTTTTCTCTCTCCTTAGGCAACGGTCACTTGTTGGAAGCTTAAAAATACGAAACCTTTTACCGTTTGATCATTAACCTCTTCCAATTGAACTCTCAAGCCCTCTTACCTCTCTCCAATTCTCTCGATTTTCTTGTTTTTCTCTTGTGTTTTTGAGAATTTGCAGGATGACAAACTCGTCGCCGCCTTTGTCTGTTCCAGAATTGCTGGCAGAACTCCGCCGCACTGGCGAACAGGTCCCTGCACCCTATGTGCGAGTTGGTGGCTTGGACATACGCAAAGAAATCGGTGGTGGTTGCTCCTCGAACCCACCATCGGTAACAACATCGCCACCACCCTCGCCGCTGCACGGGTCCCAAGGTGTTGTGCCAGTTTCACCGCCGGTTGACGCCGTTTCTGTTTCGCAGGTGTTCCCAGGTCAGACAGGGAATGAAATTGATGTTGATAATCCCCCAGATATAGCTTTTGTTGCTGAGACGTTTGGAAGAGTGGGAAACCCTACCTTGAAGAGGTCCCGGTGCTTTCGAAACATACCACTCGGCGTTGTGTCGCCTACAGTACCGAAGAGTAAGGCGGGGCCGTGCCGCAATGTGCTGATTGAGCATATGAACCTCACGGAGGATGTCACTGTGATGTTCGACCCTGATGATGAAGATTTTGTTCCTGCTGCTCCGGTTGAGGGGTCCGTGCCGCCGTTTACTTCTGCCCTGAGTCTGCCGGCAAAGAAGTTTACTCACCGGAAACAGCTTGTGAGGAAGGCCGACAGGAGATCTGGCCTAGTAAAAGTCAAAGTTTATCCTTGCTCAACTGAAATAGAGTATTCATACTCTCCCTACACTATTTTGGATTTTATCACTGGAGAAGTGACTAGCTCATCTAAGCCACCGACTGATAGTTCTCCTCCGTCCCCTGTTCGTAATGATCAACCTGTTTGAGTAATCCCCTGATTCCTCGTTTAATGTGCCTCTTCGAGATATTCTTAATGCTTGCAAGAAGGACAAGAAGAAAAAGAAAGTGGCTGCGGAGGCCGATGTTGCCACTCATGTTGGTTCCCCCATACCAACATCACATCATTCACTGTTTGTTTCGTCCTCCAGTGCTGCCTCTGTTCCGATTGCTTATCGTGCTCCCACGTCGATTTCTTCAGACGCCTGTGCTCACTCCCAGTCCTCCTCGGGTACTCCTTCTCAGACACCTGAGCTTGAGGATATGGTGCCTTTTTCGGAAGAGTTTTTGACTGATGAAGCTGCCGAGTTGTTTGCCACCTACCAGACCCGCCACATGATCGCCGAGCACCGAGTCCCGGTTGAGCTATTTGAGAAACATAATCTGATTGCCTATCTTCAACACAAAGGTATGTATTCCACCGTTTCCAAGCCCATGCCTTTTGTACGAGATGTTGTTGTCGAGTTTTATGCCAATCTTTTGCCCTCTATGGTTAATTTGGAGTCTGTCAATTATGGCAAAGTATATGTACGTGCAAAGGTGTTTTCTTTCACTCCTGCTTTGATTGATGAATTGTTTGGCACTGAGCCATACCAGAGTGACTCAACGGTTGATGATATGAATGAGGTGGTTTCGTTTTTATCTGGTGGTCTAGTTAATGCGTGGTTTGAACAACTCCCTAGTACTCGCCTTTCGTCTCTTTACTCTATTCTGCATAAGCTTGCTATTTGTAATTGGGTTCCCTCCAAGAACACAACATGTGTTAGGCGGCCTCAGGCCCAGTTCTTGTATAGACTTGGGAGGGGAATCAAATTTAGTGTTGGCCAGCATGTTTTTGATATTATTGCAAAGTTTGCCACCACGAAGTCTGCAGCCTCGTTGTGTTTTCCTTCTTTGATTTTCAGCTTGCTAGAGAACCAAGGGTTGCCGCTTCGTCCCGATGATGTGCTAAAAGGTGAAGCTGATTGGTTTGCTTGAGAGGTCAGCATGTTACCGATGCCAGGGTCATTGATCTTCCTTGGCAGGCGCCGTTTCAAGCCGATGTTGGTAGTGGTGTTGGGATGGCCGATTCCAACATGGTCCGCATTTCTGCACAGGTCCTTCGTGCACATGTGGCTTCCATTGATTTGCAGATGACTCAGCTGAAGGCTCTTCGTAGCTCTCTCTTAAAGGCCCTTTCGCTTTCTGGTCAAAAAGGGGGAGAAGATGTTGACGTGGATAACGAAGCTGTTGATGATGATGCTGCTGGTGATGATGTTGGTGGAAAAGATGCTGTTGCTGCCAAAGCCTTGGCCAGTTTTGCTCAGGAAAAGCGAAGGAAGCGAATTCGCTCTCGCAATAAGGCTATGAGGAAACTGAAGCGAATGCAGAAGAAGAAGAAGAGGAAGGATAGGGGTGAAGGAACTTCGACATCCCTCGTCGTTCGAAGAGGGTTCGAAGTCAATAAGTTCCATTTTTGGTTTGGTTTGTTTTGATTGATGTTTTTCTAAACAATGTTGGTTTGTACTGTTGGGATGATTTTTAACAACACTGGGTTTTTTGTTTAGGGGGAGTTAGAATTTTTATTTTCATTTGTGTTTGCGTCGTAGTGTTTTGTCCAGAAACGCAAAAGGGGGAGATTGTTCAGGAATTTATTCTTGGCAATAATTCCTATTTTGTTATTTGCCTTTATTAGGCACAAAATTAATTAGGAACTCTAGATTGTGTTTCCTAGTTTATTTATAGGACTTTATTTTCCTAGATTGTGTCTAGATTTTAGTATGCTTATTTACCTAGTTTAGATTTCTAGGATTGTCTATTTAAGACAAGAAGAATTCTAAAGCTAAGTATGATTTTTTACGCATGGGATTATTGAGCAGAAGACGCACGAGACAATGCAGGACGCACGAGCAAGAAGAAGAACACGAAAACTACTTGAAGCCATTGTTCGATATTGACAAGTTATTTGAAGTTGCGTGACCAACGGAGAAGAGTTTGATCAACCTAGGCGACAAGTATTTAGTATCATGTATTTTGATACTTTAGTTTTCATATATTACTTAATATTTTTGTATTGATCGAAAAAAAAGAAAGTAATATAGTTTTCGGGTTTGTACACCCAAGTTCACAAGTACTTTTACTTGTGAACTGAATTTGTTTTATCGTGTTCTTAAATTTAATTTCCGCTGCATAATTTTAACTTTACTCTGGTCGATGTTCGTAGTCAGTGTTGTTTAACATTGATAACAACATCATAAATTTGAGACTTATTTTCAAAACCATAGACCTTCAAATTTTACAGGGTTTGTAGACCCAAGTTCGTAAGCACGTTTGCTTACGGACTAAAGTTAAATTGAGTTCATTTAATCTTTTTTATTCTGCTACTGTTTTATACGTACTTTATTTGATGTTTATAATTGGTGTTAAAAAAAACATCAATAACATCTGTTGTGTCTTGCAGTTCATAATTTCCAAATTGATTGATGTTAGTTCTAGTGATAATTATCACGAAACTTAACATCATTTCTCAAAATCATAGATCTACAACTATA
Source organism: Phtheirospermum japonicum (assembly GCA_014905375.1). Lineage (NCBI taxonomy): Eukaryota > Viridiplantae > Streptophyta > Magnoliopsida > Lamiales > Orobanchaceae > Phtheirospermum > Phtheirospermum japonicum. The sequence continues at coordinate 838,932 of BMAC01000035.1, forward strand.
ATTGGTACCAGAGCAAGGTACTTGACATTAAGTATTTCGATCCTTATTTTTGTAGATTTATTGTTATTATGGACGCTCAGGGGAATCCGCGACCTCCTATCTTCAACGGAGAGAATTACTCTCTCTGGAAGCAGAGAATGCGGTGTCATATCAAGAATATCGATGAACGAGCGTGGAGAACCATTCTGGTTGGATGGGAGAAACCACGAGTTACCAATGCTGATGGACACACTATCATCAAGAAAGAAATAGACTGGACCGCTGATGAGATAGCAAATTCAAACTGAAACTCCAAGTGCATCAACACCATCTGTGGATATGTTGACTCAAACTACTACAAAGTGATCAAAAAGTGCGAGTCACCAAAGGATGCATGGGATGCATTGCAAAGGGTGTGCGAAGGAACCCAAAGCGTGAAGAGGTCGAGATTAAGAATGTTGGCCACTACTTTCGAGTCGATGAGGATGGATGAAAAAGAGTCCATCATGGAATATGCCACGAGACTTTTGGAGATCGCAAATGAGTGCAGAGAACTTGGCGAGGCCATGTCCAATTCGCGTCTTGTAGGAAAATTACTCAGATCTATTTCAAAAAAGTTTAGCGTGAAGGTTGTTACCATTGAAGAATCAAAGGATACTGATAATCTAGACTTCGATAACTTGGTTGGATCGCTCAAAACGTTCGAGATGGAACATCTTGGTTCCAAATCGAAAGAGAAGAATGTTACCCTTACTTCTGATGTCAACTCGGATGATGACCGTGAAGTTGTTGATTGGAGAGAATTATTAGATAAAATCAAAAATACCACTCTTAGAGAGGAAGAAGTGTCTCTGATCACTCAGAAATTCAACAAACATTTGAGAAGAAAAAACAACATTGGAGGGACATTTCCAAAGTTCAAGATGGAGACACCACCTCCAAAATCTTCTGGACGAAAGCTTTCTAATTTCCAGCCCTCACCTTCTGAGTCCAAGACATCAAATTCCGCTAAACCTCTCAGTGAAATTCAATGTCACGAGTGTAAAGGTTGGGGGCATTACAAAAATGAATGTGCTAACACGTTGAGGAAAAAGAACTTGATTGCAAATGAGTATGATGAAGATGAAAGTGATTCTGACTCATCTAAGTCAGTTCCTATGATGTTTTCTAATGTTGTCTGGGATGACGATATTCGTGTTGATAACATTGATACCAACACCTTGTCTCTAAATGCAGAGGTTGTAGAGACAATTGACAAGTACGAGAAACTGTGCATGGAATATGACGAACTGTTTGCCAATTGGGGAAATCAAGTTCTAAAGGTGAAAGCTCTCATGATTAAGGTTTAAAAGCTAACTCATGAGAAGGATGATCAATTGAATATGATCATTCATCTGGAATCAGCTCTCACAAGGAAAGACTCGTAATTAGAACGAGTGAAGGCCGATTTAAAGAAGGCTCAAGATACTCTCTCAAGTCTCAACAAAGGAACGACAAAGTTGGATGAAATTATGGGAATGACATTTCCAGAGTCCTCGAAGCACAGGATTAGATACAAGTCTGAATAGCAACCGCAACAAACTAACCAAAATCTGACGACCAAGCGTAAAAAAAAGAGAAGAAGGCAGTATGTTTGTCATCACTGTTGCGATCCTGGTCATATACGTCCTTTCTGCTGGAAGAAAGCGGGCAAGAAAAATCATTTTTAGAGGACAAAGCAGTCTGCTGAGTCCTGAAGTTATATTTTTTGTGGTGTTGAAATAAATCAACGAGTTCATGGCTTGGTGTTATCTGACTTCAATCCATTTGCAAGTTTCAAAGTGTTTCAAGCTCAAGAGATGAAAGAAAACCGAAAATAATGCAATTAAAAATAGCAAACTATACTAGAAATTGAAATGACAAGTTGGTCGGATGCCTCGGTCGTATGCCTTAATTGAAAATGCAAGCAATTAACAAAAACAAGCAAAAACAAGCATTGTTTCACCAAGTACTACCATGCATGCATAAAGTACAACCATGCATGAAAATTCAACTAATGCGAATTGAAAAAAATTGAAAGTACCAAGGTAAAGAGCAATAAGATTTGACGTAAAATTTCAAATCTTTCGGAATAATAACAAGAAACGAAGAGTAGATCTAAAATTCAATTTAAAACCATGTATGGAAATTTAATTCAAAATAAAGCATAAGTAAAACTCAAAGTCATGATGAATCAAGGCCCGATCTACGATCTAGATGTGTCACTCATCTATAATTCATAGCCAAATCACAAGTTTCATCATGGAATCAAGTAGCTAAGGCAAAAAGCATAATTGAAGAACATGCATGAAAATGAAGAACAAAGCTTGAAAGTAAAAGGAAAGCTTACTAAAATTAAATGGAGAATCCCAAACTTGAATTACAAATGAAAGTGCTAATCCAAAGGAGTATTTGGATTCTTCTTGAGCTTACAAACCCAAGGAAATTGCTTGAAAATTAAATCCAAAACCTAAGAGAGAGAAAGTAGATCTAGAGAAAAATGAGAGAAAATTAATTCCCAAGCCTCATGCAAGAGTTGGGGGAAAGAGTGTCTTTTTCTGGGGTTAAAAATGGAGTTTAAATAGCTATTAGTAGGGGCAAAATCATAAATTCGCGCTGATTTCCAGTCTTCCAGTCGATCGACTGCTGTCGATCGACAGTAAGCAGTCGATCGACTGCTTCTTGGAGAAGTATCAATTTTTGGGAAATCTCTAGAATTGGGTCGATCCTTGAGCAGTTCAGTCGATCCGGGAGGGGCGGTCGATCGACTACCAGTTGATTGGGCAGCAAGCAGTCGATCGACTGCTTCTTGAAAAGGAGAGGAAGTCCCTGGAATTGAGTCGATTCTCGGCATTTCAGTCGATTCTTGGAAGGGCAATCGATCGACTGCCAGTCGATCAGGCAGTCGATCGGTAGATTTTCAGTCGATCTCAGCTTCTTCCGGCACGGTTTCTTCATTTCGGCACGGATTTTGGACTTTAAAGTCTCGACTCGATCTTGAACACCTCCCAATGCGACTCAGAGCAACTCTAACTCCCTTGGCCACCTA
>BMAC01000035.1:867689-880784 GCA_014905375.1 Phtheirospermum japonicum
TGGAAATGGTATTAAAAGCTCTTTTCAGGAAGTACAAAAAGTAAGGTAGATTCTCCAACATTGATAATAAACCGCAAACCCATAGTCACCGCAGTCAGTTTAAGCTCGGTCCTCAAGGTCCAATCCATCCCTCAAGTATATTTTCAGGTTGGTTCCGGCGACCTTTGTCAATCTCCTTCTCTTTTTTTTTTCTTTCTCCCACAAATTGAAAGTTATGCACACGACGATCACACCCTTCGTTTTTAACCCACGTGCATCATAAGAATTGCGTGGTTTTCGCTGACCGCCTCATTTTTGGGCGTCAACAAATTGACGCAAGAAGAAGGGAGCTGATTAAGTGTGTTATATTCAAACAACCTTCAACAAAAACCCCATATGGAGAATCAGCCACACCTCAAGAATTCCAAAAATGAAAAATATCCCATCACCACAGAACAAGGTAATATGGCGGGTGCTTTTGCTACTCCTCCAATAATAGCGGAGACGGAACCCAAGCCATGCCCCAGATTGATGTTGAACTCCTTATTTGAGAGACCACCGAAACCCCGTCATTTAAAAAAATTGGACCAGTCTCTTATCATGGCTATCACCCGGTTGGTCCAAAGAATGCATAACACACACCCGAAGCCTCTGGCCCCAGAGAAATCCAATGTGGGTCCAGATCTTGGCAATGACGCTCGTCAAAACCATAATCGGCGAGATCCCAAAGATTAAAGGAAGTGCTGAATGGTCTTTGATGACTGATGCAATGGTGAGAGTCAAGACAAAAGGTCTTACGATAGCGGTCACTAGACCCACCACGAGGACTCCTTTTTCTACAAAATCAAGAAGAGAAACCCCCAAGAGAACTAAAAAATACACATGCAAGAGGAATAGAAGTTCTACAGTGGAGATCAGACCTATGCAGAGCAATGTCACAAGATACGCAACCACATGCAGAACCTTATAGGAATTGAAAATGAGCTGATTCAGCTCAAGCAACAAATCGACCCTTAGGAAAATGGTAAAGGGGGGCCATCCCCATGCCCCGATCCTCTTTCAGATGAGACATCCCCATTAGCCTATAAATTACTAAGACAATAGATCATCAATATGTTGATAAACCTACCCATAAATCAAGCCCCCTATAATGGCCGAAGCAACCCTAATGCCCATGTGTGTTACTTCTTAAACTACATGGAGTGCCAAGGGGCCGACGATGCAACCCAGTGTTGCATGTTATCGCTTATCCTCATCGATCAACTAGAATAATGGTATAGATCGCTAGAACCACACTCGGTAAGATATTGGTCCAGATAAGGCAATAATTCCTCATTTTACTAGCTCATAGTCCCATAAGACACCAGATCATTGCGTGGGGAAGATAACCCAACAAGAAGGTGAAACATTGAAAGGATACGTGGAAAAGTTCAATGCATAAGTTTTTTCAAGCCACCCTATGTGGGGATTAGGCCCTTTGCATGTCAGCAGTTAATGAGATTAGGGAAAAGATGTTAAGGTGTATCCTTAGCTATCAGGAGCCCTGAACCTACATAGAATTCCTCTACGGTGACCAAACACATAATACAGAAAGTATCACAACATCTCCCTTTACTCCCCTAGCAGTAGAAAAACTGACTATTGCCAAACTGGGCACTCAGAAACAAATCACCACTCCACGGCCACAACACACCATCAATACCAAGAAAAGAAGGCAGAGTTAATACCCGAATTCAAAAGGATTATACCATGGGAAATTCCATGATCAACCGTCAAAAAAAGAACTCTGGGATCATCTCCCAACTCGACCTCTTAAGAAAAACCCTGTTGTCCTTGGTCAAAACAAGTACTATGAGTATCATGAGTCTATTGGTCATATAACGGAGCAATGCATGGACCTGACACATGAATTGATCAAGATATGTGAAGAACAAGCAGTTTTATTGTTCACGGTAAAAGCAAGAAACTGCAGAATGAACATCAACCAGTGGTTTCCATCATTCCCACTCCCCAAGGCAAATCGAGATAAGGATATTTACACCCTGATAACCATGGTGCGGGAAAACATTAACTAGGAAAAGTGAAAAACACTCATTCGTGAAGCCTCCACTTAATACCAGAATACCACTGAATGGAGTCCTAATGTATACAAGACGGAGGAGATAACCAAAGTCAGTCTTCCAAAGAAAATAATATTTACAGAAGGTGATTTGAACAACTGACTCACCCTCACTCCGATGCCTTAGTCATCACTGTACCGATCCTTGGGAATCCCATGTACTGAAAAATGGTAGATCTCGGGTCCTATTCTAGTGTCATCTTTTGTAACTACCTCTAAAATCTACAAGCCAATGGTTCTTGTATCCAAATACCCGCACCGTAATAAGGTAAATTGTCTTATACATAATAAGGTAAATTAACAATGGGTCTCTGGTGGAACTTTGGAACTAATAAGGTAAATTGACTTATACATAAAACTCGGGAGGACCCATATACCCGCACCGTAATCACCAAATTTAATATCATCCATGTGCCAAATAACCACAACATCCTACTTAGATGACCTGATCTTACTAATTCAGGGCGGCATATCTATCTATAACTTCAACCTCCGCTTCCTAACAACTTTTAGTGAAGGAGTCCAATGTTGAAACAAAAGCGTGTCCCACCAGTGCATATTAAACATACAACTAGCTGAGATCCACAATTTATAAATGACCTCATAAGAAGAAACTGATGTGCTAAACATAGACCAGGTTGCCGACCCCAAAGACAACACCCATGTGTTCCACACCAATATCAATGACGATGAAGTGGCAAATCTAGTCAAAGCCATAGCCCTCTCTCTAAAAGAAATCATATTCCACATTGAGAACAGAGAAATCAAGATCGTCCAAACCTCCATATCCTAAATTATAGGGAAAGTCATCGATCTTGATCAAGAAAAGAATAGGGGTAGAAGTCTCGAGAAATTTTATATGCTACAAGTTGACCCTATCAAACCCAAACCCATAGATTAGAAGAGAAACATTTGGATTGGGTTGTCACAAACCTAGCCTTCCATGAATGAGAGCTGCGGATCAGTCAAGATCTAAAGTAACAAACCTATCCAGAGTCAAGTGATCAATTTCTTGGAAAATAATCAAGATGTTATCGCCTTGGCGCATCAAGACATGTAAGGAATCAATCTTGAACATGCTTATTATCGTCTTAATATCAATCTGACCTTCAACCTCATCGTCCAGAAATGAAGAAAGCCCATCTCGATATGCAAGAAGCCTTTGAGTAGGAAGTTTCCAAGATGCATAATAATATATTCACAATGGAAGCAAGGTGTCCAAATTGGGTAGTTAATCCTATCTAGGTAGAGAAAGATTTTGGCCAATGGTACTTATGTATCAATTTCACCGATTTTAACAACGCTTGTCTAAAAGATAGTTATCCTCTACCACACATTGACTACATGGTGGACACAACCTCGGAGTATGAACTTGTGGGCTTCATGGATGCTTACTCAGAGTATAATTGAATTAAGATGCACCCTTAGTATTAGGATCACACATTCTTCTACTCGGACAGGGGCCTCTACTTCTACACCATGATGTTGTTTGGTCTTAAAAATGCTGGGGCTACCTACCGACGATTTGTAAAAAAGATGTTTTCTTAATTGATAGGAGAAATCATGGATGTGTATGTGGACTACATGATTATGAATTTAGATCGGGCCTAGGACAATGTCCATGTGACCCACCTTACCTAAATGTTCACCATTCTCCAATTATACAAGATGATGTTGAACCCAAATAAATGCTTATTTGGTGTTGAATTTGGAAACCTCTTGGGGTATATAGTCAGCAAAAGAGGAACCGAGATGAACACGGACAAATTGAAACTTGTCATAGACCTTGACTTGCTGACCGTAGTAAAAAAAGTTCAAAGCCTGACAGGGAAGCTCGCCCCACTAAGACGTTTCAATTTAAAATCAACATACAAGTGTTCAAAGCCTCACAGGGAAGCTCAATCACTTTTAATAATAATTGGAGTTAGGTGATATGTGTGAGAGGGATAAGATTTTTAAATAAACAATGTGTTTAGAGGATAGTTTTATTCAATAAATCTCGTAAGTGTCGAGATAAAATAATGGAGAATTATTGACCAATCGACATGGAATTAGAAGTTACAAGTTTAGAGTTAAATAAATAAGTCTTACAAAATGGAGCCTTTTTGTATTTTAAATTTTTATTAGTTAATCTTTATTAAAATTGTTTCAATGAAATTTAAATTAAATTATGATCCAAAAATCATTATTTGGATTTTTGTAAAAGTGTTAAGGTAATTAAACTTTAACTCCTTTATTTAATTAAAATAATAGTCACTATTTTAAAATACTCATTTTTTAGAAAATTAATATTCTATGGACTAGGGATCGGATTGTAACGTTTCAAACTTCAAAAATAAAAATATGAAAGTATGTAATAATTATTTTTAGGGTTCAGGGTTATTTTTAATAATTTGCATTTAGCTCCCTTTATTTTGGCTAGACGACAAAAGTCGACTAGTTTTTTTAAAATTCATAACTCGTGAATCAAAGGTCGCCTTGATGTAAAAATAAATTTTAAATTTTTAAATAAAATACATAATGTATGGTTTTAATTTTTATCATTTATTTATTTTTAAAATTATATTTTGGCCTCAAAATTTCTACCAATTAGTTTTAGCGAATAATTTAAATTTGACATTTTCACAAGTTAAAAAAATTATTAGGTATGAACATGAGTATATACAAGACCTAAAAGAGTTTAAATTTATTATATTTTAAGGACATATAGCAGGTTTTCAAAAACTTGCCTTTTGACCCTCTACTCTTTCAAAATTGTATTTTTTACCCTCTAGACGATAACTCTCGATTCCGAACTCCAATATTTATGAAATTTTAAACATGAGTCCAGTAGGTTCATAAGAGTTAAAAAAAAATATTTAAACTGAATTTCTCAAATTTGTTCCAATGCGTTTTAGAGATTTGCAAATTGGCCCCTAAACTTTATAAGATTTATGACTTTGGCCCTAAAGGTCCAACACTTGTCAATATTCACCCAAAATGTGAGAACATCCTCAGAACATAATATCTCTCATTTTTATTTATTCTTTATCCAATATTTCTCAATATTTTTGTAAGCAAATCCTCTAATTCTTATTTAATTACCAAATATAATTTTTAATCCATTTATTCTTGCATTTCATTCTCATATCCCAAATCTCAACACATAAAAATCAATAAATATTTTTGTATGATATGAAAATATGTGAATAAAATATTATGGTCATTTAATCACAACACACAACAACAATTAATAAATAAATTAGCAATTGTCACTTCTAATATAAAAAAAAAGATACTTATGAAATATATAGATAAATATATCATCAATATATTTCAAATGCAACACAAATGTTCAAATATATAAATAGAGGAATGTGTGGGGGAGTCGGAAGTTGGCATTACCCCTCTCGTGCTTCTTGAAGACGTCGTAGAGGAATGTGTGGGGGAGTCGCCTTTGGGTTTCCAACGGCACTTGAAATGTCGAGTTCACTTGCTCTTGGAGAGGATGATGAAACTGTGCCAGTTTTGGAGGATGTGGAGATAGTCAAGCCTCTTCTACCACCACCCGATGCCCTATGTATACTTGAACAAGAGGTGGTGGAAGAGGTAGTGGTGGATGCGTTGGATCCTACTCTCTCGTGCCCGACTATGACTACTACTAAAGTTGAGAGAGAGGAGATGGAGGTCGGGGAGACGAAGGAGTACGTTGACCCATTTTGCAACGATCAAGTTTTGATGGTCAACTACTCACTCTTCCGACCTCCGAAGTAAGCCCAGAATTTTGTTGTTTTGATCTTCCGGCTTGCCCGAATTGCCCGCCTTGGTGATTTTTGTCACCCCGTGTGTCTACTAGAGAACACCAAGGCGTGGCATGATCGTCACCTCTTCTTGGATCCCGGATAGCGTCACATAGATAAATCGTCGATCTATAGACGTTAATGTAGCGTTTATTGGGAGGCAACCCAATTTAAAAATTCAAAATTCCCAAAAAGATTTTCAGTTTTTGTATATAAATTGTTTTTGCAACCTCCCGTTTGTTCATTTCTTGTAGATCGCTTGTCTCGACTTCCGGGGAGGACTTATGCACGACCGCATCATTACAAGCTCGAGAATAGGGTCATTTTCTTTTTCCTTACACTTTTTACCATATTTTTAGTTTAATTTGCAATGAGGTGGTAAGAGTTCGCATTAGGTTTTTAAGATTGTTTGTATGCTTGCTTGTGATAATTCGAGAAGTATGTGTGTTATATTGCTTGGAACCTTGGCAAAGTGACGCGGTTTTAATGATTTGATTAGAAAGTTTAGAATTTCGATCGGATTTAGTGTACTTAGGTAATTTAATATGTTGAAAACTTTGTTTGGCTTTAGCTTTGTGCTATCCTTGTGCTCAATATAGAACTAGTGTCTTAACTAGCCTCGTTATCGAACACTCTCTATAGGGTTTTTGTTTTGTATTTTGGAGTCGTCAATTGCTCCATGTGCTCGATCGGACATATGTTTAAATTGCTAGTAGCAACAAGTGATCGTAGCCTTTGTACTCTCTTTGTATTAAAAAAAAGAAAAATATATATATAAAAAAAGAGAAAAAAAAGAAATGATGATGAATAAACAAGGATACGATATAAATCCTTGAATTTATTACGTAATAAACGTGCAACCCTTGCCATTTCTTCTTTTTCCTTTTTTGATTTTGTTTGTCAAAGAAAGTCCTAGATGATTGAGGCTAGTAGGAAGCCGATTAACAGTTCGAGCATGGATAGACCTTAGCCGGGGCAAAGACGAGGGGACCGACTTGGAGGGTTACCTAGTCTTTTAGATTCCGAAAGTTGATCTAAACTTTTCTTGTCAACGCATTTTGTCGTCGCTTTTGATCAATCTAACAAGCATTGTAGCATGCGACATCTCGAGTTAGGTTTTTGTGCATTAGTTCGGATCACCCGGGGGTAGTTTCGTAATTCTAGATTAGATTTGTTTGTGGACAATCAATCATTTTAAATGTGGGGTGGTTGATTTGTGCATTTTTGTACATATTTTTGTTACCTTTATGTGTCGTGTTTGCATGTGTTTGGCTTGCATTTATGGATATTAGGAGTCGATTAGGCCTATTTTGCTAGTTTTAGGTTTTTGTAGCATTTGCGCGGTTTTTATTATATTTTTGTAGTTTTTCACTCGTTTTGGTAGTTTTGGTCGTACAATGACCAAGCGGGACCCGCGCACGCTTAGGGCATTCCATTCGACTGGCTATTGAACGGACAAGTGAAGACAAGGAAACCTAGCGCGAACAAGGAACGACAATCGCTCGGACGAGAGCGAACGAAGACGGGGAGAGCGACGCTGACACTGGGTCTGCAGTCGACACTGGGCCTAGTGTCGACATCCTCAATCGATGACACTGGGTTACCCAGTGTCGACTGGATCTCGGAGTTTTTGGACTATTATGATGATTTTGCCCCTACAGACCTCTATATAAAACCCCTAACTCTTTCTTACAAACCCTATCCCCCTTCCTTGGTGGTTTTGGACTTGTTCCATTTCTTCAAATCTTTTATCATCTCTTTCATAATAACCCTAGTTTAGTTTAGTTTAGGTAGTTAGTTAGTGTTAATTTCCTTAGTTGAGTTATTGGAGAAGGTGACATCTCCATCTCTTGATTTGTGGACTTATTGTGTTGAAGACTTTTGAATGTTGTAGCTAAAGTTGAAGCTTTTGTGTTGAATGCAAATTTGGTAGTAATCTTTTTATTCTCTATTGTGTTGCTCTTAATTAATTGTTGTTGTTGTGTGTTGGCTAGTATATTTTAGTTTATGTTGTTCTTGTGTTGTTATAATTGCTTTTGTGTTGGTTATGAGATTTTATCTTATGTTTATTTTCATTGCATTTCAAATTCCCAACTTAATCTTCTAGTTTTCTAAACCTTTTCTTGTTATGTTGTTGTGATTGTTCTTGAGTTAACTAATAGGTTTTAATTTGTGTTGTTTTTTAGTGCATTTCAAATCTTCATTTTCATTTTCTAGCTTGATATTCCTCTTTTGGCTAAAACTCCATTAGAGTTTGCATCTTTAAGCTTTTTACCCCTTTTGTCTAAACAAACCCTTAGAGTTAGAAAGACATAAGGGGCTTTCCTCTTTGGTAACTTTAACTTCTTGACATTAAATGCCTTTTGACCACTTTGGATTTTTAAATTTTGTTTTTCCCTCCACTTGCCCTTTCAATTTACAAGCTTTCCTTAGTTTAGTAATGTTTAATTGCATTAAAATTAATAATTTTCAAGCAAGATTTTAATTTTCTTTAAATTGTGTCTTAGTTAGTAATTTCAAGTTTTCATTTCAATCCATGCTTTATCATAGAAACTCAAACCCAAGCAAATGACTTAATGCTTTCTTAGGGTAAATTTAGCATAATTTAGGTTAACAAGAGATTAATTATTAACACCAATCGCCGAACATATCTATCCTCGAGAGACACGACTCGTGAGTGTCGAGATAAGATTATCGAGAATTATGGACCAAGCGACGTGGAATTGGAAGTTAAAAGTTTAGAGTTAAATAAATAAGACCTACAAAATGGAGCCTTTTGGTATTTTAATTTTTTATTAGTCAATCTTTATTAAAATAATTTCAATAAAATTTAAATTAAATTATGATTCAAAAATCACTATTTGGAGTTTTATAAAAGTTTTAAGGTAATAAAACTTTAACTCTTTTTATTTAATTAAAATAATAGTCACTATTTCAAAATACTCATTTTTTTAGAAAATTAATATTCCATGAACTAGGGATCGGATTGTAACGATTCAAACTTCAAAACCAAAAATATGACAGTAGGTAATAATTACTTTAAGGGTACGGGGTCATTTTTAATAATTTGCATTTAGCTTCCTTTATTTTGGCTCGCCGATAAAAGTCGACTAGTTTCTTTTAAAATTCATAACTCGTGAATCAAAGGTCGCCTTGATGTAAAAATAAATTTTCAAAATTTTAAATAAAATGAAGAATGTATGGTCATAATCTTTATTATTTATTTATTTTTAAAATTATAGTTTGACCCCAAAATATCTACAAATTAGTTTTAACGAATAATTTAAATTTGACATTTTCACAAGTTAAAAAAATTATTAGGGATGGTCATGAGTCTATAATAAACCTAAAAGAGTTGAAATTTATTATATTTTAAGAAAATATTAGCTGGATTTCTAAAACTTGCCTTTTGACCATCAACTCTCTCAAAATTGTATTTTTTACCCTTTGGGCAATAACTCTCGATTTTGAACTCCAATATTTATGAAATTTTAAACATGAGTCCAGTAGGTTAATAAGAGTTTAAAAAATCTTTAAACTGAAATCTTCAGATTTGTTCCAATGAGTTTTAGAGATTTACAAATTGGTCCCTAAACTTTATAAGATTTATGACTTTGGCCCTACAGGTCCAAAACTTGTCAATATTCACCCAAAATGTGAGAACATCTAAGAACATAATAATTATCTTTTTTATTTATTCCTTGTAAAATATTTCTCAATATTTTTCAAGCAAATCCTCTAATTGTTATTTAATTCCCAAATATAATTTTAATCCATTATTCTTGTACTTCATTCTCATATCTCAAATTTCAACACATAAATATCAATAAATATTTTGTATGACATGCAAGTATGTGAATAAAATATCATAGTCATTTAATCACAATACACGACAACAATTAATGAATAAATTAGCATTTGTCACTTCTAATAAAAAAAAAGATACCTATAAAATATATAGATAAATATATCATCAATATATTTGATGATTTGTATGGATAATGGTGATGGGTTTGTGTGTGTAGGGACCGATTACGTTGATTAGAGATTTAGTGTGGAAGTGGATTTACGCTCATTGGTTTGACAAAATATTCTCCCTATAGAGTTGCCTCGCGCGTGTTATCTATGCAAGCTGTAATGATGAGAAGAGCCTGAGAAAGGATGAAATTGATGATAGGTTTAAAATTTATTTGCGATATCTTCCAATATCTATGTCAAAGATAAAGGCCGGTGTAACGTCCCGATTTCACTTTGGTCAAAAAAAATGATTTATATTTTTAAATAATTAAATGGAAAAATCTTGGCATCACAATAAATGTCTAATTTTCAAGATTTTAACATAAAAGATTCACATTTTTTAAAATGTTCAAGAATCACGCAGCGAAATAATCATAATATAAATAACCAAGTTCTCAACAGTGGAAATTGATAACCATAGTATTTTATGTCTAATTTGACTCTTATTTAAAACGTAAAACAAGATTAAAACATAAAAATCCAATAACAAGAGTTTTCATTCCTCTCCTCGTTTCCCTTTCATTCGATATCTTCATTTGTACCTGAAAAACACGTCGTTGATTTGGGATGAGCTCAACGTACTCAATAGTTACACCGACATTCTCCATGCAAAATCATACAACTCAAATATAGCACAATTAACCATAGAATTCGCAATTTAACGTCGAAAAACAGTTGACTGCAGCTAAAACGCGGYGAGTTTCCTCGATGACACTTTAGGTCATAGGCACATAAGGCCCCTGGTTTTAATCAATGGGTATAGCACGCCGGGATAAACCCGATGACAACTTTTGGTCACAGAAAACTTTAGGTCTACGTCTATATTAGATTTTATAAATAACGAATTTCATTATACACATAGCACATATATTTAAGCATGTAAAATTTAACATAGATAAGTCGGTGGTCCCTACCTCATAAAAATATCGTGGAAAATTGAGTGGAATTCACGTAGTTGAAATCCTAGGTCCCCTTAATACTCATCACCTAGTCAATTAGAAAATATATTATTTTTAATTAGTATTTTTCATATAAAAAAATTATAATAGTAATAATAATAAAAATATAATGATGATGATGATAATAATAATAATAATAATAATAATAATAATAATAATAATAATAATAATAATAATAAAATTGGACTGGAATGCAGTTTTAATAAAGTTTCTAGGGCTGGATTGAGGTTTTTGGCAAACTGAGGGTTAAATTGAAAGGTTGGCAAAGTTGGGGGTTCAAATTGAAGTGGGCCAGTCTTCCGGGGGTTAATCTGGAAATTCTGGAAAATTGCTGGTTATAAAAGAGAGGACCCAGTCCCTTTTTGACTCAGACCCATCTTGATCACCCTTTCTTCTCCAAAACAGAAAATCGGCCGGTGTTGCACCCCCTTCGGTCGTCGGCAGACGGCACCCGGCGATGGAAATTGGGCGGATATCTGGCGGATGGGTGGCGATTTTTCTTCCCTTTTACCAGATTTCAGAAATCAGCCGCCCACAATGCTCTCCTCCGATTCGACAGCAGCGGCAAAGGCGAACGGCGGTGGACGTCAATTGGCAGCGGGCGGCTGGAAATAGTGGTTGGGGGTGATGGTGTTGATGGTTTGGCGATGGAGAGGCGCTGCGGTTGGGCGGCGATTGTTGGCAACAGCACGACGGCGAGGTGACGAGCGGCGTACAGGTTTACGGGCAAGGGTTTGGTGGTGGTGGTTTGCCGGAAAGGACTGTGGTGGTGGTCTGGTTGGGGACGGCTTGTTCTTCGGCGGCCAAGAATTTGGTTGAATTGGGGTTCGACCGAAGGTTTAGGTTGTCCTGGTGGCAAGCATGTCTGTTGGTTGACTCGGTGGATTGCCTGTCTTGATGTTGCTGTGGCTGCCATTTTTCGGAGGTTTGGTTTGGGAAATTGGTGGCAGGCGGGCGGTGGTTGTTCGTGTTTGGACAGGGGTCCGGTTTGGGTTTCAGTCGAGAATTGTTTCATTTGGTGTTGGTGCTTCGAGAAATCGGCAGTCGAGTCTTGTTCGGGCTTCGTCCTGGAGTTTGGGCATGGCGGCAGGCGTGATGTTGGTTGGTTTTGGTTTAAGGATTTTCGACAGACAAGTGGTTTTAGATTTGTTCTTTGAAAAAAAAAGAAAACTTAGAAAACAAGATTTGGGCTTTGTTACCTATTGTTGCGGCTGCTTATAGAGAAATAATTAGGATTTTGGATTTCTTTATAAACTAAACTTAGATTTTAATTATGGAAGGTTAGGGGTCTTGGTGGATTAGGGCTAGTAATTGGGCTTCGATTGGGCTCGTTTTCGTGTTCAAAAATAAATAATCGATCCAATAAACGACTTAAGTTTTAAATCGAAATATTCCGTGAACGACCCAATAGTATTTTAAAGTATTAAAATAACTGTAATATAAATAAATTATAATAATTTTAGAAATTGAAAATTATTTCATACACGACTCAAAAGTAATTTAAATAAATAAATAAATTACTAAATAATTATACTAATTTCTTAAAAGTTGATAATATAATTTTATTTGAAAACGAACTATAATTTCGTTTAAATAGAATTTTTATATTATTTAAAACTAAAATAGGAATTCATTTGTGGCGACGAGCTTGGGACTAGAATTATATTTTTAATGCATGATGATAAATAAATAAATAAATAAATAAAAATACATTGGGTGTATGGATGTTACAACCTACCCCCCTTAGAAAAATTTTGTCCTCAAAATTCCGCACTTACCCGAAATGCCGAAATTTGGATACTTCGCTTTGAATTCTTCCTCCTGTTCCCAAGTGGCCTCGTTCATCCCATGACGTCTCCATTGCACCTTGATCAATGCTATCTCCTTGTTCCTTAATCGGTGTATCTTACGATCCAAAATCGCTTGCGGAGCCTCTTCATAAGTTAAATCCTTATTAACCTCCAACTCTTCGTAGCTCACAATATGGTGTGGATCGTAGACATACTTTCTAGCATCGACAATGGAAGACGTTGTGAATGCTCGATAAATTGGGTGGTAGCGCAAGCTCGTAAGCCAATTCTCCTATTCTCCTGAGAATTTCAAACGGCCCTATGAATCTTTGTTTCAACTTCCCCCTTTGACCAAATCTTAAACACCTCGGACTGGCGCTACTTTCAGAAACACCTTATCACCTACTTCAAAATGCAGATCTTTTCTTCGACGGTCCGCATAAGATTTTTGT
>BMAC01000035.1:898703-914483 GCA_014905375.1 Phtheirospermum japonicum
TTGTCAATGTTTGAACACGCGACCTGGTACATGGTCTTAAACATTGGCGACCTCTTCGCATTGGTTACCCATCTCCGAATTACATGTCGGGCAACCCACAAATTAACCCTAGGTTAATACGACCTAAACAGGCCCTACACCCAGATTCGTTAGCATAATCATAGAAAATATCATTTGAATATTACAACCTTACTCGAGCCAATAATATGTTAATCAAACATTTTTCACATCGAAGGTCTCCATTCCCCACAACAACAAATATCATATCACCATCAAGCCATATAGGATCAAAACAAAAACTGACACAAAATTCTCAGCACACATATACCAACTTTGAGGATTAAACTGTTTTAATAGGTAATGAATTAAAAGTCAAACTATATATCACTGGAAAGCCCTATGAGTCTAGTTTCCAATGCAAAAAATCGGATCTTAACCCACCAGGCCCATAACAATCCACGTACATCAAACCCACAAACAGGCTCAAGTACTCAGCCCAAATTACAAGAGATCACGACCCTATATGAAAAATCATCCCCATACTACAGGTCGCTACTCTTCAAAAACAGCTCGCTAATACCAAAACAACTCGCTCACTTCTCAAAATCACAACACAGCTCGCTGATCTTCTAGGAGGAACACCCTCTCCCATAAATGAGGTCGCTTACCACAAATAACCTCATAAATCAAATAATATTACGTATGGACATTTTGGTCCGCATCACCTGTGTTGAAATACTACGCATGGATTTAAAAATATTTATTTGCAAAAATGACAGAATTACGAATATGCAGACAAAAAGTATCACTTACAAAAAAATATTACATAATATATAATATTTATTTGTACAGATATCAATTTCATTTGATATATGTTTTATTGATGTTGCATCTCATTAAATAATATTTTCATTTTTTACTATTTCGATATACAATTTTTGTCATTATATCTCTCAATCATCACATTTTCGTGCATCGCATGGGTAAACTGAACTAGTTATTTTAGAAACATCATAATACCATCTATTTTGAAATATGTTTGTAACCGAATAGTATATTTGTTACTATTCTCAAAGTTTTATATTTTTTAAGATGTTAACAAAATATAGTAACATATTTTATGTGACATCGTGATAAAAATAAAAATAAGTAAATCACCTCCCAATATATGGCAAATAACCTTTTTCCTTTACATCCTAAAATATAAAAATAAAAAAATGCTTCCTAAAATATACGGTTTTTACAGATCCTCATACTTTCTATTTTTGGGCAAAAGAAGCTGTGCGCGATCATGGAATTAAGGTTGGAGTTCCAGATGTGTTTCTGGCAGTGCTTGAGATTTTGTGCGTTTGCTCAAAAAAATGAGAGAAACCCAATGGAACCAACGGAGCCATAACGGAGCATTGAAGTTTGTGAGTGCGTGCGCGACGACGAGATTAGGGTTGGAGTCAAAAGTGTTTCCTACAGGGATTTGAGCTGAAATTTTGTGTGGTGTTTTAGACAAAAAATGAGAGAAACCTAGCGAAACCAACAATGGTCATATTATACTTTTTGGTGGCATTGATAATGTATTAAAAACTCAACCAATATACAGTGAGACCCTAAAACCTATACAAGAGTGTACTGCTAGAGTGTTTAATACACAAATAGTAGTAAAACAAACTTGAGAGTTTCTTTTCTATTTCTTAATAGTCAGATCAAATATTCCAATCTATATTCTAACCTCGTTGGAAGATTGAACTTTAGAACTTCGCATTTCGGGTGCTTGTGACGAGCATGTTTTCACCCTCAGGTAGATTTCATAGAGTGATTAAGAAGTATACTTGTTGGTCAGATAAGTAGTTAGAATAGTGTGTATGATGTTGGTATGTTCAGACCCTACAAGAAAATGGTTGTCAATTTTAGTTGTTGAGCGTCTATACATACCTATGCACGAAAAAACAAAAGTTTTTTTAAAAGAGTGACCTGTTATATTTTTAAAAGTTAAGCTATATATTAAAAAAAATTATAATAAAAGCTCAAATGATTAATATTTTTCTAAATAAATAATATGAATGGTTAGTATTTTGCCTAACTAAATGATGGGAATTTATGCTGATTTGTTTTTAAATTTGTCATACATACATACATATATATGTGTGTGTGTGTGTGATGGGAAAGTATCTTGTTTATTTAATTAAATTTGTCATATATATATATATATATATATATATATATATAATTATTTATAAATCTATAATAATAAAATAGCAAAAAAAAAATACTTAAAACATCTAGGTTTCGCTTTTGTGTTCACTTAATTGAATTGCAACTAAACTCGGCTTGATCTTTTACTAAAAGGATTGAGCCGAATTCCTCTCTTCGAGATTGAACGTCATTAGGCACGCTTCTTTTACTTTCATTTTGAAAATCTTGAAAATAAGGGAGAATAGTGATAAAATATTATAAATGGAAAATGAAATTTTGATATTGTTAATTAATATTAGAAGAAAATATAACAATTAAAGTTAATTTGATATAAAAAAATTAAATTAATGATTGATAAGTATAGTTATGTAAGTGGGAGAATAATAAATTTTATGAAAATTTGTATAATAATATTTGGTGATTGAATGATTTATTTTTAAAAATAATGAATTAAAATAATTGGTTGGAATTCATTATACCGTGCACCTGGGTGCACCTTGCAAGGTGCACTCAGTAATTTAATTTATCATTTAATATAACTGACATATATCATCACATATAATTGGTACATATCATCACATATAACTGATACATATCATCACAAATAATTGAAATTCTAAATTTAAATCTAAAATCCTAAAATGAAAAAAATAAACTTAAAACGAAAAATTAAACCCTAAAGATGGAAGACTAAACCCTAAAAGAAAAAACTAAATACCGAAATTGAATATTGAATTCTAAATACTAAATTTATATCACATATATCTTCACATATAACTAATACATATCACCACATATAACTGATAGAATGATAGATTTTTACCGGGATACTAAAATGGAAAACTAAACAAAAAAATGAAAAACCAAACCCTAAAATGTTAAACTAAACTCTAAAATGGAAAAGTATAATTAAACTCTAAATTTTTGTCACATATCATCACATATAACTAACATATATCATCACGTAACTATCATATATAATCACATAATTATCATATATCATCACATATAATTGAATGATAACATATTTTTAAAAGGTGCACCTAGGTGCATGTAATAAATTGCAAAAAAAGTTGAAACTAATTAAAACTTAGGAAATGACTACCATACCTTCAAAGTACCATATCCTCAACCCCTTTTGCATTTACAAGCATTCATTTCTTAATATGAGAAGTCTAAATTTAATCTTATGATAATTCTCATTAATTGGGAATGTTACACGAATGCACCAAAGAAGTTCCACAAAACATAACAATTGAAATAATTCCCCAAAATAGATCTGAAAAAAATTTATACCGATATATATATATCGATATCAATTGAAATAATTGATTTGCTCACTCCTTTTAAAACGTCGTCTATACTACTCAACTAAGTACGTGACCCGATGAGGAGCAAATAACCGATATATATATATACCGATATATATTGGTATTTCAATATATATATATATATATATATATATAATATATATATATATATATATATATATTATATATATATATATATATATCCTGTTCAATGATTATATAGGCGTAAAAAATATAAAACTTGTTTCTCGCTAAAAAATGAAAAAGAAAAAAAAAAAAAAAAAACCTTGTCTGGTCATCAATTAATGCCATGGGTGCCCATGTCTTTTGCACTGCTAAAAAAGTTGCTAAACGACTAAAAGGTTGTGGGCAAGAAACACATGTTGCCAATGAATAATATCTGGAAAGCCAGAATTGACAGACAGGCAATCAGATCCAATATTAAGTTGCATTTTACTTGTAGAGAATTCTCTCATTTATCCGTTCCAAGTATAGACTAGTTTAATTTGTATTCAAAATGAGGTGGACTGAGTTTTAATTGAGCAGAATAGAAATTAAGATCAAATAATTTGATCCCTTTTATGCATGTTATATTATGTTATTTATAGGATAACTTAATGAAATCATCCTAAAAGTTAATTTAATTACAAAAAAGTATACTCATCTTTTAAAATTATAAAACTAACCTTTCTTGGACTATAAATCAAAACTTCCGTTGACTATATTTGTTACTTGATTCTTTATATGAGAGAAGTTGATCTTTGAGCCGGTTTTACAGGAAGCTTGATTTGGAAGCTGGGTTTAGGCCGATAGAAATTGCAGTTCACTAGTAATTGGTCGCTATGGAAATTGAATGGGCCCGATTGGTCGCGGGCCTCAAGGTGAAGTTAGAATAAGGTGGAAGATTCTAGGAGCTTTTATATAGTAATGTGCCCGGTGATATGGTTAATATGGGGATAAGAATTCTATGTGATATGAGTTTTCTAATTATGGAGTTTGATGGGGATAAGGAGACTAAAACCCTAGTTTGGGTAATACATTATCTAATATTTATATAAAAAGCACACATAATTTATGCTAAACTTAAGTTGATTATTCTTACTATTTCTACTCTCGTTTTATTCCAACTTATAAATTACTGACTTGATCGTCGGAGGGTCTACGTTGAGACTATTCAACTTGGGTTTTTTTACAGGTCAGTCTGGTTCGGGAAGGAACTTCGAGGCCGTCTGATCTCAATTACTGGTGGCTCAATCTTCTGGTCGCATCAAATGGGACTGTCTATGGGAAAGAGTCACATCGAATCATTGGGCGAAAGATATGAGTTGCAAAACCAAATTATGAAGGACATGATGATACCATGAGAAATGACTTAGCGGCTAGAGAGGATGACAATACCCCTATGGAACCTTGACCATGGATGAGGAGCAGAAATCACCTATCATGCTTTACTTGGAGGAGATAGAGAAGATACCTGAAGCATCACAACGGAAGGAATATACCCAAGCGAATGTGAAGGAGGGAGGATTTGGCAACCAAACCGAAATGACTAAGATCCCTTAGAGTAGAGCTTCGGTGAAGGTGGGCACAAAAGAATGGAATCGAATGCCCATAAAATACCTCCTTAATATCCCAAATGGGGTTCTACAGAAGCTTCAAGGTATTGTGCCCTTAGAGGCAGTAAAAGATAATCAATGCAGGGGTTTCTGATGAATATGACGAAGGTAATCATGTGTTCAAGGATGCTCGTATCGTGAAATCAACATGAAGATGGGCGACCTCAGGTTGCGGGAGAGAGAGGTAAAGGGAAAGTTGTGCCATTAACGAGTAAACCCATAATGGCAAAACAAGGGAGATTTTAAGAAGAGGAGAAACCCATGTACGTGATTAATGGGGGAGAGATGGGAGCAGGAAGATGATTATGAGGAAAAGCAGGAGAGGCGAGCTAATTGAGGAGGTCACGAAGGTCGCAAAGACGGATTTACCAAGGAGAACGATGAAGATAGGTTATTGGAGGAAAACGTTGGCTACCTCCAAGGCGGTACGTGATATGCAAATAACACTGCGAGCCTTGCAGAGACAGATCACGGGGAAGGAACTTGAGAAAGAGAGAGGGCACCCATTTTCCCAACAGATACTTCGGGCTGTCCTACACTAGGGGTATAAGGAGTTGAATTTCAACTATTATGGAGTGTTAGATCTAACAAGACACATGCAATGTTTTGAGAACTCAGTCATGCCGCATTAGTAAATTGACTCGATCACATGTATAATGTTTTTATAAACCTTGTGAGGACCTGCGTATGATTGGTTTCATCAGGTCGCACTTGGGAAAATTACCAATTCTGCAATGTGAAGATCATCCTTTTTGATAAACTTTGCCATCGGAAGGACACAAAAGGAAACATTCATATCATTGTTCTTCATTATCCAGTAAGAGGGGGATTCATTAAAGGAGTATGTGGCAAGGTTCACAAATCCTAGCTTAGAGGTGCCCACGACCATAAATGGGGTGAAGGTAAGCACACTGACATAGGGGTTGCATGTTGGATTACAAACATACTTGGCTAAAAGGACAACTTATACGTATGAACAAGTCTTGGATATAAGTATCAAGTATATCCATGATGAAAAAGTAGAGGAGGAAGGAGGAGTGCAAAAACAGCAAGGGGTGGAAGCTGGGGAAATTAAGTAAGTCGTAGGAGCGAGCCCAAAAGATTATTTTGTGTATCCACTGATAATAAGAGAGCAAGGAACGTGGTTGTGGATAGAAGGATTATCGAATATAATCTAAAATATTTTACACCCCTAACATTATCAAGAGATCGTGTGTTCACAATTATAAAAAAGTGAGTGTGGCACATTATTCGGTGGCCAGAGGACTATACAGAATCACCCACTAATTCTAGGTTGCAGTTCTTTCGTAGGTTCCTCAACAATTATGGACATTCCATGGAAAGGTGTCGACATCTGCAGGATTAGATTAAGAGGTTGATCTGACCTGGACACCTAAGGGAGTGTGTTTACTAAGAGAAGCCATAGGGGAGAAAATGAGGTCCCCTAGTGAGACAAGCGGATCAAAGAGTAAGGCGAGACAGGAAAGGTAATCGGGACGATGAAGGCCACCTTATATGAGGGAGAAAGAGTATTAACATTATTTCTGTAGGTCCTACAAATGAAGACTTGAACAATACTAGGAAAGCTCATGATAAGGTGGCCATGACGGGTCCCTTAGAGTTCGTGGTGATCAATATACATTCGCCACCTCCTTATGTGGGGCCACTTATATGTTTTAAGCTGACAGATAAGAGAGGTGTTTGGGAGGAACACAATGATACATTGGTTATATAAGCAAAGGTCGCTACATACGATGTATGTAAGGTGTATGTAGATAATTGTAGTTCCGTTAACATCGTGTATCAACACTTTTTAGAGATGATGGAGATTGAGGTGAGGATGCATTTGGAACAGGCACATGTGTTCGCATTTAATGGGACCTAGGTTATTACAGAAGGAGAGGTGATTTTACTAGTGGTGTTGGGTAAAGAGGAGTTTCGAGTGGAGAAGAAGCTAATATTTTTAGTTATTTGGGCCAACTCAGCGTAAAATATCATACCAGGATGACCTTCCATATATGAGTTTTAAGGTATTACGTCTACTTATTATGTGAGTATGAAGTGTCTAGCAAAAGATAAGCAGGGAGAGCTAATTGCAGATCAGCTTGAGTCGAGGTTTTATTATAAACTCAGAGTACAGAAAAGGATGGCAAAAGGGAAATAAAAATGTAATGGAAGTGCCATAGAGAGGATACTGAGTTCAAAGAAATCTAAGGTTGAAGACAAGTTTGTGCGACCACATGAGGAGCTCATGGAGATTTAATTGGTAGATGGAAAGCATGGGTTCATCATGAGAAAAAGAAGTCAGCTGGAGGAAGAAATAAGGGAAGAACTCATATTTTTATTGAAAGAATTTAGAGACATTTTTGTTTTTGAAGACAAAGGGCTGTAGGGATTGATCTTGAGGTGTCTTAACGCCATTTAAATGTTAGTAAGGATTTTAAACCAGTAAGGCAAAAGAGAAGGCATTTTGGCGTGGAGTTAGATAAAATTATAGAGGAAGAAGTGCAGAAGTTACTAAAGGCTGGGCATATATGAGAAACCCAAAACCCAGAATGGTTGTCTAATATGGTGATGTTTCCAAATCCAATTAAAAAATAATGTACGTGTGTTGATTTTATAGAAATGAATAAGGCCTGTCTAAAAGATCATTATCCCTTGTCATATATTGATTAATTGGTGGATTCAACTTTGGGGTGCGATATACTCAGTATGATGGATGCTTCACAGGGATATCATTAGATACCATTGTCACGTGAGGATCAACCCAAGGTGAGGTTTGTCACTTCTATAGGATGTATTATTTTGTATATATGTCATTTGGGTTGAAGAATGCAAGAGCTACCTATCAATGATTGGTGGACAGGATGCTCAAAGACTTATTGGGGACAAGTATGGAGGTATATGTGGATGACATGTTGATAAAAAGTAGAGAAGTTGATTCCCAATTAGGGGATTTACATAAATCTTTTTTTATTATACG
Organism: Phtheirospermum japonicum; assembly: GCA_014905375.1. Classification (NCBI taxonomy): domain Eukaryota; kingdom Viridiplantae; phylum Streptophyta; class Magnoliopsida; order Lamiales; family Orobanchaceae; genus Phtheirospermum; species Phtheirospermum japonicum. The sequence goes on from BMAC01000035.1 coordinate 906,800, forward strand.
GGGATATGATATACGGTTGAATCCTAAGGAGTGTTTTCTTGAGGTACAATCAAGAGAATCTTTAGATTATATGGTAACGAAGCATGGTATTGAGGTAAATCAAGAAACGGTGAGGGTTGTTATGGAGATTCCGAGCTACATATAGTTTGGGATATACATGTATTGACAAAGAGAATAGCTGGTTTGAGCAGGTTTATTTCCACGTCGTTGGAGAAAGGGGCTCCCTTCTTTAAAACCTTTAGGAAAGGGGCTCGGTTTGAGTGGACACCAATGGTGGATGTGGCGTTTGATAAATTAAAGGAGTATTTGTTAGAAAATCCACTTTTAAAAAAGTCATTACCTAAGAAGTATTCGATCCTCTACATATCGATATGCGAGATGGTAATTAGCTTGGTACAAATTCAGGAAGAGGATAGATAGCATAAACCTATTTACTATGTTAGTAGAATGATCTGTGGCGGAGCAACATTATCTGAGTTGGGAAAAGGAGGTCTAATTTTGGTTTACACGGCTAGGAAGTTGCGACCTTATTTTATAGGGCATAGGGTGAGGGTGCGTATGAATTTATCTTTCAATTAGGTACTTAGTGAGCCCAACGTGTTAGGGAAATTAATGAAATGGGCCATCAAGCTTAGTGAGTATGAATTGTATATGATATACGAACAACAATAAGAGCCCAAGTTCTGGCAAGTTTCATACTAGAGATGATGCAACCCGATGGTATGGAGGAAGAGTAAAAGCGATGGATGTTGCATGTGGATGGGTCAACGATGATCAGTGACGCAGGGGTTATGATTCTGCTGACCATACTAGAGGGTTCAAATTTGTATTATGCGATCAATTTGAGGTTCAAGGTGTTAAATAGCTGAGTATGAAGCATGGATACAGGTGTTAAATATACAGATTCGCAGTTGGTGGCATGTCACTTCAATGGTTCCTTTAAAGCTAGGGAAGGTAATATTCAGGAGTATTTGGAGATAGTAAAAAATATGGCTACCGATTTTAAAAATATTATGTTTGATACCTTACTTAGATCCAGAAATACGCGAGCTTATCAGCTCACCAAAATGGTAAGGGCAATGGGAGATTGTCTGATGGAGGTGCAAGTTAGAAGTTTGGAAGGTTTAGGTAGTAAAGTAATAGAAACTGATGAAGTGGTAGATTGGCGAACTCCGATTATAGATCTTTTAAACCAAATCGCAGATGGGATACTGGTAACTACTTTGGAAGCACAAAAAGCAACTAATTATGTTTGATAAATGGGCATCTGTATAAACGTTCTTACTATGACCCTTATTTAAAGTGTTTAGGTGAGGCAGAAGGGTTGGTTATGTTACAAGAAATACTTGAAGGTTATTGTGGAGATCATGCAAAGATTAGGGGTGGAAAAGGCCTTGCGAGCTTGGGTTTTCTGGCCCCAGATGAAGAAGATGGTTGCGGAGTTAGTAAAAACTTGTAAGAAGTGTCAAATGTATACTCTTATTATTCATGTACCAGCCGAGGATATGATTGTGATGAGTTTATCGTGTCTTTTCGCGCAATTATGAATTGATATCGTGGGACCTCTTCCTATGGCTGTGGCATAAAAATAGTTCTTAGTGGTGGCGGTGGATTATTTCACTAAGTGGATTGAGGAAGATGTAGTGGCCTCTACCACGGAGACACGCATGATGCATTTTATTTTTGACAATATTTTCTTCAGGTCTGGAGTACCTCAAGTGCTCATTTTTGACAATATGATTAATGGCAAAAAGATGCAAGCTTGGTATAAGAACATGAAGATAAAGCAAGTTTTAACCTTAGTGGCATATCCACAGGCTAATGGGAAAGTTGAGGTCACCAATTGAATCATATTACTGGGTATAAAATTGTTTTTAGATAAAACTAGATGATCATGGGTGAATGAGTTTCCATTGGTTTTGTGGTCTTATCGCTCGATGCCCTAAATTACTACTGTAGAACCTCCTTTTAACTTGGTTATGGAATGTAAGCTGTAATTCTTGCAGAGATTATCGTGGGGTCTCATCGGGTCCTGGCTTTTAACCCTGTGGTAAATAAGCAATTGGCTAAAGGAGCGTTGTAAGTGGTCAGAGAAGCACAAGTGAATGTTGCAGCTCATGTGGAAAAATATAAACAGAGGATACATATCGCATATAATCAAAGGGTGAGGAAGAGGGAATTCTAGTTCATGAGATTAGTAATAAGGCGAGTTGTAGCGTTACACTTTACTGGCAAGTTGGAGCCTATTTGAATAGGGCTTTTAAGGTGCTGAAGGTTTTAAAAGGCAGAGCCTATGTTCTAGAAGATGGTGATGGGAGGGTTGTTTGTAGAACTTGGAATATTTGCCACCTACGAAGATACTATGACTAGAGCGTATTATTATGGTATTTTCTTTAATGTGAATTAATAGAATTTTAATATTATATGAGATTTTGCTTTTATAAGCTTCTATTTATGATATGGATGTTGGTTCTTGGTGGTTTCATTGCTTATGGTTCTGGTATGTTTATGGTGATGGTCCAACACTTGGTTAGATCGGATATAGAATGGTTTATGGGTTATGGTTATGGTCGGACTCTTGGTTAGGTTAGAGATGGAATGGTTTGGTTATGGGCTGATGCTTGAATATATCAGAGATAGTATGGTTTATGGGTTATGATATGGTTTATGGTTATGTATTTATGGTTATGGTTTGACGCTTGGTTAGGTACAATATGGAATGATTTATGGGTTATGATTAGTTATGATTTATGGTTATGGCTCGACGCTTGGTTAGGTTGGAGATGGAATGGTTTATTGTTATGGTCGAATGCTTGATTAGGTCGGATATGGTATGGTTTATAGTTTATGGTTTGGTTTAGGGTTTATGGTTGTTTATGGTTATGGTCCAATGCTTGGTTAGGTCGAAGATGAAATGGTTTGTGGTTATGGCCGACGCTTGATTAGGCCATATATTTATAGTTTATGGGTTATGGTTGTTTATGGTTTATGGTTATTTTTCAACGCTTGGTTAGGTCGGAGATGGAGTGGTTTATGGTTATGGTTCGTCTCTTGATTAGGTCATAGATGTCATCGTTTACGGTTAATGGTTGTTTATGGTTATGGTTCAATACTTGATCAGGTCGGACTTAGGCATATGGTTGATATAAGGAATTTTGTCTGGTATATAGCTCGATGGTCAATGTGGATAGAATTAGATAATTAAATTTTTGTTGACTTAAGATAGTATTTTATGGTTATGTGTGATAAAGCTTTGTTGTATTGAAGCTTAGGGGTTGGTCTACTTCATAAACTATCCATTATCATATATGTTATACTTGAATTAAGCGTTCATTTTATCTGAACCAAAAGGAAATAAGGTAGTGTTGTTGCGATATGCAGGGAGCAAGCATATAAAATAAAATAATGGTGAGACACACGCACTGAAATATATAATTAAAATAAGGGATAATTTTTTTTTGCCTCCTAAAGTATCACAAAATTTAGACTTTACCTCCTGAACTTTTTTTTCTTTTAAGTTGCCTCCTGAAGTTTGCATTTTTTTGAGTTTACCTCCTAAAGTACAATTCATGCTAAAAAGTTACCGGACGCCGTTCACGTGACTTACACACGAGGGTAGGAGCGTCTTTTCTCTTTTTCAGATTTTTCTTTGCCTCCTCAACTATTTCGTTTTTTTGACTTTGCCTCCTAAAGTATTTTTCTATCAAATTGCCTTCTCAAGTACGATTTTATTTTTAAATTGCCTCCTCAGGACAATTTTTGGGCCAAAAAATAAAAATAAAAATCAAATACCGATGGAGTTTGCCTAATGAATGATACCTTAGGTAAACACTAATAATAATAATAATAATAATAATAATAATAATAATAATAATAATAATAATAATAATAATAATAATAATAATAATAATAATAATAATAATAATAATAATATATTAATATTTTTAAATATAATAATATAATTTTTAATACACATAACATAATTATAATACACTTTTAAAAACTACTACTACTAATAATAATAATATATAATTATAATATAATAGTTTATGAATATAATTTATAATTTAACTAATATATTTGATAAATATATGATATATAATACGATCTTTTAACAATAACAGTTTTTTGTAACTTTTTTCTCATTTCTTATTTTTGTTGAAATATAATATTACATGTAATGTATATATTTTAATTTAAAATATATATAATGTAATTATAATACACTTTTAAATAATAATAATTATAATATGATACAAGTAATATTATATGATAACATAATACACTTTCAAATATAATATAATATAATATAATAATATATATTATAAGTATATTTTAAATTATATGTGTTGAAATAGTATATATTATTATATATTATAATTTTAAAGTGTATTATAATTATATTATATGTATTTTAAATATATATATATATATATATTATTTATTTATTTATTTATTAAATATATTAGTTAAGATTATAAATTATATTTCAAAAAATTATTATTATTATTACTACTACTACTACTAGTAATAGTAGTAGTTGTACTAGTAGTGCTAGTAGTAGTATTTAAAAGTGAATTATAATTATGTAATTATGTTATATGTATTAAAAATTATATTATTTATATTTAAAAATATTAGTAATATTTTATTATTATTATTATTAGTGTTTACCTAGGGGTATCATTCATTAGGCAAACTCCATCGGTATTTGATTTTTTATTTTTATTTTTTGGCCCAAAAATTGTCCTGAGGAGGTAATTTAAAAATAAAATCGTACTTGAGAAGGCAATTTGATAGAAAAATACTTTAGGAGGCAAAGTCAAAAAAACGAAATAGTTGAGGAGGCAAAGAAAAATCTGAAAAAGAGAAAAGACGCTCCTACCCTCGCGTGTAAGTCACGTGAACGGCGTCCGGTAACTTTTTAGCCTGAATTGTACTTTAGGAGGTAAATTCAAAAAAACGCAAACTTCAGAAGGCAACTTAAAAGAAAAAAAAGTTCATGAGGTAAAGTCTAAATTTTGTGATACTTTAGGAGGCAAAAAAAATTATCCCTTAAAATAATGGTTCAAGTTAAGTGAAATAGGTTCTAAAATAATACAAGAAAATTTTAAGGGGTTGGTTCTGAAAGGTTAGATGAAGGGGCAGCTGCAGGAGTTCGAAGATTTGGTACTAGAGAATCTAAGGGGATGGTGAGCTCAAATGACAGTTTGGCTAAATACATCGTGTTTGTCAGGGTACCTTCCCACCAAGTTGCCAACTTGGCCTGATTGATGTCTCTTTTCTAACAGCTGAATTGGGGAAGGTCATTGTCAAAAAAAGGTTGGAAGGAAGAGCCTGCTACTTAACATTGGGTGGTGACCCTTTCGAAAACTAGCTTGAAGTACTCTTCTTCTCCCAGACCTATTTTTCTAAGGAAAAGCGTGGAGAAGTGATAAGCTACTAGCAGGTCGATGCGATTGGCCTTCAAGAATTCGCGTCCAGTCTCACTTCCCAGAAAGGTGCGGCGACTCATCTCCATGCCTTCATCACAATCTTGTTTCTTTTTGTTCAACATTTCCACCTTTAGTTATGCTAGCTTAGCTTTCAGTGAGGATGTTTCCACCACCAACTGAGCTAGTTGGGTATCGAGTGAAGCTAACTTGTCCTCTACTACTTCACATTCTTCTTGTCATGTTATCAGCATCCGTTGCGCCTCATCTAATTGACCATATGTTAGAGAGAGTTGTTTGGCCTACTAGTCAAAATCCATCATGATTTAGGTGAATCTTTCCAGATAGACGCCTTTTCTGCCTTATTGGATTTAGTTAAAAGCTTGCTTGCTGATTAGAATAGATTTGTCCTTATTTTTATTAGCTTTTTAGTTCATTTTTATATTTGTTTTTGGTATAAGTTGGACGATTTAAGCTTAATCTCGTAATTTTATAATTCCAGCTTATTTTACCACATTTTGATCGTAATTGATGAAAGTAGGTGATATTTCGTTGTTTTTCACCTTACAGCTAAGTAACCGGAAGAGTTTAACGCGTAATAGACGAGGTTCGATGTTCAAGAAGTGAAGAACAAGCTTTCCGGTGAAACGAGTAGCAAAAGATCGAGAATTGGAGACAGGCGCGCAGTCGCGTCGACTGACGCGACCGTCGACGCACCGTCGACGCGAGCCATGTCAGCGAGTCATGACCGCGTCAGTCGACGCCTCCGTCGACGCTGCCGATACGTTCTGAAGCGTCGATGTCGACGCACCATAGTCGACGCAACGCCGCTTGCTGAAGCGTCGATGTCGACGCACACCGTCGACGCACTGTCGGACGCTACTTGCTGAAGCGTCGATGTCGACGCACACCGTCGACGCACCTGCCCAGCCGACGCGCACACCTGCCGACCAAGTCTGCGACACCCGCCGAGACGCGCAGCGACGCTACGTCGACGCACCGTCGACGCGACGGCCCAGAATTCGGATTTTAGGGTTTCTTATGCGCCAAGTCATGCAAAATCTATATAAACCCTCATTATTTCGGATTTTAAAGAGAACACACGACCCCTAGGGTATTTGAGCTGATAATACACATAATCCCACATCTCATAACGAGATTTGAAGACGGAGATCAAGGATCGAAGAACAACGCGTCCAAAACTCGAATTCGAGTTCGGGATTCATTCTTCGCCCAAGATCAACGTTCAACCTCCGGAATAGCTGGAGCTTTTTACTGCTTTCAGTAGTTCGAATAAGTTCTCTAAACTCTTAGTTAATTTAGTAGTTAATTTCTAGTTTAATTTATAGGTTAGTTTAATTCTTAGTTAATGCTAGAACTAGTTTAATTAGTTTAATCGTTTATGCTTGTTATTGGATATTGGTTAATTTAGTTTATTTATGCGATTGATTTATGCTTAGTTATTTCGTTAATCTTAGATTCATATGATACATTGCTTAGTGATAATTTATTATATTTCATGCTGTTAGATTAGTTGCTATTAATTCTTAGTTCTTGAGTTCAAGTAGTTTTAATTATTGCTCGTAGTTGATAATCTAGTTTAAAGTAATTAGTTTAATTAGTTTTAGTTTAATTATTGCTTTAGTTATAATGATCAATTCAATCCATTTAAACCCCAAATGTATATGTATGTTATTCGTAATTGAGAAAAACATCCGAAAGACCGAACAGTTGTTTCCTCGAGAGATACGACTCGAGTCAAACTCATCACCCTACAGTTACCTCGTACACTTGCGAGCAAACTGACGTGTTTTAAATTAATTTATTAAAAAGGGGTGCACAAAAGTTTGAGTCAAAAATTTGGCGCCGTTGCCGGGAAGCAACGAGTAGGAATTAAGGATGTTTTTCATTTTATTTTATATTTCGTCGTTATTTGTATAATTGCACTTGGTTTGGATTTTTGTCCACTTGGTACATTGATGCGTTGTTGAGTGTATGCAAGGTAGACGATCACTTCGACGCGATCTTGCGCCATTCTTCGACGACATCCACCGCACACGTCCAACGAGACCAAGACCCGAACCAGTTTTCGAGAGCGATTCTTCTTTAGATACGAATTTTGTGTGTGACGAGATTTCCAAATCCATGGCGGGACGATCTAGTCATGGAAGCGGACACGATGAGTTGTTGGAAGCACTAGACAATGAGTTACCTTTCCAAAGTCATCGGGGAGAGTATGGAAGCGAGCCACG
>BMAC01000035.1:914508-963368 GCA_014905375.1 Phtheirospermum japonicum
AAGCTTTCCGGTGAAACGAGTAGCAAAAGATCGAGAAATGGAGACAGGCGCGCAGTCGCGTCGACTGACGCGACCGTCGACGCACCGTCGACGTGAGCCATGTCAGCGAGTCATGACCGCGTCAGTCGACGCTACGTCGACGCACTGCCGACGCTACGTTCTGAAGCGTCGATGTCGACGCACCAAGTCGACGCAGTCACGCTACTGCTGAAGCGTCGATGTCGACGCACACCGTCGACGCACCTGCCCAGCGACGTGCGCACCTGCGACCGCACACCGAGTGCTGCCGACCAAGTCTGCCGACACCCGCCGAGCGCCAGCACGCGTCAGTCGACGCACGTCGACGCACCGTCGACGCGACGGCCCAGAATTCGGATTAAATTAGGGTTTCTTATGCGCCAAGTCATGCAAAATCTATATAAACCCTCATTATTTCGGATTTTAGGGAGAACACACGACCCCCTAGGGTATTTGAGCTGAAAATGCACATAATCCCACATCTCATAACGATATTTGAAGACGGAGATCAAGGATCGAAGAACAACGCGTCCAAAACATCGAATTCGAGTCGTGATTCATTCTTCGCCCAAGATCAACGTTCAACCTCCGGAATAGCTGGAGCTTTTTACTGCTTTTAGTAGTTCGAATAAGTACTCTAAACTCTTAGTTAATTTAGTAGTTAATTTAGTAGTTAATTTATAGTTTAATTCTTAGTTAATTGCTTAGTTAATGATAGAACTAGTTTACTTAGTTTAATCGTTTATGCTTGTTATTGGATATTGGTTAATTTAGTTTATTTATGCGATTGATTTATGCTTAGTTATTCGTTAATTTTAGATTCTTATGATACATTTCTTAGTGATAATTTATATATTCATGCTGTTAGATTAATTGCTATTAATTCTTAGTTCTTGAGTTCAAGTAGTTTAATTATCGCTCGTATTTGATAATCTAGTTTAAAGTAATTAGTTTAATTAGTTTTAATTATTGCTTTAGTTATAATGGTCAATTCAATCCATTTAAAACCCCAAATGTATATGTATGTTAGTCATATTTGAGAAAAACATCCGAAATACCGAACAGTTGTTTTCTCGAGAGATACGACTCGAGTCAAACTCATCACCCTACAGTTACCTCGTACACTTGCGAGCAAACTGACGTGTTTTAAATTAATTTAATAAAAAGGGGTGCACAAAAGTTTGAGTCAAAAATTTGGCGCCGTTGCTGGGGACGCAACGAGTAGGAATTTAGGATGTTTTTCATTTTATTTTATTTTTCATCGTTATTTGTATAATTGCACTTGGTTTGGATTTTTTTCCACTTGGTACATTGATGCGTTGTTGAGTGTATGCAAGGTAGACGATCACTTCGACGTGACCTTGCGCCATTCTTCGACGACATCCACCGCACACGTCCAACGAGACCAAGACCCGAACCAGTTTTCGAGAGCGATTCTTCTTTAGATACGAATTTTGTGTGTGAAGAGATTCCAAAATCCATGGCGGGACGATCTAGTCATGGAAGCGGACACGATGAGTTGTTAGAAGCACTAGACAATGAGYTACCTTTCCAAAGTCATCGGGGAGATTATGGAAGCGAGCCACGATACCTTGGAGGTCACAATCAACCACCAAACAATCAAGCCCCGCCACAACTACGACAAGGAAATAGAGGAAGGAACGCTCAACATGACGAAGAAGTGCATGAAGGTTATCCTGAAGGACCGATCCCAAGACGAGAGTTTGTAGATGAATGGTTCAATGACCAAGATTACGAAGGAAATTATGAGGCTGCCTATCACCGAGAGAGAGCACCGAGACGCCCCCAAGCGCCTCGACAACGAGATTTGGCACGCCCGAAGGTTGTGCTTTATGGGTCTGCTATTATTCTTGGCCCGACTGCAAGGGAAGTAGAGATTAAACCGCATCAAATTAATTTGCTTCCGACTTTTCACGGAAATGCCCACGAAGATCCTTTGGCATTTTGAACTACTTTATCGATGAAGTGGGCAGATTTGTAGGCCATGGCTTAAACCGAGAGGAGATGCAAATGATTTCTTTCCCCTATATCATGAAAGACAAGGCAAAGACATGGTTACTGTCCTTAGAACCAAGATCATTAACTGATTGGGAGATGATAAGCGAGAAATTCCTAAATCAATACTATTCGGCACAAACAACGGGGCAAATTCGGAGGCAGATTGCTAACTTCGAACAAGTAGAGGGAGAATTATTTCATGAAACGCGGGAGCGTTACAAATCACTTTTACAAGCATGCCCCCATCRTARCTATTCCCCCGAGATAATTAATCAGTTTTTCTTTGATGGTTTRTCGCCCATGGGGAARAGCCAAGTTGAAATAGCAGCAGGAGGAGATTTTGGKGATTTAACGGCYCGCGAGGCAAAACSAGTATTGGAGAARCTGAGTGAAAAATYTAGAGAAACCAACTCTCGGCCTCGTAAATTGAAAGTAAATGAAGTTTCCACCACCGAGACAGATAAAGAAGAAGGAGTTAAGGTTTTGGTGAGAGATGGTCATACGATCAAGGAGATGATTAGGAAAGTACTTAATGAATAATTAGAAGTAACGAGAGCCCAGCGAACAAGTCAAGTTTCTTCGAAGAAGACTAATGCGATGTGTCACCAATGCGGATCCCACGAACATTTAGCCGATATGTGCCCGTTCAACAACGAACAACGAGGGGACGTCAACACCATCCAGCATTATTCGAATCAACAACATTCGGGGCAGAGACCACCACACATGCAAACACCTGCTACAGTTCAGTCGAGTGATCAACTTTTGGTCTGGCAACAAAACCAAGTCGCCGAAACTATTCGGAACCGAGACGGCCTCACACATGTTCAAGAGAAAATGAAGGGAGTTCGAGACGATATGAAAGAATTGAGAACGATGATGGCTGATATGGCCAAAAGCACTCTTGAAAATTCGTCAGGACTAAGAAGATTGGAGTTAATGGTAGGACAATTGGCAACTGACGTGGCATCATTGAAGAAGGAGAAAAATACTCTTCCAAGATAAACGGAACAAGCCTCGGCTATTCATGTGCTGAGAAGCGGTAAGGAAGTGGATAACTGCATCGAGCTAGGAAAGGAGGGAGACAAGAAAGAGACCGAGACCCAACCTCCGGGAGAAGTGAAGAAAAAGAAGCCGACAGCAGCTGAAGACCCCATCGATTCCTTAAATTCTCCGCCCAAGAAGTTGACTGTTTATGATCATGTTCCCTTCCCAAGTCACCTACGTCCAGCCAAGGAGAATAAGAGATTCATGGAGCTATATAATTTATTGAAAAATGTTAATATTAACCTCCCCCTGATAGAGGTGATAAAGACAATGCCGGCGTTTGTGAAGTTTTTCAAGGATCTAGCATCAAAGGAAAGGCGTTTGGCTACAAGTCAACATGTGGCTTTGATAAGAGACGTTGGTGATATAATTAAGAAACCATTACCACCCAAAGAGAAGGATCCCTGGAGTTTCTGCATAACTATTTCTCTCGGGAATGGACAAACGGCAAGAGGGATGCTCGATCTTGGCGCTAGCATAAATTTGATGCCCCATTCGATTTACAAGGAATTTGGCCTAGAACCGCTGAAGCCGACCACGATGAAATTACAATTGGCGGATAGAACGATAAGGCTACCCTTGGGGATAGTGGAGGATGTCTTAGTGCAAGTAGATAAGCTAGTAGTGTCGGTCGATTTTGTCATTATGGATGTTGGTGACATACAAAGCGAGAATTGAGAACACACCATTTTGTTAGGACGCCCATTCATGTCTACAACGCGTACGGTGATCGATGTGAACGAGGGGAGGGTGACTATGTCCGTATTGGGCGAAACGGTGACGTTTTCACTTCAAGATTTTCACAAGAGTCCTGCATCGTTTGTTAAGAACGATTGTTCTACTATTGACTTAGTAGATTCTTGCGCGAATGAGCTCTTGAGCATCGGCACGATTGAAGAATTTGATAATGTAGAAGCATTTGATGATGGATCGCCCATGCGGTTTGACGTGCCTCAAAATGAGCTAAAAGTGGAGTTGAGACCACAACGAGATCGTTCGAGGTTTGAGCCAAGAGAAGAGACGAAGCCACCGAATAATCATTCAAGATGTGTTTCCCTCGACCCCTACAAGAATTTTAAACGTACGAAGAAAAAGGGCGAGGCTAATAACAAGGATTGGACAAAGAAGAAGAAAAACTCGAATGAGGTGTTTAACGAGGAGTTCAAGGTTGGTCAACTAGTGCTATATAATTCCGATCGTAAGTTTGATCCAACCAAGTTTGAAGTTGCATGGAGTGGACCGTTTTTAATAAAGGAGATGGATGAGTATGGAGTCGCCACTCTATACGATGAGAGTGCAAATATGGGATTCCAAGTCCACAAGCATCGACTTAAGCCTTATTTCAAGGATTATAAGAAGAATCGTGATCGTACCAATAAAGAGTTCGTGGACCCACCACGAGCTAGAAATTGATCGAGCAATTGCGTCGAGCATATGACGTTAAATGTTGCGCTTCTTGGGAGGCAACCCAAGCGTTAGTTAGTTTTTATTTTATTTTCTTTTATTTTATTTTATTTCTGTCTTTTTATATTGTGTCAATTGTCGTGGTACGTTTATGTGTGTGTTGATGTGCAGAAATTATGATAAATCGCTTATTCTGGACAATGGTTATATAGTGGAAGCTTGCTACCGCAAGGTCTTACCGCTAGTTCCACTCGAGGCGTTAACGATGATGATCAACCACTGAACCTACCGCTTAACGCAGCAATCATGGATTACGATGATTCCGTCGATCGAGGTCGCAATCCGACCCAAGTTAGCCGCAGTCCAACAACCTTTTGATGAGCTGCAACCCAGCCATTTACGACGTTGGCCGCAATCCGGCCATTTCAAATCCAAAAGACGTGCCACCGGGCACTTGCGTGTCTCAATTGATCACAATCATGTTTTGTTTGTTTGTTTGTTTTTGTTTATAGGTTTGTTCGGGACAATCTAGTCACGCGATCTAAGACGAAGGATGATTGCACATGCGTTTTTAGAGAGACTCGGCCATCGAATCTTCAGGGATGTTTTCTTATCTCCCATACTTTTATTTTCTTTAATATTTATGACAATCAGGAGATTGCCAAGTTTTAGGGAGGGGGGTGGTTGAGTATGTTTAGTGCAATTTGATGTCTTTGTTTTGAAATGCTTATTTTTTATGTGATTGATCGCTATTTCTACGCTTATTTGTGTTTGTATGGCTTACCTGTCAAGGTTAATTATGTTTGATTATTTGTTTTCGTCTTTGAGCGTGCATAAGTGCATAATTTCTCAAAATTTATTATTATATATTGTAAAATGGTACTTGGACGCAATCGATTTCGCTAAACCTTAAAAACAGCGTCAATTCAAAAATTTTCATGCAAAAAGCCAGCGAGTAGCCTGAGTGTTTATCATCTTTGCATGTGCTTGAATAAGTTTCAGTTTTGATATCTCTTTGAAACCGATGTGTGTAGTCGACTTTGAAAATGAAGTTAAGGCGCATATAAAACCTTATTCCGGCCATATCCATATATTTTTAGCCACTATAAATTACGAATGAGCCAATCATAGCCAAATATCCATGCCTATAGCCATGAGTGTTTCTGAGACGACCCTACAACCCATTAAAAGCGTGGGGTAGGAGTTCGTATTTTTATTGGTTATTTGAGTCTTGGAAATTTTTATTAGGAGTTTATTAATTTGTAAATAAGGACCACCATCTAAAAAAAGAAACAAATAAAAAAGAGAGAAACCCCATAAAAAGAATAAACGGGGGAAAAATAAAAAAATGATAAGAAAGATGGTGGGTCTCGTGTTATTAATTGCCTACGCACTTGTAAAGGCTTGAGTTTAATTGTTTATTTTATGAAGCCTTATGTTTAAAAGGCAAAAGAGTTGTGATTAATTGGTTTGAGCTTATAGTCGGTTTTACGGTTTGCGAGTTGGGAAATAGCCTATATTTAAAGGCTACGTTATGAGTGCTTAGTGAGGTTTTTTCTTTTGAACGAGGTGAAGTGCAATTTGCTTCTCGATTAGATTAGGTTGAGTGAGCGATTAGCCACACGACTTATATATTCCACACCAGTCCAAAAAGCCTTACACTACAACCCGTAAAGACCTTTTCTGATTCTTAGTTTTGATAGCACACTTAATTTGCGATTGAGAAGAGATTGATTTTCTGTGCTTATTTACTGTGCTTGTAATTGTATGATTTGAATGTATACACGTCCTATGCAGAAAATACTTGAGTGCTTTGAGCGTACTTATATATATTATCCTTCGTGAGGATGCATGATTTTATTTTGAAACGACAATGTAATAATGGTCAAATGTTTGACGTTGCGTGACTTGTACCTATATTTTCAAAATTACGTATGTAGCATTGCACGACTCTTTGCTTGAAATGATTTTCATTCTAGTTATACTTTGAACTTATCGTTTGTTCGAGGACGAACAAACCAATAAAGCGTGGGGTAGTTGATTAGAATAGATTTGTCCTTATTTTTATTAGCTTTTTAGTTCGTTTTTATATTTATCTTTGGTATAAGTTGGACGATTTAAGCTTAATCTCGTATTTTTATAATTCCAGCTTATTTTACCACATTTTGATCGTAATTGATGCAAGTAGGTGATATTTCGTTGTTTTTCACCTTACAGCTAAGTAACCGGAAGAGTTTAACGCGTAGTAGACGAGGTTCGATGTTCAAGAAGTGAAGAACAAGCTTTCCGGTGAAACGAGTAGCAAAAGATCGAGAATTGGAGACAGGCGCACAGTCGCGTCGACTGACGCGACCGTCGATGCACCGTCGACGTGAGCCATGTCAGAGAGTCATGACCGCGTCAGTCGACGCTCCGTCGATGCACTGCCGACGCTACGTTCTGAAGCGTCGATGTCGACGCACCATAGCCGACGCAACGTCGGCGCAACCTGCTGAAGCGTCGATGTCGACGCACCACTGTCGACGCTACTTGCTGAAGCGTCGATGTCGACGCACACCATCGATGCACCTGCCCAGCCGACGCGCACACCTGCCGACCAAGACTGCCGACACCCGCCGAGCGCCAGCACGCGTCAGCCGACGCTCCATCGACGCGACGGCCCAGAATTCGGAAATTAGGGTTTCTTATGCGCCAAGTCATGCAAAATCTATATAAACCCTCATTATTTCGGATTTTAGGGAGAACACACGACCCCCTAGAGTATTTGAGCTGAAAATGCACATAATCCCACATCTCATAACGAGATTTGAAGACGGAGATCAAGGATCGAAGAACAACGCGTCCAAAACGTCGAATTCGAAGTCGGGATTCATTCTTCGCCCAAGATCAACGTTCAACCTCTGGAATAGCTGGAGCTTTTTACTGMTTTTAGTAGTTCGAATAAGTACTCTAAACTCTTTGTTAATTTAGTAGTTAATTTCTAGTTTAATTCTTAGTTAATTGCTTAGTTAATGCTAGAACTAGTTTACTTAGTTTAATCGTTTATGCTTGTTATTGGATATTGGTTAATTTAGTTGATTTATGCGATTGATTTATGCTTAGTTATTCGTTAATTTTAGATTCTTATGATACATTTCTTAGTGATAATTTATATATTCATGCTGTTAGATTAATTGTTATTAATTCTTAGTTCTTGAGTTCAAGTAGTTTAATTATCGCTCGTAGTTGATAATCTAGTTTAAAGTAATTAGTTTAATTAATTTTAGTTATTGATTTAGTTATAATGGTCAATTCAATCCATTTAAAACCCCAAATGTATATGTATGTTAGTCATATTTTAAAAAAACATCCGAAAGACCGAACAGTTGTTTCCTCGAGAGATACGACTCGAGTCAAACTCATCACCCTACAGTTACCTCGTACACTTGCGAGCAACTTGACGTGTTTTAAATTAATTTATTAAATAGGGGTGCACAAAAGTTTGAGTCACTTGCTAGGTAGATGAAACCAGGTGTGGCTCACAAGTATAAATAAGTATGAGGAGGGGAAATTTTAAAGTTTCTATGTAAAATGAGATGTAAAACATAAGTTTACCTAGGGGAGGTGTTGAGATACCAGGGTGATGAGATTTACTGAGACCCTAGAGAAACTCCTCATTGACAGGGAGCATTTGGCTATGTAGGTAATGGAGGAACTTTTTGGATCGTTGCACTCATAAGGTCATCGGGCAAGGAGGCAGGAGCTGAGCTAGATATATTGGTGGAATGGAGTATTTTGGTTTTCTTTTTATGAGTAGGGGGTGTAGATAGTTAAGGAGATGAAGGTCGCACGTCTATGTCATCAATGGGCCTGAGAGCACCGGAAAAACTGGTTGTCTTAGAAGCGTGACTCAAGCTCCCTTTGTGGCCTCATTATATTTTCTTTAGGGTTTCCTTCTCTATGTTTTCTATCAGCTTGCCCGAAGTATGTGAAAATGGGGCAACATGGTCTGCCGATTCAGAGGTGATCTAGTATGAGGGTTTGCAAGAGGTGGCGTCATCCTTTTGGTTGACCTCGCATCCAATGATGACGCTCTCTGTTACATAAAAATATGTATTAGGTGTGCATGTAATATGTTTAATATTCCAATAGGAATGTGTATATTTGTGAAAGCATATATAAGTCGACTGAGACATGAGAGAAAAAGGTCATCTTCTCAAACCGACATGATTGAGTACACAAAAAGAGTTGATGAGTTTCAACACATCAAGGGGTCGCCTATTCCATTCAGATATTTGCTTCTCATATTTAGCTCAGTTGGTTGGGGATGGGTAAGTCGTTGTAATTTTATCAAGGATAGAGGTGATGTTGCAGTCGTCAGTGGGAAAAGGCTAAGACTGTGATAACTTAATAAAGAAGAACTTGGCTCATCATCTGGGTACTTTAGAATTGGGGTTTCTAAAGAAGTGGGCGTTGTTACTATAAGAATGGTAGATGAATCCTTTTTCAAGTTTCAAGATATAACAAAAGTAAAAAAAAAAAATCTACATCAGGATCTATACATGGAAACATAAGAGTATGAAATAACTAACCACTCCCCTTTTTAACTAGGGATTACTTCAAGTTATAAGAACTTGTTCGTTCCTATACTCTACCAAACATCAAGTATACAGTGTAGATGTAGTACAAAAGGTGGAAGGTCGGATCCCACAAAGACCATATAACAGTTCAATATTGATAAGTAATATAATATGACTAATGTAGTTATATCTAAACGATAAGAAATGGTTTTGATTGTGTTATTATTAAAAACAAACATAAACTAATAAAAGTTATCAACTAAGAGATTACCAATATCAAAGCATAATACGAAAAGGTTGAAAAAACTAGGTGTTAAAAAATACTTCAAGGATTGGAATAATAGTGATTTCCTAATGTTCATCCTTTTCAATCTATTTAGTATATTATGATTAAACTTTCATATACGCAAATTACAATTACAGTTTAATCATTCTCTCAAACTGATTAAACTGTTGATTCAAGTATGAAACAAAGTGTTCATTTAAAATCATACTTAAAACTCCAAAAGTTTTTAAATATCTTTACGACTTCACTGCTAATCGCAAAACTCTCGGTCTTGGTTGACTAAGGTGTTTCTTGTTCGAAACAAATATTGATAAACCTTATCTCTCGAGTTATGATTTATCAAACTATTAGTTTTGAAAGGTTTTCAATCAATCGTAACTTCTAGAAAAACATATGTTGCTAAGCACTTATGAATAAATAAAATCAAAACACAAAAATAAACAAAGGGATCATACTTGAATCGAAAGAATTATGAAAACATTATTCAATCATTATTCATACAAAACCCTAGAATAAAGGGAAATTAGCTAGACATGTTCATGATTTCATACAGACAGTTCATCGTACATCTAGCATTCATAATGAAAAAAAAAAAAAAAGAAATTTAAACCCTCAAAGATTTTGGATCTTTCAATTTACGTGTTCCACGTGTTTATCCTCCAATTTAACTCTCAAACTCAAACTCTCAATCTAAACAAATATTATTATGGATGATGGAATGAAGCCCAATGTGTTTCTTTCTATGAAGCTTGGTTTTTTTTGGATAGTTTTTAGGTGTTATTAATAGTTTAAAATCAAATATTGGCCATTTTCTCTAATTTTGAGCCATTTTGTAACGCCTTTAACCTGTTATTGACCACTAGTCTTGTTGATAATGGTTCTATTGAAAACATAACATAGTAATGGTATGGCTATCGACCGTAATAGGGTCTCTAATCATTGTTTTAAAATTTATGAACATTAGAGACCTCACTATCGACCCCTAACGGGGTCGACAATGAGTCTCCGGGCCCTGTTGACTGGTGGGTTGTATGGGCTTGTCCTAGCTGTAGCCCAGTTGATTCTTTTCTTTTTTATTTCTGGCCCAAAACTCTAATATCATAACTCTTAAGCCCAATAAGCTCCAACTTCCTATAAAAACAACATAAACATGTCAAACACTTAATAACATTAAAAAATATGAAATAAACTCAAAAGACATTATAAAAGCACAATCAGTAATTAAAACCTAATCAGATAAGTACCAAAAATGCTTAAAACCGTGTTTATCAACTCCTCAAAACTTAAATGTTTACTTGTCCTCGAAGAAACAAAACATAAATATAGAAATAAACACAAGTATGGACATGGCTAAAATAGTGATGATGAATTTTGCTTCAGAAGTATCATTTTTTTTTTTAAAATATAAACACAACAACAAGAACTTGATCAAAACACCTTTAATTCTTTTTTTCAAAAATCAATGATTCTTATCAAGTAAGTCTTTCTCACATCACACAAGTGTTTGATTAGGACGTGTATACAATTAATATCAAGTCAATACATGCACTCTAACATAAGCTTCCAATATATTTATCTCTCCACTACTTGGTATGTACGAAATGACATGAATCAAAAAGGACCTTATTAAGGTTGTAATATGGGCTCTTTGATTAGGTATGGAATATTTGGATAAAAGTCACTATAAGGTGAGCTAATGCACAAAAATACCACAACTATCATCAATTAAAGTTTTGAAGCTTTTTATTCTTCAACTCAACCCAAGAACCCATAAGTTTTGTATATCAAGCCTTTTAGGAAATAGGCTCTCAACCAAACTCAAACACTACTAACTTATTGTAATTTATTTGAAGCTTTTAAATTATCTTCTTTATTTACTAACTAAAAGATAAACAAGAATAACCTTTAAGAAAAGGTTAGGGTTTTTTAAATTAACTCCTTGCACCCACCATCATTGAACTTAATCTTAACCACAAATATGAAACTCTCATATTCCACAACAAAGTTAAAAACTTTAAAAGGTTTATTAAGAGCATGTAATAAGTTCATGGGTATCAAGGATGGGAAATAAAAGCTCAAATAGGGATAACTAGGAATTATTTTATTTGTAGTTGTTTATATATGTACAAGGCCGGTATCAGGTTTTCAAAAATTGCCTAAATCATTTTCAAGTCAATTCATGCATTTGCAACCTCGAGACAAAACCAAGTTAAGTTCTAAAGAGATATACACACGACCAATAATTTACTCATGAAAGAAAATGGCTATTTTTATGATTTATCAGTAAAAAAAGCCCTAATCTCACAATCATATCATTTATTTCAATAAAAAGTAAATAGAGAATTTTCAATTAGGGCATAACAATCTTGTTCGAGCATGTGTTTTATAAACATAGATTATTTTCAAAAATCAACTCATCCTTAGCACATCATCAACACAATCACAAAAGAGGTCCATGCAAATGTAATATCATCAGATTAAGATCAAATATTATTACAGAGCCACGATCATCCATACTTTTATTTCCAACTGTCAAAAGTAATTAAACGAGGAAATAAAAGAAAAATAAAAATAATTGAAAGCATAATGTAATCCTATATGGAAAAGCAAAAATTAAAAATGCAATTTACATGGTCAAAGTAAAATGCACTCCATCCCCCAAAACTTATTTTCTACTAAGTAGTAATAAGTTTGAAAATGAGTGAGTGGTTTACTTTAGCCAAGACTCACAAAGTTCAAGACGATTCGGGCTCGATGGCGTAGTCATTCTGGACGATATGGAAGTTGTCCATTCACCTCACCATCCGCATCATTATTCATATATCTCGCCAAATTTTGACTTGATTCTGATGATGATGAACAATCTATGGGATCTGATTCAGATTTGTTAAAACTTTGATGATAGTGACTGTGAGAAATCTGTTGATGATGATGATATGTTTGATTCAAATGTTGATTTAGATATAGAGTGTGTTGGGATACACATATACAAGTCACAAAATGTAGTAAGGACTAGTGATCAGAGTGTAGGTGAGTTGCAATCTGGTGGTTCTGCTATTGTGCAATTTGCTTATCCATTTTTCAATACAAATGCTGACCAAGAAAATCCTAAGTTTGAAAATGGTATGATATTTGCTGACCACTAATAGTTTTAGAAATGCAGTGAGACAACATGCTAGGGTAAATGGCAAGGACATCTATTTTAATATTAATGATAGGAAAAAAGTGAAAGTGAAATGTAAACATGCCAAGTGTTCATGGCTAGTTTATGCTTCACAAGTTCAAGGTGAAGACACAATGCAGATCAAAACTCTGAATGGGAAACATACATGTCCTAGGGTTCAGAAGGTCTCCCATGCAACCTCTAAGTGGTTGGCTGAGGTTTATAGAGATATGATTTGGAGTAATCCTAAGTGGCCAATGGAGTCTATGAAGTTAATAATCCAAAAAGAGAAGGGCCTTATTTTTTATAAGACTCAGTTGTGTAGAGCTAAGAGGGCAGCTTTAAAAAATGGGATTGGGACTGGTGCTGAGCAATATGCCAGTTTATGGAGTTATGCTGAAGAGATCAGAATCTCAAACCCTGGTACAACTGTAAAGATAAAGTGCAAACTTGTTGATGACCAGCCAATATTCAAGAGGATGTATATATGTTGGGGTGCTCTAAAGAGGGGGTTCTTAGAAGGGTGCAGACCTATCATTTTTCTTGATGGGTGTCATCTGAAAACTGGCTGTGGGGGTGTATTACTTACAGCTTTAGGCATAGATGGGAATAATTGCTTGTATCCTTTTGCCTATGATGTTGTGGAGAAAGAAACAAAAAAGAGTTGGCAGTGGCTTATTGACTTGATGATCCAGGACTTGCAAATAGAAAACCCTTATAATTGGACTATTATGTCAGATAAACAGAAAGGGTTAATTGATGCAATTGATAGACTTCTTCCTGGTTGTGAGCATAGGTTTTGTGTTATGCATTTATATCAGAATYTTAAGCTGTCTCATAAGGGTYTGGMTTTGAAAAACCTRCTCTGGCAAGCTACAAGGGCAACTAGGGTTGCTGACTTTGAAAGAGTTATGGAGGAGTTGAAGAAAAGAGATGTCTCAGCATATGAGTGGTTGGTGAAAAGGCCACCTGCAAATTGGTCTAAGTCTCATTTTAGCACTCAGCCAAAATGTGACATTTGTTTGAATAACATGTCAGAGGTCTTTAATGCAATGATACTTGGGGCTAGATCTAAACCAATTGTGACAATGTTAGAAATTGTGAGAGTCATTTTGATGAAGAGGGTTCATATGAAGAGGGATTAAATGTCAAAGTATGAAGGTGATTTCTGTCCAAAAATCACAAACATGTTGGAGGAGTTAAAGAAACAAGCACTGGGGTTCATTGTTGTTTGGAATGGGAAAGATGAGTTTGAAATTGAGAATGCTACAGGGTCCAGGTTAAAAAGTCAATATACAGGATGAGACATGTATTTGAAGGAGGTGGGACCTCAATGGTATTCCATTTGCACATGCAATATGTGCTTTTTACTACATGGGATATGCCCCTGAGTCATATGTGAGCAAGTGGTACAACAAGGATACCTTTATGAAGACTTATTCCCACTTGATGAATGCACTTAATGCCAGGGAAGAATGGCCAAAGGTGGATTACTCACCTCTTATACCTCCTGTGAGTCAGAAGCTTCTTGGAAGGCCAAATACCTATGCAAGAAAGAAGGATGTAAGTGAGCAGCCTGAGAAGTCCATTGTAACAAAAACAAAAGGTGTCAGAATCAGAAGGAAAGGTGTGACAATGCATTGTTCAAACTGTAAGAAACCAAACCACAATGTTAAGGTCTGTACTCTTTTGAAAGAGACAAGGTCTTCTAGTGATGGTCTGGATATTCCAGCAGCCCATGAGGAAGAGCCACATGCTAGTGATGGCTTCAATTTTCCAGAAGCCCCTGAAGAAGAGCCACATGTTGGTGATTATGAGGTAATAAGTTTTTTGGCTTTTTTTTACCATTTGATTGTATAACAATTGTAACCAAATAATTTCTTATTTTGAACAGGCTGTGCAGTCTATGGAAGAATGTGAAAGAGTACAAAAGAGTTCTAAGAAAATGTTGTTTGAAGGGTCTGAGTGTGAAAGGTCAAAGACAATAAAGAGAAGGAAAGGAAAAGCAAATCGAAGTTCAAAGATCAAGGAGTTATTAATCAATTAATTCATTTTTCAGTTTTCTTAATTTTTTTTCCAATTTTTTAGGTTAATATTTATTTTTTACTCTTGTTTTTTTAATTTAATATTGTATTCAGTCTCCTTCAAGGGTGACAAGAAGCACTTTGGCCAATGCAGGTGCAAAGAACAAGGAGGTATTAATCAATTAATTCATTTTTCAGTTTTCTTAAAAAAAATTTGAAATTTTTAGGTTAATATTTATTTATTACTCTTTTTTTCTAGTTTAATATTGTGTTCAGTCTCCTTCAAGGGTGACAAGAAGCACTGTGGCCAATGCAAGTCCAAAGAATAAGGAGGTATTTATTTATTTATTTTCCAGTTTTTTAATTTTTTTTTTCAATTTCTTAGGTTAATATTGATTTATTAGTATTTATTAGTCAAGCTTATTTATCTAATATTGTGTGCAGTGCTTTGATAAAGCTAATATGGTCCAGTCTCCTTCAAAGGTGACAAGAAATACTGTGGCCAATGAAGGTGCAAAGAACAAGGAGGTATTTATTTATTTATTTGTCAGTTTTTTAATTTCTTTTCCAATTTCTTAGGTTAATATTGATTTATTAGTATTTATTAGTCAAGATTAATTATCTAAAATTATTTGCAGTACTTTGATAAAACTAATTTGGTTGCACCTACACAAGAATCCCATACTATGGCAAAAAGGGTTGGTAAGGGCAAGCTGCGGGTATTATTTTTTTTTAAATACCAATATTGTACTTATTTGTTATGGTGTATAATATTCTAACAATTGTTCTAATTTAGGTAAAAAAGAAAATAACAAAAGAGTCAAGGGGCAAAGAGGTCCAGTCAAATAGCAAAGAGGACCAGTCAAAGGGCAATAAGGCTGTGGAAAAAGGGACAGAGAATATGGAAAAAGAAGATGTTGCTGACAAAGGGATTGATAGTGCTGCAGAAGGTAAAGATGTTGACATAGGCATCTCAACTCCACCCCCTAATTCAGTGACTTTGGTTAAGCATGCATGGGGCATATCTGACCAAAGCAGCTATCACATAAGACATGATATTTTATTCTCCATGTTCAAAGAATC
This sequence comes from Phtheirospermum japonicum, assembly GCA_014905375.1. Lineage (NCBI taxonomy): Eukaryota > Viridiplantae > Streptophyta > Magnoliopsida > Lamiales > Orobanchaceae > Phtheirospermum > Phtheirospermum japonicum. Next base: position 930,112 of record BMAC01000035.1, read on the forward strand.
AAACACTCAAAGGCCATATCATACCTCCCAAGAAGAAGCTCTACCACCTTGCAAGAAAATGTAGTCAAGCTTATTTACTTTTGTTGGATTTTGAATGTTATAATTATTATGTCCATATACTTCTGATGAATCAGTGGTCATTTGTTTGTGTTTTGGTGAATGAGGCAATTAGTTGTCTTTTTATTGTTTGCTGTTTAATGACACACTGCAGTATATTTTGATGAACCGCTGTATCATTTATTTGGAACAGAAATGTTAATCTTGAATGCAGTTTGATTTCCATGTTTTGTTCTTTAAGTTATTATCTATGTTAATATAGTTTAGGGTTTAGGGTTGGCACGGTTTGAATGAATGTTATGTTCAACTAGTGAAGTGAAGTTTCTCATTTTCTTTTTCATCCTTTGGCAAGTTATATATTGAAGCAGATCAATCATTACAGATGTAGTAAACAACGAGATAACTGGAATACATTAATGGATCATGTCATGAATATTAATAGATAATTGGAATACATTAATGGATCATGTCATGAATTCCCCTTACAATGGAAAATTAGAACTCATTCATGTCCTAAAACACAAACCAAAATACTAAAATAGTTAACACAAACCACAGTACTAAAATAGTTTACTGCAACTTCAATAGTCATACTACAACTTCAATAGTTTACTACAACAATCATCCACAACCATCATTTCTTCAAGAGGTACATGACAGACAATGAAACAACCAAAGCCACCCAAACCAATTTCTCCCTCAAATTCTTGCGACGGATGTGGGCTTCAAGTCGGTTCACACGTCTCAGCAATCCAGGAATTATCTGTCGTGCTCTGTCACACATTGGAGGGTCTACCCACGAAAAATAGGTACAACCCCCAATTTCCTATAATACAAATAAAATATGAGATGTTTGATATTAAAATAAGCAATAAGAAAATAAAATTAATATGAATAAAGGTTGTGAAATATCCAACCAAATGACAAATCTTAGAAGTGGTTTAGGAAAAAGATAATCAGATGCCAATATGTATTCTCGAGTTCTCATTAAAATGGTTATGGCTATTGGTATGACCTAATTAACACCCCTATTCTTCTATACTTATTCCATAATCAGTATACAATCTTTAAGTATTTTTCTAACCAATAAACAACCCAAATACGATTGTACAACTTAATCTATGAATAACATTAAGTTCTACAAGTGATACTTGTTTTAGCAAATGCACATGATTTATATGTGTACAGATATTGGATCAATTAAACAATAAACAAGTTTAACATCCCAAATAACAATAAATAATTTCGATGATTGAACAAATGACCTTTTAAACATAAATGCCCCAAATTAGGTCATAATTAGTTTTTTTTTTTTAAATTAGGGGTTTTTTAAATCATTTGTTGATTTTTCATCCAATTAATGATTCCCACCACATTCAACAAATTCACTTCAACAATCCTTCAACCCCCACCCCCAAACTAACAGTTGCTTTTTGAAAAACTTTGGGCTTTTTTTTTTTTTTAAATTATCACAAAACTTTAAGTATTTTTCCCCAATCCACAATTCCCACGACATTCAAATGATACATTGCAACAAAAATAAACAAAATTTCAATTAGAGTTAAGTTTTCTTACCCGAAACTTGCTGCAGGTTGTGTACCTCATACCGGGATTGAGGTCAGTCCAAGATGTTCTCTGCACGGCGTTCTTTCCACAGTTGCAAAAGCCATCCACGATGACTTCGCCAGTCTTCTTCCACATTTCAGCCGGAAACCAGATGGGCAACAATGAGGGCTGAGGGCAAGATTGAATGATATACGTATATGTGGAAGTTAGAATAAGTAATTTACTATTATATCCCTGTTTAAAGAGTTGAAAAGACGCTTTTACCCTTTAACATACGCGTGTGTGTCACCTTCTGCCAGAAAATTCGCCGGAAAACGAACTCAGGAGTTAAAGTGAAACTTTCGTATAGTTCGGGAGGCAAGTTGCACCAAAAAAAAGTTTAGAAGGTGAAGTGTCAAAATGCCCTAAGTTCATGAGGCAAACAAAATTTTACTCTGAATAAATATGAATTCATCAACCACAATACAACATAAAAAAATGTAATTGACTTAAATACAATAAAGAAAAATCAAATAAAATAGTTCAAGTCTAATATCATCACTCCACGTCCAACAACTAAAGAAAATTAATCATCATAACCTGTATTTATTTGTACTCTAAATAAAAAATAATTAGACCCCGTCAGTTTTTATTTAATATAAAATTTTTTTAAATATAAAAATAAGAAAGCAAACTAAAAAAAACGACGTCGAACTGGTCGCAGGTTTACCGGTTTAACCAATTCATGATTGGTTTGGACGATTTTCTATTGATTTGTAAGCTCCCGGATTTTAACATAAAAGTCGAATCGGTGTCTGTTGAATCGGTCGAATCGACCAATCCGGTGTGGTTTTCAAAACCATAGTTACAAGTAAAGTGATACTGAACAAAAGAAATATGATTAGAAAACTGAATTTGAAAGTGGTTCTTAGAATTACCCTTAGGTGTATAAATCGACTTGAGTTACAAGTCAAGTGATACTAAACAAAATAAATATGATTAGATTGTTTGAAATCTAATAAAATTTTATTTTACAATAACATTGACGTTTGCATATCGGATGGATAACTGAAATGAGTGGAATTTAATAGTACAATGTTGACAAAAGTTGGTTTTACTATTTGTACATGTTCTCCACCAAATGGTCACACTAATATTTATTTATTATATATACGGAGTTCTTTGTTGGTGTAATATTATTGTGATTGTTTGAGTGCGATTAAAGGAATCTATATTAAGTAGGAGGGAGTCAAACTTGTATGTCCAATGAGTTCTTAGGACAAATACTATATTAATAAAAGAATTTTGAGAAGAAGTTTACTCGTGCAAAAGATATTTGTATTTTATTATTTTTTACTTTGCATTTTTTTTCATGTTAATTCTATGAAACGATTACAGTGCCAAGAAAGAATCATGTCCATCACTCATTCATCTACATTTATTAATTTATCATAATTTATAATCAACTTTTAATTTAATAATTTAAATTAATTGAAAAATAGTATATTCAAGACAACGTAAAAATTTCGATAACTATAATATATAAAAATGTTTACGGTATCACATAAACTCCATAATTAAAATATATAAAACGTATCAAATTACTCGAGTTAAATTCATGTTACGTTCGTTCAAAGTCGGGTCAAGTTAATATCAATTATTAAAACCATAATCTCCTCAATATCTAACGGTCAACGTCCACCACCAATTCTCTAAAACTCTCTTCCTTCCTTCCTTTTTTGTTTTGTTTCTTATCCTTAATGAAAACAGACCCCACCCCCGCTCTGTCTTCTTCACACACGCATACGCACGGGCAATATATAAAATAAAATACTACACTCTCTCCAAAAACGAGTTGCAGATATAATTATTAACAAAATTATAAAGAAACAAAAATTTAATTAGTTGATATACCCATCTTCCTCTCATCAAGATTGATTTTGGCCATGAACCTTGTAGACATGTCCAATCTTCATGCCACCGATTATCTTTCTTCTCCAGCTCTCTCACTCTCTCTTGTATATCCCACACTTAATCTCTCTTCTTCTTTTTCCTTTTCTTTTTTATTTTTTGCATGTAATATTTAGAATTAATCAGTGAGAGCGTTTTATTTTTTGGTTTTTTCACTAACAAGCTATCTGAATTCTCATTATGATGTACTTGTAGGCTGGTATTTTCCGGGATGGCGGGGCCACGGCGGCGGAGGGTGGCGGTGGTGAAGGGCGGAGGGAGGAGACGGTGGAGATAAGCAGTGAGAATTCTGGGGCGGCCGGAAAATCGCGGTCGGAGGATGATTATGAATTATTGGGAGAAAATGGTGATGAGTTTGAAGATGAAGATGAGAATAATAATAATAATAATGGTGGCAAGAGAAAGAAGAGAAAAAAATATCACAGACATACTCCTGAACAAATTAGAGAAATGGAGGCGTATGTTTATTTTATTTTATTTTATTTTCTCATACCATTAATACGTGTATTTATGTCGGTTAACATCTCATTTCTCATATTATAAGTTGAGAATCATTTAGCTCAGTGAAACATGTGCAGCTGCAAATATTACTATTTTCCTAATATTTTCTCTTACTTTATTTATTCGAGTGTTTTGAAGTGGTTTGGGATTTTATAGTATTTTTACTTTGTGTTTCATTATTTATATCTATATATATGCGAAACACGTGCTATTCGTCCAATAAAAATGGATCAGAGAGTCAAGTGAATGTAAGTTAGGATTATTATGTGCACATGATGTAATAAAATATAAGGGATTAGAAAGTGGTTCTTAATTTAGTCGCTGTTGCAGCTTATTGCTTTACTAGCTAGATTCCTGCATAGTGGTAGGTATGTCACTTCTGTAATCTCAATTTGTCAAGTTTTTATTGAGAAAAATGTGAATTTGTACAATAGTGTTTTTCTTTTCCCCCGGTCCCACGGAGACATGCAAAAGTCGGGGTTTTGTCGTCTTATGATTACTTTAAATGTATACTAACTAATTAATGGTTTTATATCATAGGAGCTAAAAATGGTGAAATTTAACTTAATTAAATACGTTTTATTTAACAAGAATGAAATAAATTTGCAGGTTATTCAAAGAGTCTCCTCACCCAGATGAGAAGCAAAGGCTACAGCTGAGCAAGCAATTAGGGCTCCATCCTAGGCAAGTTAAATTCTGGTTTCAAAATCGTCGAACCCAAATCAAGGTAATTAATTAATTAATCACTAAATAGATTTGCAATTCTTATTATGAAAATAATTTCAACTATATTATGGAAATTAGATTTACTAAAAATAATGGAAAGTATATCATATTCATTTCATTTTGATTACGCAGGCTATACAGGAGCGCCATGAAAACTCTTTGTTGAAAACTGAAATTGATAAACTTCGCGACGAAAATAAGGGTTTGAGAGACAACATTAAACAGCCATCTTGTCCCAACTGTGGATTTGCATCTCCTAGCAAGGACGCCATTACAGGCACAGAAGAGCAAAAACTCAGAATTGAAAATGCTAGACTCAAAGCTGAGGTACGAAAGACATGTGAATATTTAGAACCGGGCCGATTTTCCTTTGGATGCCATTTTCTATACAATTTTGATTCCTATCGTATGGGTTAAAAGTCGGGCCAACCCCGGGACATCGGGTCTGGAACATCCAAAACATTGGCAAAATATTTTAAGAGGTGGCAAATTGCTCCATGAGTATTTGTTTAAAAAAATACAATTCCAAAAATAATACACCAAGGGGCTATTTGTAATTTTGAAACATAATTGATTTTTTTTGTGTGTGTGTAATTAGGCCATATTTTTAAGATAGTATTTCTAATGCATAAAAAAAAACAAAAAAATATGCAGGTTGAAAAGCTCAGGTCAATTATTGAGAAACACCCTGGAGGAACATCGCCAAACAGCTCTTCATATGCTTCAGCAAACGATGAAGAAAACAGAAGCTCGTTAGATTTCTACACTGGCAATTTCGGCATCGAAAAATCACGCATTATGGATGCTGCAAATCGTGCAATGGATGAGCTGAGAAAAATGGCTACTAATGGCGAACCATTATGGATTCGAAGCTATGAGACTGGGCGCGAGATTCTTAATTACGACGAGTATATGAAAGAATTTTGTGCTGAAGAAAATTGCAATGTAATGCAAACAAATAAATTATCTGTTGAGGCTTCAAGAGAGAGTGAGAATATATTTGTTGATCTGCCATGGCTGGTTCAGAGCTTTATGGATGCGGTGATTTTTTTTTTTAATTTAGTTATTTATTTAGGGTTAATTACAAAAACTACCCTGAGGTTTAGCCTAATTAAAAAAAAACGTTTTCCTTTTAAATTTACGAAATTTGCTTGTCTTATAATTTCAAAAGATAAGTGGGTTTTGTTGTAACTAGAATAAACATTGAGGGCAATTTTTGTAATTATCCCTACTTTATAGTTGATTGAATTAGATACAAGTTAATGGTTTATATTAAATGAAATATAGGTGTTATATATTAGTTTATTTGTTTATTTACTTTATTTTAGTTTTATTTAAATTGCAGAATCAATGGAAAGAGTTGTTTCATTGCTTGGTAGCGAAGGCAGCTACAGTGGATGTTATTAGCAATGGAGAAGGTCCTAACAGAGATGGTGCTGTTCACTTGGTAAGACAGTTTATTTTACTCTGATCTTTTCATATTATCATCTGTGGGTTTTCAAAAATAACACCTACCCAATGGTTAAATATTTGGTTAATAATCTGAATTTTCAGAAATTCTTATTTAATAACATGAGTTTTGGTATATGTGTTCATTTTACAAAATGCACCATGAAATTTAGCCTAATTACAATAATTGCAGTTATCTTCTGTTTAGAGTTTGCACCTATCAAGTGTGTGTTTTGTAAAACAATCTGTTTCTGGCAGATGTTTGCAGAGATCCAAATGCTGACCCCAATGGTGGCCACCCGAGAAGTGTATTTTGTTCGGCACTGCAAACAACTAAGCGCCAACCAATGGGCGATCGTTGATGTCTCTGTCGACAGAGTCGAAGACAACTTAGACGCATCTCTGCAGAAATGCAGAAAGAGGCCCTCCGGTTGCATCATCGAGGACACATCCAACGGCCATTGTAAGGTCGTAAGATTTTAAAAGTTAAAAGATTGCTTCTTTTTTTTCTTGACAAAAAACTAGTGTCAGCATAGTTGAAAAAGGCGAGAGGCGCACCTAGGCGCAAAGCCTTCTGGAGCCTGAGGCGCAAGGCGCACGGCTAGGCGCGCGCCTTTTGCACAAAAGGCGCAAAAATTAAAAAAAATGAAAAATATATTAACTTTGTTTTTAGATTACAAATAAGCAACTACATGGTGAAAATAGTTATATTTCAAAAACAAATTATTCATGGTAACCCAAAAGAGCAAACTAAACATTAAACACAAAAGTTATAACAATTATTATGACCCGATAACAACTATTATATTCATTTGGGATGTTAATAAGTATGAATAAGTTCTTAAATTAAAAAATATATATATATATATTTGACCATGTTTGCCAGGCGCGCCTAGGCGCAAAAAAGGCGCACAAAAAGGCGCCCTAAGGCGCAAAAAAGGCGCGCCTTTCGCACAGCGCCCGCCTTTGGACTGGATAGGCGTTTGGGCCATCGCCCTAAGCGCCTTGCGCCTGAGGCGCGCCTTTTTCAACTATGAGTGTCAGACCGTTTACAGAATACATTCTGTCAGACCAAACCCAAATTTATTTATTTTTTTTCGAGTTTTTTTTTTTTCACAGGACCCGTAGAACCATCTGAGAGGAGTGTAGTCATTTATTGGTCACGTATTTGGTGTAATTTTTCAGGTGACTTGGGTAGAGCACGTGGAATGCCAGAAAATCACGGTTCACTCTATGTATCGAACGATAGTTAGCAGTGGCTTGGGTTTCGGTGCGAAGCGTTGGGTGTCGACATTGCAACAACAATGTGAGAGACTTGTGTTTCTTGTGGCTACAAACGTGCCTACGAAGGATTCAAGTGGTAATAATCTTAAGTTGTTCCAACACACAATTGTTTGATGGCTAAATTACAAAGTTAGTCGTGCAGATATATAATATGATCATGCAGAAATCATGGTTTGCATTTTTTTTGGGATAATTCAAAATACACCTGAAGTTGGGTGTATTTACAAAAGAACCCAGTTAACTTTTGAAAATTACAAAAACACCCTCGAGGTTTGATTCATTTACATTTTGGCCCAAACATTAGTTGCTGTGATGTCATCAAATATTTTACAATTACACATCTCAACTTTTAGAAAACTGAGGGGATGTAAATGTAAATTGTAATCTAAAACTTTGGGTTCTTCTTTCCTAGGTTTTGATCTCGTTCAAGTTTCAACATGTTAACTCAGTTGAGAATTGCCTACATAAGCAAAAATTGTTCTTCACATCAGCTGATTTAACCAGAATTATAGACACGTAAATTTTTCCAGGATTTTTTTTTTAATTTCCGACGAACAAAATGACTGAATCGAAAGTTTTTTGAAAATCGTGATTTTACATAACCATTATATCCAACCCATATAGCGACAGCACTAAAGTTGCAGGTTAGCCATTATCTGCTCGACAATTGTAGGGACATTTACAAAGACTACCCCCAAGGTCTGAGCTAATTACAAAAAAACCTACATTTGTTTGAAATTTTAAAATGAAAAAAAAAAAACTCTTGAGGAATTAAAGGAGACAATAGTAATATTTTTGTCAAATGTTTAACACTTATGAAGGGGATGAAGTGTCATACTTAATCAAACCTCAAGATTTATTATTATTATTTTATTTTTTTTGTGTGTGTGATTTTCAATAAGATCTTTTTTTTTAATTAATCTAAACCCCAGAGGTTGTTATTGTAATTATCCCAAATTTGTATAATCTGTATAATTAACTAAGCTTGAACAAAATGGTTGATGAAACAGGGATTGCTACACTTGCTGGTAGAAAAAGCATCCTGAAATTGGCGCAAAGAATGACCTGGAATTTCTGCAGAGCACTGGGAGACTCAAGCTACAACTCGTGGAACAAGATCACTACTAAAGCCGGAGACGACATTAGAGTAGCTTCTAGAAAAAACCTCAACGACCCGGGAGAGCCTCTCGGGACGATCTTGTCCGCAGTTTCTTGCGTGTGGCTGCCCATCTCTCACCATGCCCTGTTCGACTTCCTACGAGACGAAACTCGAAGAAATGAGGTTCGCTAATTGTTTTAGCTTAAATAAAAAAAACAAAAAAAAACATTGAGATTAGATTCTGTATTAAATATTACCCTGCATAAGCAAAAGACATTACAAATATCCCATTTACATTTAACACATAATCAAACCCCACGGGTAGTTTTGTAATTTTATAATTACTTTTTTCCCTTTTTGTAATTCACCCTAAAAAAAGTTATTTTTCAAAATTACCAAAAAACCACCTCCCATATTCTTGCCTTTTACAAATTGCGCATATTAAGCTAGCGGGGTGATTTGTAATACAACACAAACCTCAAAAGAAATATCTGTAGTTTTAAAAGACAATTAGGCTGAACTGCAGGGGTAGTATTGTCATTAACCATTTTCTTGGTAAATCACAGTGGAATATCATGTCAAATGGAAGCACAATACAACCCATTGCAAACTTGGCTAAAGGGCAAGACCGGGGAAACGCAGTTGCAGCTCTGGTGAGGCACATTACTAAATTATCTTTCAAAATTAAAAAAAGAAAAAGAAAAATTAAAAACCCTGGTACTTTGTACAATTGGTAAAATACAAGCAAATCTCAAGAGGGTTGGTATTTACAATTTTAAAAGATATCTGGGTCGTACTGTAATTAGACCCAACCTCAAGGGCTTTTTTGTAAATATCCGCAAATTTCAGGCCATGAAAAACGACGAGCACAACATGTGGGTACTCCAAGATAGTTCGACAAATGCATACGAATCGACGGTCGTATACGCACCTGTGGACATCAAAGACATGCAGTCGGTGATGACGGGCTGCGACTCGAGCAATGTCGCAGTTTTGCCTTCGGGATTCTCGATCCTTCCGGACGGGATTGAATGCAGGCCGTTCGTGATTACTTCAAGGACGGAGGATAAGATCACGGATGAAGGGTCGTTGCTCACCGTTGCATTTCAAATACTGATTAGCAACTCTCCTACAGCAAAAGTTACGACAGACTCGGTTGACTCGGTCAATTCACTTATTTCGTGCACGTTGAAGAATATAAAGAGAAGTTTGCAATGTGAAGACTGATCACAATTTTTATTTAGCTATTTTGGTTGGGAAATACTAGTATTAAGCATAAACATTCTTTACAATATTACATAACAGAGACTATTAGTCATAGGATGTCGAATGGGATAATTAGATTGTAATATTATGGAGAAGTAATAAAAATATTGTGTCCTTTAATTTTGTCTATTGTCATTTTAACAAACTCAAACCTCAAGAACTTAAGCTCTTGATTAGCCAAAAATTGCTAGGAACTCATTTACCAACAAGACAAAGGATAGTTTTAATCTGAAGTATGTATTATTCCATTTTAAATTCAAATTATACAGTGACATCAAGATTTAAACAGTGGACTCCAGAAAATATCAAGTTAACAATGCATCATGAAAAAAAAAAAAAAAGAAAGAAAGAAAGAAAAAGCACGAGCCGTCTGAGTATCGTGATATTGTTATTATTTTTATTTGTTGGTAGTGATAATGCAAAATCAGTTCCATACCATAACCTTTCAAATACTTGCCTGAAGCAGAGATAATTAAAAAAAAAAAAAAAAAAAAACAATAAAAGCGATCCACAAGTAGCAATCATTTTTTTTGCAGCCTTAAACAAACTTAACATAAATTAACAATAAGTCATTACAATCAACATAAGAATTGTAAAACGAGCTCTGAAACTCTTAATAGTACCACAAAAAATAAAACGACATCGTTTTCCCCTTCAAATCTGCGACTCTAGGGGAATCCCCAGCTCCTTCGGCGGCTCCGCTACAGCTCCCCCCTTGGGCTTGCCTCCGGCCCTGGGGGGAACCGGCACGGCCCAGAAAGTCTTGTTCTTGCTAATGGGCCGGCCTTTCTCGAGCTGGACCAAGTCCCCAACTTTAAACTGATTCAGCGGGTCGTGGGCCTGGTACTTCTTCTTCTTCCTCACGCGGCGCTTGTACTTTGGGTGTGGGGCCAGGCGGACAACCTCCACGGCTACCGTCTTGTCATTGGTGGAGCAGACGACCTTGCCTTGCAACAACTTCATCGCCTTGATGACGGGGATAACGGCGGAGGAGGGCGGCCGCGTGGCGGAGGTGGTGGTGGGTCTGAAGAGATGGGTGTGGTTGGCGGCGGTGGCGCCATGGAGAAATGGGGTGGATAGAGAGAGGGATTTGAATTGGAGTATTGGTGGAGAAGTTAGGAGCATTTTCTTGGATTTTGGGGTTGGATTTTTGAGATAGGGGAAGCAGATGATAGAGTGAGGTTTGATTTTGTATTCAATGGTGGATAAAGTCGCTGTTTCAAATGGTGACGGTTTTAGTTGTATTCAGGAACGATTTTGTGTGATTTGTCTCCAATATTTTATGATTTCTAAAAATGATTATTATTATTTAGGGGTTTATTAAATAAATAATATGTTTTTTATTCAAAATTGATAAAATAGTACTAAAAAAAATCATTGAAAAAGTAGGGCGGGACGCAACTGGAAAGGCGCCCCACTCACATTCTAGAAGGTAGGAAAGAAAACCGTTCTACAATGTGAGCGAGACGCCTTTCCCAGTGGCGTCCCGACCCTAAAATACATTCTAGAAGGTATAAATAAATAATCGTTCTAGAATGTGAGGCTGAAATGAAAAAAAAAAATTAATTGATATTTTCACAAAATTAATAATTTCCTCATTTACAAATAAAAATAAAATCAATTTTATTAAGTAATTAAGAACTAAAAAAGAAACGAATAATTCAAATTTTCACTTAATTAATGATTTCTCACAAAATAAATAAATTAAGACTTTTTTCACATAATTAACCATTTGTTCACTATTCTTCTGTACATTTAGGACTTCGATATCGTGGGGGTGGATTCAGTACATTGAAAACATTGACGAGATGAAGACGTATGACTGGTGAGAGGCTATATTGAGTACTCTTGTTCAGTCTATGGTAGAGAAGCATGATCGGCCGTCAAAAATTCTAGGATGTACTACATTTTTGATGGTAAGATATTTTTACATCAGTTATAACTAAATATCATTTCTTTAGTTTCTATTTAACTAATATGGAATCTGTTTGGAAAAAAAAAAGATTTGCAGAATTAGGTTTGCGAGCATGCAAGAATAGCTACCCCGAGACAAGGTGATCGCATACCAAGAGTCTGAAATGGCATCTGCCCAGTGTGTGGAAAATAGTGAACAAGGACAGTTTTCTAAACTTGACGAACGACAAGGTAAATAAATTTCCAAAAATTGTTACATTATTTATACCTTGGCTTTATAATATGAAAACAGTTTAGCATAAAGTTAGTAACAATGGCATATAGTAAGTAATTAAAAGCCTATTATATTTGATTTTGATATGTAGTTGGAACACATGACATAAACTAAGGAATTTAATACATGTAGTAGGAAACAGTGACACTTATTAAAGAATTTACATGTGGTAATACTGAATTACAGGTGACCGGCGGTGCTCTAACACCCACAATTAATGAAGTAGACATGTTCAAGAATTTGAAGACTGTTTTGAATGAAAGATCAATTAAGGTGAAGTTGAAACTCCGACAAAAACTAAAGAGATAGTGATTGCGCCATCGATTGAGGGGGGAAGAGTTGAGGAAGCTCAAAGATTGTTGGACGAAAATGAACAGTTTCAAGAGGAAAGACATCAAATGGATGAAGAGATAGTGACTGCGCAAAAAATGTATGAAGATCTTATGCTGCAACACAATGCTATCGAAACTCAATACACAATTCTCGAGAAAGAAAACCAAAATTTGAAGGACAGGACTAGTGTGTTGGAGGCTAAGCAGATCAAGAAAGATGAAGTAATTGTGAGTGTTAATGTTGAATTATTGACAATTCAGGTTGAGGGGGTGTTGATCTACAAATCTTGAATGGGGATCAGTTGACATACAAAGAGGCAATTGATAAACTGAGGATCTTGGAGAAAATTAGATCAACAGAACTAAATGAAGCAACAACGAAAATTTATACTCTTGAACAAGAAATCAAGTTTCTTAAAAAGAGCAGATCAAGGAAGATGAAATCATTGTGGATATTAATGCTGAATTATTCGCAATTCAAGTTGAGGATGAGGTACATGTAATCACCCAAGCTCATTTTGATGGGGGAAATAATGTTGAAGGTGCTGAAAGCAAACAAAATTTAATGTACCAGAAGATCAAGAACAAAAAAAGGAAGCCAACTGAAAGCAAGTATTATGATTATGGGGAAGGGAGAAAGAAATCTAAGACGCAAGAAGAGGTTCATGATTGCAACGAAATAGTGGATTGGGTATACACTGCTGTTCAAATCAAATTCCTCGAAAAGGTAGATAGACAGTCACCGGCAAATTGTGGATGAGATTCGCCCCCAGAATGTTTGGAGAAATTCATATTATTGGGCCAGAAAGGGATAACGTAAGATTTCTTACTTTATGTTACAGTTTAATACTATATCACCATTTCATACTCTACTCGTTTATAATCTTAATATTATTACTTATTCTTTTTGCAAACAGGGAGACACTTTTTTATAACAATGAAAAATTGCATCCCTGTGACTGTGGAGAATATCTTTGATATATTTAGATGTAAATACATCAGTAATTGTGTAAGTTAATAAAATTCTTTGATATATTTAGATGTAAATACATCATTATTAATTTTTTTGTTATGTACATTATCATTGACAAAGTATTCTTATTGTTAACTCATTACATTATTTTTAGGTGATTGATGCATATGCAAATCATTTGTTGAAAACAAGTAGTTTGGATGACAAGGCAGTGATAATTCGTGCACATTGTTGGGTACGTTCTTAAGAACTTGTTTAGCTTACATTAGTGTCATTTTCAATTATATCATATCATAATATTTTCTTGCCCAAGAAAATGCAGACTTCTACTGTTAAGCAAAGCCTTGTCGACAACCCCATTTACAAATAAGTGGTGGATGCATTGGTGGTCAATGATGCAATTGTTCTTTTTCCAATTGTGTCGATAGAATACGACAAAGAAACAATATCATTTCATTGTACTCTCTTAGAATATGATGTTTCTGCAAACAAATGTTGGTTCTACAACTCCATGAAGCCTAGGAAAAATAGAAAGGATGCATTCTGTGAAGACGTAAAAATTGTGGTATGACAAAATCTTTACTTAAAATAATGTTAGTTTCAGTTAATTTCTTACTTTATTGAGTAACGACACCATTCATTATTTTTTCTATTAACAAAAAGAACTTATTGACACAAATGTGGCTGGGATTTTAAGCAAGGACTAAGAGTCTACTCACTTACCACTCGAGAGTGTAAGAGAAATCCCTCAACAAGGAGCAGACACGCAAGTGTTTTAAAAATAAGATTACTAGTTTATTTTTGCATACTAATTAGCTTATTGTTCCATATAACTATTCTCATGTTAATTTTTTCATGCCTCATTATGTTTGCTACTACATGAAGTAAATCATGCAAAGGGAGATGATTCCAAAGAAGCTTTTAGAAGATGACGAGGATAACGGCAGAGGAGGGCGACCGCGTAGTGGAGGTGGGGGTGGGTTTGAAGAGATGGGTGTGGTTGGCGGCGGTGGCGCCATGGAGAAATGGGGCGGATAGAGAGAGGGATTTGAATTGGAGAATTGGTGGAGAAGTTAGGAGAATTTTCTAGGATTCTGGGGTTGCATTTTTGAGATAGGGGAAGCAGATGATAGAGTGAGGTTTGATTTTATATTCTGTGGTGGGATAAAGTCGCTTTTTGAATGGTGACTAGTTGTAGGTCAGGAACAATTTTGTGTGATTTGTCTCCAGTATTTTATGGTTTTCTAAAAATGAATATTATTATTTAGAGGCAATTGTCAAATGTTACATAGGTAAAAGTATTTTTTTTAAATATTCTAACCAATTATACAAAATGTCTAATACTCCATAACCAATTGTAAAATGACAAAATTAACCCCCGCAGTTTTAACCCCCAACCCCAACCAACTCATCTCATTTCTCATGCATCTCTTCGGATTTCTTCTAGTTTCTTTCATTTTTGTTTCAAAAATTCTCACGCAAAAATTTGAAGAAATCTCAAGAATTCCAATAATGAATAAGAAATAAGATGAGAAAAGCGATGGCGAAAAGAAAAAGACGCAAGATCTAGTAGAAACATATGAAATTGGCGTACAATCGAAGAACTTTTCGAAGAAGAAGAACAGTCCACTTCGGAGAATAAGGACAATCAAAAATCACGGTAATTATTTTTGTTTTTTCGATTCAGTAAGAAATCGTGATTATGTTTTTCTGAGATTTTCTTCAATTTGTTGTGTGAAACAATTTCGTGTTTTTGTCTTTTCGATTAAGTAAGAAATTGTCATTAGGTATTATGAGATTTTCTTTCAATTTGTTGTGTGAAACAACTTCGTGTTTTTGTCTTTTCGATTCAGTTAGAAATTATCATTAGGTCTTCTGAGATTTTCTTCAATTTGTTGTGCAAAACACCTTCGTGTTTTTGTCTTTTCTGATTCAATAAGAAATCGTGATTAGGTTTTTTGAGATCTTCTTCAAATTATTGTATGAAACACCTTCGTGTTTTGTCTTTTCTGATTCAGTAAGAAATTATCATTATGTTTTCTGATATTTTCTTCAATTTGTTGTGTGAAACACCTTCGTGTTTTGTTATTTTGATTCAGTAAGAAACTGTGATTATGTTTTCTGAGACTTTCTTCAAATTATTGTGTGAAACACCTTCGTGTTTTTGTCTTTTTTGATTCAGTAAGAAATTATCATTATGTTTTCTTAGAAATTTTCAAATATTTGTGTGAAACACCTTCGTGTTTTGTCTTTTCTGATTAAGTAAGAAATTGTCATTATATTTTCTGAAAAATTTCTTCAAATTGTTGTGTGAAACACCTTCGTGTTTTGTTCTTCCGATTTAGTAAGAAATTGCTATCAAGTATTCTGAGATTTTCTTCAAATTATTGTGTGAAACACCTTCATGTTTTTGTCATTTCTGATTAAGTAAGAAATTGTCATTACATTTTTTGAGATTTTCTTTAAATTTGTGTATGAAATTTGATACATGTTTTTATATACACATTTGACCTTCTGTTATTGATATTGATTGATTATCGATCTTTTTTAGGGCTAGTGACCAAATGAGGTCTACGATGGCTACAATAATAAAGACTATTACAGGCATAAGATATCATTTCTTTTTTTTTTTTAAGTGCGTTTATGATGAAAAACTAGAAACTTCAAATTTTAGAAAGAATGAGAAGAATATAGTGTCAATAATTCAGAATTTCAATAAAGATATACGGACGATTAAGCTTGGGTTTATTGCTTAGATTAACCTATTTTCCTGGTTCTTAATGTGTTGGTGGATTAAATCTGGAGAGCTTATTCTAGGTTGTTCAATAATTAGAGTTAATTAAAGAGCTTATTTTAATTAAATACACGGTAAGGGCAAATTCGAGTAGCAGAGCTTATTGTTACTTAGGGTTTTTAGTTTTATATGATGAGTGGATTATAATTTTTCAATTGGTTAGATGACTTGAAAGAGGGTGGAAACTGAACTAGGACTGGAGCTTTATTATTATTTATTATTTTCTTATTTGTTTCGTTTATTTATTTTCTTTATTTCTTTATTTATTTAATTCTTATAAGTTAGTTTATTATCTCTACTCCCGTTTTCTTATTTTAATTAAATACGAATAATCACAAATTAATCCACACTCCTCCTGGGATCGACCATTGCTTACCACTACTACTAGTTAGTAGAGGAAAGTCGAGAACTTTTATAAATATTAAATTTGCCGTGTAATGACGAGCGGTCAAGTTTTGGCGCCGTTGCCGGGGAGCATATTAAATTGTGATTTTTACATTTTTATTATTTTATGTTATAAGAAAATAAAATTTAATTACAGTAAAATATTTTCAATTTTTTTTTCGAAAATTAAAAAAAATAAAATTAAATATAAATTATTTTGAATGGCAGCGTACTCTCACCATTTTTATTCTTATGATGCTAGGTATGGAATGGAGAAACAACCTTTTGGGCATGACGGATCGCGCCTCAATTATCAATACCAGCCAGACAGGATGAATTCTGGGATCACTAAACGGGCTACGGAAAGGATCCCTTGGATTCGACCATGCATATTGTGTCGTACATTCGATCATGTTTCCGATGACTGCCCAACGATATTAGCCAGGGTTGAAGCAAACGTTTATAGGACTCGAAACCGGCAAAGAAATTATGATTCTTATCCTTACGAGCCAAGATGGGGAGTCCATCCAAATTCTCAAGGGGGACAAGATTTTTCGCAACAATATAATAATCGTCCCCAAGCACAAAAAGCGTCCCCAGAGCTTGTAGAGATGGTGAAGGTCATAGAGATGAACACCTTGAGGCTCCAGCAGAAATTGGATGAGTGCCAGCACGGTGAAAACGACCTACAATCCAGTATAAAGAAGCTAGAAGCTCAATTGAGTCAAATGGCAGATCACGTAAGCCAGTTGGACGTGCAGTTGGAGGAACAATTGCCGCTTGAACCTGAGATGAATATGGAGAATGTTAGTGCCGTCCCGCTGCGAGAGGAGGAAAAAGTTGAAGCTCCAGCGTATCCAACATTTGAGATGGAGGATGAATACGGGATGGAGGAAGAAGAAACGAACTAGACACATGTTGATCATAGTCTACCTGTGCCTACAAATGATATTCCTAACTCCATCATTTCTCCTATCGAAGTTGAGCCTACGATTGATTCTATCATTTCTCCTTTAGAAGTTGAAGCCGAGCCAAAGCCATTGCCATCATGGACCGTGCACCAAGTGATGAAGGATGAAGAGACGCACATGAAAGAAGAAACTTTCGAGAAGGTGGAGACCGATAACCTTCCATACGTGGTGACGAACGAAGCTATCCTTACTAATTCCTATGAAGAGTCACTACCAAGTTGAAAGGATTCGGTTAAGCATTCAACGTCAAAACGAGCAAGACTTGAGGGAGATGAGGTCATGGGCGTTCCGTTTACCTTGAGACCTCCTCCAAAACCCCCATGGAGTGATAATTGAGGGGTAATGTTTTGCATGCAATTGTGGCATTTTATCTTGTGTTTCTAGCTAGAGTTTAGCGTTATTTGTAGTAGTTTGAGTCTTATTTTGTTAAGGTTTTAGATTATTCTATTGTTTTTAAGTTTGAGATTGATTGGTGTGTTGTAATGATAAATCATGGGGTTTTTGAGTCTAAATTCTTATGTTGTAGGTGGCCAAGGGAGTTAGAGTTGCTCTAAGTCGCATTGGGAGGTTTCCAAGATCGAGTCGAGACCTTAAAAGCCCAAAATCTGTGCCGAAACGAAGAAACCGTGCCGGAAGAAGCTGAGATCGACTGAAAAGCTACCGATCGACTGATAGTCGATCGACTGCCCTTCCAAGAATCGACTGAAATGCTGAAGGATCGACTCAATTCTAGAGATTTCCCAAAAATCGATACTTCTCCAAGAAGCAGTCGATCGACTGCTTACTCTCGATCGACCGCAGTCGATCGACTGACCACTAGCAGTCGATCGACTGGAAGTCCGGGAATCAGCGCGAATTTATGATTTTGCCCCTACTAATAGCTATTTAAACCCCATTTTTAACCCCAGAAAAATACACACTCATTCCCCCACTCTTGCATGAGCTTTGGGACTAATTTTTCATTTTCTTCCTCTAGATCTACTTTCTCTCTCTTAGGTTTTGGATTTAATTTTCAAGCAATTTCCTTGGGTTTGTAAGCTCAAGAAGAATCCAAATACTCCTTTGGATTAGCACTTTCATTTGTAATTCAAGTTTGAGATTCTCCATTTAATTTTAGTAAGCTTTCCTTTTAATTTCAAGTTTTGTTCTTCATTTCCATGCATGTTCTTCAATTTATGCCTTTTCTCTTAGCTACTTGATTCCATGATGAAACTTGTGAATTGACTATGGATTCTAGTTGAGTGAAACACCTAGACTATAGATCGGGTCCTTGATCGTCATGATTTTGAGTTTTTCCATTGCTTTATTTTGAATTAAATTTCCATGCATAGTTTTAAATTGAATCTTAGATCTACTCTTCGTTTCTTGTTATTTTTCCGAAAGATTTGAACTTTTACGTCAACTCTTATTGCTCTTTACCTTGGTGCTTTCAATTTTTGTCAATTCGCAATATTTGAATTTTCATGCATGGTTGTACTTTATGCATGCATGGTAGTACTTGATGAAACAATGCTTGTTTATGCTTGTTTTTGTTAATTGCTTGCATTTTCAATTAAGGCATACGACCGAGGCATCCTACCAACATGCAATTTCAATTCCTAGTCTAGTTTTGATATTTTAATTGCTCTATTTTCATTTTCTTTTATTTTTCAAAGCTTGAAACACATAGAATACTTCAATTGAATCGATCTCCAATAATACCAAGCCATGAACCCGTTGAATATATTTCAACACCACTAAAACTCTTCTAACAGGTAACACGTCGAGCCGACAACGTTAAGAAAAGGCGCTTGTTGGGAGGCAACCCAATGTTTATGTTATTATTTTTCGATTTTATTTTTACTTTGCAGCTGAAAGGAAAGAAAGCTTGGTTGATGAATTTGGATGATTGGGCCTATCTTATCAAGGACGATTTTCGTGGTTGATTGGAACCAAGACCCCCCCTCGACATTTATCCGGGTGATTTCTTTTCCCTTACTCTTCCCTTTTAATTTATTATGATTTGCTTGTTCTTGCTTTGTGTTCGCTTGAGGACAAGCTAAAGTTTAAGTTTGGTGGAGTGGGAGTTAATGGTTTATAAGGCATATGCATATGGGCTAAATTTTTGGAATTTTTGAAAATTTTTGAATTTTTTGCAATAAAATTCCGGGAGTTGAATTAGAAATGTTAAAAAGTACTTGCTTGAATTTCTTTGATGAATCATGTTTCGGTTAAAGTCTTTAGTCGCCATTTGATTTAGAGGTCAATGGTATGCATGTTAGTACTTTTGTGATTCATTTGTGGGGCGTCAATTCTAGATTATTGCGTTGTTGATGTGCATTTGTGGTTTCCGTACTCAATATGAGTTGTGTGGGGCCTTGAAGTTTACAGTTGTGTGATGATATCTCGTTAGTCGAAACAGAAGTCAAAAAAGTCCAGTTGGGGTATACCTTCATGGAGTAAGTAGAAAATTAAAAAAAAACCAAAAAGAGAAAAAGAATTGAGGTGCTGAAACAGCTGTCTATCCGTATTTATCAAGTGCAATTCGCCTACAAATTCTAAGGGCGAAATCCAATAAAGATGCTAATAGCTCAACAAATTCATGCACATATTTAAGTGGCGCATCATATAATCAAAATTCCAATGAAGCGGAGGTGAAACTCAACAAAACAAACTAAATCAAGATTATCCTCCTATCCAGCGCCTTATTATTATCAAGTCAAGAATGGTAGAGCGGAGCTGCGGGCCTCAATTAAAACAATAAAAATAAATAAATAAATGGGAGGACGAGATATTTGATCGTGACCAATAATGGATAGAATCGAATCATCGAATAGCGAGGGGGCACCATAGTACATTGATGTGGCGTATATGAAAAGGGGTTGCCAAACTGCTGGGATTACTTGAGTCAATATATGACACGCTTGCGATTTCTAGAAATATAATGGTGTGTAGAGTCCGGATGAGTTCATTTGGTCGATTTTAGTGACTTACTAATATTATGTTTGTCCTATGCTTTAATTCTAGTGTTGCTTGAGGACAAGCAAGGTTTAAGTTTAGGGGAATCTCATAGGCGAGAAAATGTGCGATATTTAATGGTTTAGAATCTATATTTCTGTGTGCTTAATATTCTTATATATATATATATATATATATATATATATATATATATATATATATATATATATATATATATATATATATTATTTTGAAGTAATTGGTGCTATGAGTAGTCGAGCACCAATTATGTATTTTTCTCTTATTTTATAGTAATTAGGTGCTAAATTGGTGAATCGAAGATTGAAGGATGATTCATAAGAGTTTCACGAGGAAACGAGAGAATCGGCGAAGAAAATGAAGAAATCAAAAGTTGGCCGCGCTGGCCTAGAGACAGTGGTTCAGTGTTCAACCGGTATAGAAGGTTAGTGGTAGCTAGTAGTAGAACCGCTAGTTAGGCAACCGTTATAGAAAGTGCGGGAAACAGTTATGGAAAGTGCTTAACCGACATAGAAGGGGCGGAAAACCTATTTTTGGAAGGAAACTTGTTTTCCAAGACATCAACACCTATAAATACCCCCCACAATCCTTCAAAAACGTCTTGAACACAAATCCTAAGGTTCCTAGGCCCCAAAAAGAGTCCAAAACACACAACAACAAGGGATCTTCAAGACTCAAGATTCAAGATCTGATCTTTCTTATCCGTTTCTATCTTAGAATTATGTTTTATTTATTTTTCTTCTAATATTTCATGAACTCCATGAGTAAGTAGATTTTTTATCTAGTCATAGGGATGCGGAAACCCTCGTGAGATTATATTTTAATTAATTTATGCGTATTTATTTTGTTCTTCATATGAGATTGCTTGTGTTATTCTGTTTACTATTCATGATTGCTTAATTCTTAATTTGGATTGGCCACCTAGATTAGGAATTTGGTTATCAATTGCTAGAAATAGGATTACTTCCCATGTAATTGTCATAATTTCCTTTTCGCTTGTAGCGACTAATGGTCTCGCATCATAGGGGTAACACAACATAGGTTAAATAAATCGAGCTTGTGAGTTTATTGCTTAGATTAACCTATTTGCCTGGTTCTTAATGCTGTTGGTGGATTAAATCTGGAGAGCTTATTCTAGGTTGTTTAATAATTAGAGTTAATTAAAGAGCTTATTTTAATTAAATACACGGTAAGGGTAAATTCGAGTAGCAGAGCTTATTGTTACTTAGGTTTTTAGTTTTATATGATGAGTGGATTATTTATGAAAACTGATTTTATTTGTTTGTGAGCAGATTATTAATTATGTGAAGAATTAAATTTATTCGTTTTGTGTTTAGTTGCTTATTATTTATGAAAACTGATTTTATTTATTTGTGAGAAAATTCTTAATTATGTGAAAATTCTAATTTACTCATTTTTTCTTTGTTTAGAAGAAAATTCCTAATCACGTGAAAGTCTTAATTTATTTGTATTGTGAATTATTAATTAATATTAATTTTATTTGTTTGTGCGAAAGTTTTTAACTACGTGATATTTTATTTTTTTGTTTGTGAAAAAAAATGTTAATTATGTGAAAATCTTGTTAATTATTTAAAATCTCTATCCTTGTAATTCTTAGCTAATATGTATAATTTAGAAGTAATCGCAAATATGGCGAATACTTCTTCAGGCAATGATTATGACATGTATGCATCAATGCCACGAGATGAGGGTGGAAGAACTATTGTCGATTATCCAAATTTAGATCCCAGCAAGAACCCACCACTTGTGATCCCAAACTATACCACTGATTACTTTGGACAGAATAAAGGTTGCGATGCCGAAAAGAGTTTAGATGCATAGATGATGGAGATGAAACATACGAGGAGTTCTTTCAGTTGGGAGGTAGCATACCAAATGAAGATTATTGTGAACCTTCCGTAGTTGAACGTGGCCTTACAAACATAAACAAGTGGATGGAGGACCGAAACTCTAAAAGAACATGCCATTTTTTTGATTGCGAATACGAAGACATTCCATTAATTCTATTGGCGTCTCTCAACAGGACTACTACTACAACAAACACTAGTGCAGAAACTGCATTCTAGAACAGAACATTCTGGCGCATCTAGTAGGGTATTTAAAAATTAGTTTTGGATTAGACTTTTCAGAACGGTATTTGAAAATACCGTTCTAGATATATGATTTTCCAGAACGGTATTTGAATACCGTTCTGGAAAAAGGACTTTCCAGAATGGTAATTGAAACACCGTTCTGGATATGAGTCAATCCAGAACGGTATTCAAAATACCATTTGGAAAAGTCCTTGTAATTCAGAACGGTATTTTTAAAACCTTCTGGAGAGTGTACATTCCAGAACGGTATATGAAAGGCGTTCTGGATACGAGTCAATCCAGAACGGTATTTGAAATACCGTTCTGGAAAGTCCTTTTACTCCAGAACGGTATGTGAATACCGTTCTGCAATTATACAACAATCAAGAACGGTATTTGTAAAACCGTTCTTAAAAGTCATGTCAAATTAATACCGTGAAAATGAAAAAACTTTGCCGCCCAGATGTTTAGTGTCCAAAACGGTATCTTTAATACCCTTCTAGATAAAATATACGATACAGAACGGAAATAAGTTACCGTTCTCGAAATTCAACCGATACAGAACGGTATAATATTTACCATTCTTGAGAGTTTGCCGAAACAGAACGGTAAATAAAATACCTTTCTGGATACCAAATTACTAAACTTACCAATTTTTAATTAAGTTTCAGCCCGTTTTTTTTTTTCAAAATAAAAATTCCACATTTTGACACCCCGTTTTTTTTCTGTTTTCTCTCTCCCCCGAAACCGAAATTTTCCCCCTTTCCCACCTCGCTCCGGCAAGCCGCCGCTCCCAGCTCAAAACCGAGGAAGACGGTGTGTAATTGAGTCCATCATCGACGTTTTCTCAAGTAAACCGAACCAATTGCTGATTTGGAAGGCCGTCGCACTCAGGTTTTCTTCTTCTTCTAGGGTTTATGTTTTGTTCATATTTTTTTTTGTTACTTGTATAATTGAGTCAATCTACTTGTGTAATTGAGTGAAACTTCTTCTTCTTCTTCTTCTAGGGTTTATGATTTTGAACCCAATTTTTTGTTTTCTTCGGTATCTGTCAACTTGCACTTAAAAGTTTAGCTTTTGAGAATTTTTTTTTGTTGTGTCTGGAAATATAAGATAAAAGTTTAATTCGTTGAGAGTCGATCTACTTGTGTAACTGAGTGCATCTTCTTCTAGGGTTTATGATTTCGAACCCAATTTTTTTTGTTTTCTTCGGTATCTGTCAACATTCAGTTAAGAGTTTAGCTTTTGAGAAAAAGTTGGTAGTGTCTGGAAATAAAAGAAAAGTTTAATTCGTTGAGAGTGGGTATGAGTCTTATTTGGTGAATACGTTTGAAAACTTATTAAATCAGAGAATTGTAGCAGGCCTCTCTTAGTTTTAAAATCATGATTCAATTATGGAAAATTAGAATTAGGAAGTTATTATTATTATTATTATTATTATTATTATTATTATTATTATTATTATTATTATTATTATTATTATTATTATTATTTTATTTTTTATATTTTTTCATTTCAGCTTTTAGTGGCAACTCTTTTAAAACTCTTTTTAAGTGAAAAGCTTGTAAACACTTCCCAAACAAAATACACATTGTTTTCATAATAAAGATCATGCAACTTAAATATTTCATCGGTTATATCTTTAGGTATTAAGTATCTCTTGTAACCCATCCTATCAGAATGCTCAATAACCAGTTTCGCTCTTTGTAGAGGATCTTTTACTTTGATTGTAGATGGATTAATGTGTTCTCGAGTAAGAACATTCAAGAGATGAGCATAAGACTTTGCATCCTGAATATTTAAAGCATAGATATAACAGATAGTTACATTTCTTCAAGCATAATTTACCAAATATTTTTCTAGACTTTTTCTGTTGAGTTGCGAAACTTATCATTTCAATCAGATGAAAATGTATGTAAATTTGGTGGTGCTTAAAATAATGTCTATTAGTATAAGCTTAAATTTAAATCAGTACATTAAAATCTTGGATTCTGTATATTGTGTGTACATTTACTAGAAATTTGTTTGTGTATTTTATAATTTTAGTCCTGTGGGATGAAGATGATAAAGGGAATAGCCTGTTGATTGTGATTATATGACGCCTTATATATAAAATGCAAGCTTAAAATGCAATCAAAGTGGGAAAAAACCCACTTAGAGTTTGATTTAACGAGATCAAAAGTTAGAAAATGATAATAGAATAATTGAAGATTCCTTTACATAAACCTAATGAAAATGTGAAAATGTTGATTAAACGAAAAGCCACCAATAGATACGATAGTTGTGTATTTGATGATAAAAAAAAGAGATAGTGATTGAATCAAGACGTGAAATATTAGGGTCTAAAAACACACACACACACACAAGGTAAAATAGAGATTCAGTTTTTCAGATGATTAATCCTATAAATATTTCATGTCCAAGTTTGATATGGTAAATAAAATACCATTCTCGATTTCATAATACCAATTAACTAAATCAATTTTCCATTAAGTTTCAGCCCGTTTTCCAAACAAAATACAGAGAGGCTTTTGTTAAACACATTTCTCATCTCATCCCGTTTTTCAGTTTTCCCTTTCCAGAAAAAATTTCCGCCGCTCCCAGCTCGAACGTGAGGAAGACTGTGTGTAATTGAGTCCATCGTCCGCGTTGTCTCAAGTAGATCGAACCCATTGCTGCTTTGGAAGGTGGTCTCACTCAGGTTTTCTTCTTCTTCTATGGTTTATGTTCTATTCAATTTTTTTTGTTACTTATATAATTGAGTCAATTTACTTGTATAATTGAGTGTAGAAATATATAAAGCATATTTAAATCTTGCTCAACTCAATAAAAAGTTACTTTTTCTCGATGGGAACAGATAAATGATTGTAGGGCTGGGAAATTAATATAGTTTGGTTGTGCTATTGCTTAGTTTTCACTTTAAGTACGCATCAACAAACATCTCTAATAGATTTCATGAGGTATAGGTTTCTGTTTTAGCCTAATTTTATCTATAATGCAAATATATTTCATAAGCTTTGGTTAATGAAGTCAAATATCTAATCTTGAATTCTAGGATATAATTATCATAATGAGTATATTGGCATTGGTACTGATAATTTAAGCTTCCTACTTAGGAGGTTACTAATGAATGGCATTAAAGCTAGATTATGAGTGGCATTAAAGATAGCTTATATTATCACTTAGTATTTATTTTCTATTGTATTAGATGTGAAATGACTCTGGCAAAAATAAGTGAGGGTGCTCGTTCTATATATCTTACCATGTCTTATAAGACACAATAACAGAAATAAATACCTTCGAGTAAATTATGTATCATAATAAATAGTAGTTAAGACAAACATGGTTTATATTTAGATATATAAATCTAATCTTTTGGGCTATGTTTTGCTTAGAAATGCTATTTTCATCTTACTAACATTTCGCCATAATTGAGTTAAGTAGTGGGGAACACCTTGAATGTTAATAAAAAAGAAAAACTTTGTGCAATTAACTCTAAGCTGGACACGGAAGGTATTGAACACTTACGGGGGAGGTCTATAAACGTCTTCTAGTCGTATTTACAGTTGAATATGAGATCACATTTTATGGTTTAGGATTTGCAGTCGTTTCGTAGTCAAGATTACTGTCTTGTTGAAAGAAAAACAAAAATTAGAGTGGTAATTATCAAAAAATAAAAATAAAAAAATGAAACAGAACAAAAAAAATAAAATCTTGCATTGCACCAGCTAAGCATTTGAATGAAACTTATGATGATTTAAGCTAAATCTCTATCACATTTGACTGTTTTTGAGCACAATTGATATCTTCCCATCACATTGAACTTGTTGGGGAAATATTACACATTCAAACCTTATGTTTGTTATAGGCTGAATCATCTAATGTAATAATATCATGCCTATGCCTGAGTCCAGCCCCAGTATAACCCTCATAATAATAATCGCAGGGTAGTCACAAGAGTTAAATGTACCAGTATGACTTGAAATTAGTACGATTTGATCCACAATTTGTCTTAAAATGTAATTATCTGAGTTTTATCTAATTTTGATCCATATTCAAAATAACATCCAACTCATCCAAAAATCGAACACGAACACGACAAGTAAAAATGTGGTCTGACTTGAATCTCCAGGCCAAGTTAGGATCCAAATAATATATGTGGTACGTGTAAGACTCGAGCCAGGTCACCTAGCTAGACTTCTTTTTAATGCCCCAAATGTGATACATCTGCATCT
Organism: Phtheirospermum japonicum; assembly: GCA_014905375.1. Classification (NCBI taxonomy): domain Eukaryota; kingdom Viridiplantae; phylum Streptophyta; class Magnoliopsida; order Lamiales; family Orobanchaceae; genus Phtheirospermum; species Phtheirospermum japonicum. Next base: position 956,956 of record BMAC01000035.1, read on the forward strand.
GCCATTAGTGCTATACATGACCGATGCGAAGAGTAACCATACATTGAAAACATTCTATAAGAGGGGCTGGACTTTTTAGAATAGTGAGGTGGTGTCGGTTTTAGAATTAAGGTTTTTTTACTATATTAATTTAGTAGTGATGACAATGTAAACACCTTGTCAATTAATTAATTAAGTAAGAAAATACATTATTAATATTAAAATCTTTAAATATAATGGATTAGAAGTGTTCAAAGATATTAATATTTGTTTGTTTATTAATTTGTTTGGATTAATAATATATTATAATTCATCAATCTTTGATTGTAAAATATACAATTACTTAGGATAGTAAATTATAAAAACTATATTTGGATAGTATTTAGACTTTAAAAAAAAAAACTTGTCACCTTTTAATTACAAAAATCTCTTAATTCAATGTCTTATAATTATTTCAGGTTTTCTTTTTCTTTTCTTTTCTTTTTTTTTTAATGTTGTTAAGGGATAACTAAATCTTTATAAGGTCAGGATACTAAGCTTTCTTGTAATTTTATGCGATATTTATTGTGATTGACGGAGGAATTCTGAGAATCCATGGATGCAGTGGGTGTTATAAGGAGAATCTAATTGTAAATAATATTGTTTAATGAGATGGTGAAATTGAGAATGCAGTTGATTTGGAATCTAAAATACGAGAGATTTGTTAGTTTGAATTTTCAAATTTTTTTAAATTAAATTCAGAAAGTTCGTACTGTCTATTCTTTAATTTTTTTTATCTATTTATTTATTTTTTACCTTTATGTGACTTTTTTATTTATTGCAGCTTCGTAATTCTTGCGCTACTACTTCTTGTGCTACTACTTGGTGCTTTTGCCAACTCCTCAGCACGAAATTGGAGCTGTTTTCAGGTTTGATTTTTTGTTTGTAAGCATGAAATTCAATTTAACATGCATTTATCAACTTGCCAGGTTACTCCAAGGGGATAAATGCAAATATTACCCCACTCTTAGTTTGTTCACTAGGTTAATTTTTCAAAATTGCAAAATATCCACTTGGCAATTTCCAGAACGAACAGTAAAAAAATTATATTTTTTAAAAGCCATTGCCACTGGATTAGTCTTGATCCATAACTTAAAAAACAAATCATCACCATAAAACAAAGTTGAAATAAAACCCAAAATGCCTCAAGACATTGAAACAAAGAACTCCTTCTATTACACTTAGATAATCTAAAATCCAAAATAAAATAACAAGAACTCAAAAATTTATGACAAGGAAAATAAAATTGTTTTTTTGCAGTAATAGCAATAGAAAAGTTCAAAGCGCACAAGTCACTTGCTGGCGTCTAAAAAACCACCAAATGCCCTACTGCCAACTTAACCATTTATAGCTACAAATTTCAGATACTCAAAATTCACTCTTCCAACTCTAACCTCAGTATTCTTTTAACAATTCATTTCAGGCGAAAAGTGTAATTAACCTCTGCTTCAAGTCATTGCTGCTGCTCGTATATCTGCATGAATGCCTCAGAAAGTGCGACAATCTGGGGCAATGTTTCCGACACGTGAAGGTCTTGCATTTCATACCTGATGGGGACAAGAAATTAATTAAGGTTTGCGAAAATGTTTTTAATTTCAATCACATTAAAAGGGAAAAAAAAAAGGATTCTAAATATTACCATAGCTCTTCTGATTTCCTCTGCACAAACACCCTATAGGATCCTTCACCTGGCTTACCATCATGAACAATATTTCCAATTAAATCGTAATTTGATCACATCTTTTCATTCTCATTGCGAACAGGCAGCGGGATGTAATCCTTCAGTTCAAGATTCTTCACAGGGAAATTAACTAAGGCGAAAAGAAAAAAAAGATCTCATTAGGAATTAAATAAAAAAAAATCAAATATTATCGCCTTAGGGCAGAAATGCAATTTTGATGGATTATAGGGGTCGAAATGCAAGATTTTGAAAAAGCTGCTTTACACCCTCTTTACAATCTCGACATTCACAGTTTATATATTCAGCTTAATGATTGAAACACAAAATCCTCAAGTTATAATAACCACATACATGTGGAACAATAGTCTTAATGCTAACCTAATTAATACATATCCATGGCAAACATTATGCTTAATCCTTATGTATTTTTTTTTACCAAGATTTTTATTTTGCACAACGTTGCTTTTTAACAACTAAAACAGAGTTCAGCTTCCAAAAAAAATCCTAGTATTTTCCGAATCACAATAGTATCAAATTATTCCCAAATATAACCACATAATGTCATTTTTCAAGAGTAGGAATAATCACCGATTAATAACAACCATCACCAGGTTATATTGAAATCTAAATGCCACCAGTTTTTAACAAGATAGAAGCAAAACTAAAAGGAAAAAAATAATCCTATCTCAAATTCTATAGTCAACCCTGTGGTCAACAATCCCGATCCTGCAGTCAACTCTACAGTCAACCAGGATGTTTCTGCTGATCTTTCTAAAATTGAGACTGCTCAGTTGGTTGTTGATAAAATTGACAGTGGTTACAAGTCTGCCTTAGTTCAGGAGCCCCCTCTTAAATCCTTTAAAGGAATCGAAGACAATGTCAACCTTGTTAGTTTGAATTTTCAGATTTTTTTCAATTAAATTTAGAAAGTTCATAGTGTTTATTCTTTAATTTTTTTATCTATTTATTTATTTTTTTACCTTTATGTGACTTTTTTATTTATTGCAGCTTCTTAATTCTTGTGCTACTCTTGGTGCTTTTGCCAACTCATCCACACGAAACAAATTGTAGCTGTTTTTTAGGTATGGGTTTCTTCCTTGTAAACATGAAACTTCAATTTCTGCACATTCATCAACTTGCCAGATTGAATGTTGTCTGTATTAAAAAAAGAAAGAATAAGAACTGGCAGCTAAAATTGTTAGAGATGAACTTTCAGATATATTGTTTGCTTCAAAGGTAAAATAGGAATAAATGGATATATATTTGCCAAATTTCTGGTACTCGGTGATCTGAATTGTAACAAAGAAGGAGCCAACTTTGTATGTTGTAGCATTTATATATATATATATATATATATATATATATATATATATATATATATATATATATATATATATATATATATATATATATATATATACATATTTTTGTGTCGAATTATCCTATAATGTTTTCAGATTCGCGAATTCATCGTCATATATGCAACTTCCTTTATTGCAAATTATTTTCACAATGATACTGTTCAAGTCTAAGGACTAATTGTAATTTTCTGTGACTTTAACCCTTTTGTAGTGTGACTTTAAACTGTAGACAGATTCTTAGACTTGAACAGTACAGATTAAAAATTACTAAAATAATTATAAGAAAAGTAATATCCCTTAATATTACTTAAACTGTAAACCGTAGACAACTTCCTTAATATTACTTCCCTAATATTATAAGAAAAGTTATAATTACTACAAAAGTAATATTATAAGAAAGAATCTGTCACACTACAAAAGGTTTGACCTAATTACTAAAAATAAAATTAAAAATCCATCTGACTTTCATATCTACAAAATAATATCCCTGACATTTGATTTTGTATTACAAGTAAAGGACTAATTGTAATTTTCTTATAATCTTGGAGGGTGTTTGAATTTTATTTTGATTATCGAGGGTACAAATAGGAAAATTTTAAAATAAAAACCAATAAATCTCGGGTAGTTTTCATAATTTCATCCTCCTACAATTTTAGATGTATTACAATTATCCTTTAAATTTAAAATTAGATCTGAACCTTAAGGGTTATTTTCTTTTTTGTTGTTTTTTTTTTCTTTTTTTTGGGAAACTTCGATGGGTACTGTTGTAAATAGCCCAAATTATCTCCTGTGAAGGTGCTCTATTGTAAACAGCAACACCTGCTCGTTTCTTCGTTCTCTACCTCAACACTAACTATATAGTTATTAAAAATTCAACCCTAATTTTTGAAACAATTAAAGTTTAAGCCCAAAACTGAAACTTGTTTTTRAAATAAAACACAATCATCTATAATTTTGACATTAAAACCTAATTCTAGAAATAATTCTTAATCAACCAATATGGTAATCATATTTTCCTTTAAAAAAAAACCCCGAATTAACTAAAAAACTAAAACTGAACCCTAATTTTCCAATTAATTATAGTTCAGCCCCAATTTCGACAATAATTGCTAATCAAACCCAAAATTATACCTAAATTTTGAAATTATACTTGATTCAGCCCCAATAACGACTAAGATTTGTTAGTTTGAATTTTCAGATTTTTTTTAATTAATAAGATTTTATGATCTGGTAGAATCGAGTGTTGAAGGTTTTAATTAACTTTATGTAGGTATGGACCGTAGTTGGATAAATGGTATACGATCAACAGAGGAATATGACAGTGAGGTTAATGAGTTTATAGAGTTTGCTAAGACTCATGCTCCTAACAATAATGGGAGGTACTATTGTCCATGTGTGAAGTGCTTGAATAGTCAGCGATTAAGTGTTAGAGAAATTAAAGAACATGTGATTTGTGATGGTTTCAACAAGAACTACACACGATGGATATGGCACGGTGAATTTGACATGCCAGATGCAACCCAGACTAAAGATGCCCTCAATGAAGACGTTGATGAAGAGATGTATGATAGAATAGAAGAGATGATTAATGATGTTGGAGCAGAGGCATTTGAGCAAGCACATGCAAATAAGAGTTACRATTCCTTRTCAGCCGATGCCGAKAAACCTCTTTACCCGAGCTGTAAAACCTATTCCCGATTGTCTGCGATATTGAAACTTATTAAGTTGAAGGCGACGCATGGGTTGAGCGATAAGTGTTTTACGGAGTTGCTTGGCTTGTTGAAGGGGATGCTTCCAGAGGATAATGAATTGCCAGAATCTAACTACGAAGCGAAGAAGATTTTGTGTCATCTAGGCCTAGGATATAAGAAGATTCATACATGTCCTAACGATTGCATTCTCTACAGAAAAAATTACAAAAATTTGCACGAGTGTCCAAAATGTGGAACTTCCCGTTACAAGAAGAATAATGATGATGAYGCTATTTGTGATGGTGGTAAAAAAAATTCCCCATCGAAGGTTTTATGGTATCTCCCAATAATACCAAGATTCAAACGCTTGTTTCCGAGTCCAACCGAGTCTAAGAACTTAAGATGGCATGCCGATGAGAAAATCGATGATGGCAAACTTCGACACCCGAGTGATTTGCCTCAATGGAAGAAAATGGACCAATTATATCCTTGTTTCGGCAACGAGCCAATAAACCTAAGGCTGGGACTGTGTACGGATGGGATGAATCCGTACGGTAATTTGAGTAGCCTACATAGTTCATGGCCAGTTCTACTTGTAATTTACAACCTTTCTCCGTTAATGTGAATGAAACGCAAATACATTATGCTGTCTATGATGATTTCGAGACCAAAACAACCCGGAAATGACATAGATGTCTATTTTCAGCCGTTGTTGGAGGACTTGCAAAAGTTGTTCGTGGAAGGCGTTGATGTGTACGATGCATACAAAAAAGAAACCTTCAAGATGCGGGCAATGATCTTCTGTACGATTAATGATTTCCCAGCATATGGCAACTTGTCCGGGTATTGTAATAAGGGCCATAAAGCATGTCCCAAATGTGGAGAGCACACTGATTTTCATCTACTTGAGCATGGCAAGAAGACAGTGTACCTCGGTCATCGAAAATGACTTGAATCATCCCATCCATATCGTCAATTGAGGAAAGCTTTCAACGGCAAAAAAGAGGAAGAAAAAGCTCCAGAGACATTAACTCCTGAGCAAGTCTATGACCAGGTGAAAGACATTAACGTGATATTTGGTAAGAAACAAAAGAAAAATCCGGTCGAGAAATGCTTATGGAAAAAGAGATCCATTTTTTTTGAGCTTCCATATTGGAAGAGTCTTGAGGTGAAGCATTGTATTGATGTGATGCATTTGGAGAAGAATGTGTCAGATAGTCTTCTCGGAACGCTTCTCAATATAAAAGGTAAGAGTAAAGATAGTGTGAATGCACGAAAGGACATGGTTGCCATGGGAATACGAAGGGATTTAGCTCCAGTGTCTCATGGGAAGAGGACTTATTTACCACCAGCTTGTTACACATTATCGAGAAGTGAAAAAAAGAGTGTATGTGAATGTTTGCGTGGTGTTAAAGTGCCTCAGGGATTTTGTTCGAACGTGAATAGACTGGTGTGGATGAAAGATTTGAAATTGCTAGGCTTTAAGTCTCATGACCATCATGTGTTGATGCAACAACTCTTACCGATTGCTAATCGAGGTATTTTGCAGAAAAAAGTGAGAAACACCATAAGCAGATTGTGTTTCTTCTTTACTGCGATATGTAATAAGGTCATCGATCCTCAAGTTTTGGATGATTTGGAGAAGGACGCTGCAATTATCTT
>BMAC01000035.1:966530-1005582 GCA_014905375.1 Phtheirospermum japonicum
AGGTCACTAAGGTTGGAGAAGCACCAAATAATTTCATTGTTTGGCCAAGAAGGTTGGTCGAGCGTGTTGGTCGAAAGGTACTTACCTCTTAATTTGATCTACATAAATATTATAGGTAATATATAAAATATAGTTTGTGATGTAAATAATTATAATTTTGATTATTAACAATAGTAATTATTAATTATAATAATAATTATAATTCTTATTATTAACAAAATTTATATTTTTAAACATTATTAGTAAGTACAATATTTGTGGAGTCACTTAAAGTTTTCTTAAATTGTAATTCAGCCCCAATTTTAAAGTTTTCTTAAAGTTTATAATTCAACCCCAATTTTATAATTTAGCCCTAGTTTTATAATTAAGCCCCCATTTTATAATTCAGTCACTTAAAGTTTTCTTAATTATAATTCAGCCCCAATTATAAAGTTTTCTTAAAGTTTATAATTCAGCCCCAATTTTATAATTCAGCCCCAATTTTATAATTCAGTCACTTAAAGTTTTCTTAATTATAATTCAGCCCCAATTATAAAGTTTTCTTAAAGTTTATAATTCAGCCCCAATTCAGCCACAATTTTATAATTCAGCCCCAATTTTATAATTCAGTCACTTAAAATTTTTTTAATTATAATTCAGCCCCAATTTCTACAATATTTGCTAATCAAACCCAAAACTAGTAATATTTAAAAATATTAGTTATTAACAAAAGTAATAATTATAATTCTTATTATTAACAATAGTAATAATTATAATTCTTCTTATTAACAAATATAGTTATTATAATTCTACTAATTGTTTAGAACTAACATATTATAATTATTTTTGTAGGGAATTTCTCAAAGGGAACTATTTCCAAACCCCCAGTCTGCAACCAAGACTCAAAGTGATGTGCTGAAAACTTTGTGGTTTGCGGCAGCCGATATTAATCAACCGAAGTATGTTTGTATTGAAGCCGGGGTTGTGAGTCTGAGACAGTCGAAGTGTACATAAATCAAGAGGACATCATGGGGATGTTAGTAACTCGGAAGATTTCGATTTCGGTCATGCAATTTTACAACAAGTATTCTTTTACCTCTGTGATGTTAGTAACTCGGAAGATTTCGATTTCGGTCATGCAATTTTACAACAAGTATTCTTTTGCCTCTAATAATTACAATTAATTATTTGGAACCTAAAAATAATATCAAACTCCATACAAACATTTTAAACACTTACAATGTTTTAGGTATTTGTATAACGAATTAAGATCATCACAGAGAAACGATAGATTTGGATTGATAAGTCCATTGAATCTTCAGCATGGCAATATCGAAGAAACGATACAAGAAAGAATTGGAGAAAGGGATTTTGAGTGCTTCCTCGCACCTATATATGAGTAAGAAGTTTCTTTAGTTAATAATTGTTTATTTCTTGATCTAATAAATTATGTCTTGTTTCACATTTTGTAGGACTCATTGGCAATTGATGGTTCTTTGCCCCAAGTACAAYTAYGTGGCCTGGTTTTGCTGTTTTCAAAGAAAACCAAAAAAAAAAATATTTCATCTAAGATTGAGACGTATGTTTTCTTTAGAATTTTCTTTGCATTAATTTTATTTATCATTATTTGATGCTTTTGTAATTTATTTTCATATAGAGCATTCAATGCATACCAATTAATGAAAGGGACGCACTCATGACATTTCAAGAAGCTTGATTGGGTTTATTCAAAGGTAATTTATGTTGATGTATAACAAGTTTTAAGATTCAAAAAAATGTTTGAAATACAGCCAAAAGCGCTTCAGATTAATTGATTTATTTACTTATTTCCAGTGTTTCAAACAAGGTGATGCTGATGAATGCGGGCTCTTTGTTATGCGACATATGCTTGAGATCGTCAAACTAGATATTGTTGACTCATTCGAAAAGGTAATTTCAATAAATCAAAATTATTATCATTTTTGGTGTAGAAGTCAAATTGTATCCCGGTCAATTTACATTAATATCAAAACTTGTCAATTGATATCTTGTGATGAGTTGTGCATATTGCGTGAGTTGTACATATTTCCTGAATTATGTGTATTGCGTGTAGGTATTCAATATGGATGGACCTTATTCGGAAGATGACATTGACGTAGTTCGTAGACGTTGGGCCGAGTGTTTTCTAGAGGTCATTACTTGAGGGTGCGACTGCATTTTATTTTGGTTTGAAGAACAAATATCTCTGATGAAACCTTTTTTTGTATGTGAATTGTGGTGATTTTTGTCTTGGACACTTGATGAATAGTGTGGTTTCTTTGTTGTTTTGGGGTGCTTTGAAAGGATTGACATATTGTAGTTGGTGTTTCCTTTGACTGGATTGATGAATATTGTAGTTGGTGTTTTGGGGTGCTTTAAATGGAATGATGAATAGTTTAGTATATTTTCGATTGAGATTTGGTGTTTTTAATATTCTATTATAATTTTTTACATTTGGGAAAGACGAATCGTAAAACAGGGCTGATTACAAAAAACCATTCCAGATCGGTTTTTAAAAATTACCGTTCTGGTAAGTTGTACAGTCCAGAACGGTAATTAGCAAAAAACCGATCTGAAAGTTGTACAATCTAGAACAGTTTTTTAAAATACCGATCTAGAAAATTTTCCATTCCAGATCGGTATTTTAAAATACCGTTCTCTACTGTACAACTTTCCAGATCAGTATTTTAAAAAAACCGATCTGGAATGTTAAACTGTCAGATCGGTTTTTTGCAAATTACCGTTCTGGACTGTACACCTGTCCAGATTGGTATTATGAAATACCGTTATGGAAAGTCGAACAATCCAGATCGGTTGTTTTGAAATACCGATCTGGAAAGTTGTACAGTACAGAACGGTAATATAAAATACCGTTCTGGAATGGACAATTTTCCAGATCGGTATTTTTAAAATACCGTTCTGGAAAGTTGAACATTCCAGAACGGTATTTTATATTACCGTTCTGGACAAAAGTACATTCCAGATCGGATTTTCTCAAATACCGATTTGGAAAGTTGAACAGTCCAGAACGGTATTTTAGAATACCGATCTGGAATGAACAATTGTCCAGAACAGTTTCTTCAAATACCGTTCTGGATTGTACAACTTTCCAGCACGGTAATTGTAAAAACTGATCTGGAAAGTGGCGGATAAAGTATAGGAAGATACCATTCTAGAACAAAATTTTTTTTTTCTAGAACAATTTTTTTTACCCTTCTAGAAAGTCTGCCAATCCAGAAGGGTAAAAAAAGGCGTTCTGGACTGTCTGCCAATCCAAAACTATGTCACTACAGAAGGTACATAAAGGCGTTCTGGATAGGCAGAATTACCCTTCTGGATATGCAGTTTCTGCAATAGTGAAAGATGAAAGAGTGTTGAGAAAAGGCATGATATTCAGAGATAAATAAATATATGATGTGGGCTATTAAATTTCACTCTGTGCGTGTTACCAAGTGTGCGTATAGAGTGGAACAGAGTAACCTAAAAATTTGGAAAGTTGTTTGTATTATGAAACCACTTAGGGATAATAATCTTGATATTCCGAATTCATCAACTAACATCTCACCTTAATGCAAATGGTGTCTCCTCAAGGTGTTGGGAAATCACAAGATTAGTTTTGTGCACAAATGTCTTGCATAATTTTCATGTGATGATCACAACAATTAGTTCGAGAGAGTTCTGTTATATAGCGCTTTGCATGACCAGATTGTTGTGGAAAAAGAATATGGTTATAATATGTCATATCGCAAGGCTTGACAAGATTTACGACGGGCTCATGAAAATGTGTACCAAAATACATGGAGGCCATGCAAACGTACAACCGAGGGACAGTGGTCGAGTGGCTACAAATCTTCGGGAGTACTTGGTGTGCATGTGTTAAGATTTGTATTTTGGACATTTAGACCATGTATCGAGACTTGTAGACATCAATACTAAAAAAACACCTTTTACAACAGTCAATTAACAATGGTTGTTAAATTACCGTTGTAATAGAGCAATCTGGTAAAATTTATAACGATTATTTTGACAACCGATGTAAATAGTCTATTACTACAACGGTTATATTTGTAACCATTGTAAGTGTCCATAGTAAAATATATTAACCGATATACTACGACGGTTTGTTTACGACCGTTCTAAATACACGTAGTAAAATATAATTAGTTTAATTAAGTGAAATCAGTTTATAATTAGGATTATATTAAAGAAAATAATGAAAAATTTAAAAACCATATATATGTTAACCCATACCGTCCCTCTCTCTGAAAAGTTTTCCTCTCCTGCCACATCTAAATTCGCCGTTGCGGCCAACACTACTACCACCGGTGGTAGACTTACGAAAACACCAACATCAGTTCGGCACCCTAGCCCCCACCGATAATCATAAAGTCTCGCCACTCGATAAACTTAAGGTGTGTTTTTGTTTGGATTCTTTAATGCGAACTTCATATCTCAGTTGTTGAATTACATAGTTGTTGGTGTGATTTATGTAGAATCGATTCAATTTCGCATTGTGTGCTCTTAATTTGACTATGAATTTGGTGTGTTAGGGTTTTATTCTGCTCAACTATGGATGGTTCTCCCTATTTCTGTAGTTTTTCTCTTATCTCCTTATTTTCATTCTTTTGAGTTTTATTCAGAGTCATTTAAACTTAGATCCTCCGAAACTGCAAAATAAAGATAATCATTGATTGCCATGTCAATCTACAATATTACAGGCTCAAATTAAAGATTCATTAATGTGATTTTAGGGTTACATGAGAGTTAAGGTGCGGGAACAGAATTGAGAAGGAGAAGATAGACTAGGATATTTTATGAAATTTATGTTGAGACACGTATTAAAAGTGTCCTCGCAATATCATTCAACTAAAAAAAGTGTCAAAATTATTAAAGCCGAATGTGGTAGTTGCTAAGAATATCGATTTGGTTCTGAAAAATGTTGAATTAGTTTTTGAAATTTAACAAACAAAGCAAGTTTTTCTCCTATTTCTTATTCATTCTATATCTTTCAAGGCAATTTTTTTTTCATCCTAAACGATTGGGGAAATATGTCTGAAACTAAATTTGGGACCACTCGTTCCTTACTCATGCTTGTAAGTTTTTTGCTTCTTTGGGAATTAAGGATGGATGGTAATTTTTATGTTTTTATTTATATTTCAAATCTGTTTTGAACCCTAGATCTATGTAAAAAGACTAGGGTTTGTTTCTTTTCTAGGGAAAATGCTCAAAAGAATATCGGTTTCGTTGAAAGTTTAAATATCATTTTGTTTCATCTGAATAATGTTTTGACTTTGAGTTAAAGTTGTTTCTGGATATGTGTTTTGTAGTTTTTCGTGTTTTTGGAAATTAGATGTTCTATTGGTTTGGTATTATCGCAAATTGATTCAATCGAAGGATTCAATGTGTTTGTAGCTTTGAAAAGTAGAGGAAAATGAAAATAAATCAATTAAACTAAAAAAATTAAACTAGAAACTGAAATTGCAAGTTGGTCGGATGCCTTGTCGTATGCCTCAATATGGAAATGCAAAGCAATAATGAAAATAATAAAAAACAAGCAATGTTTCACCAAGTACAAGCATGAAAGCTCAAGGTACAACCATGGTTGCATGAACATAAAAACCTGAATAATGCAAATGAACAAAAATTGAAAGCATAGATAGAAAGAGCAATGAAAGTTGACGTCAAAGTTCAAAACTTTATGATTTGCATCTTTTTGTACATATTTTCATTTTCGTTTTTGTTTCACGTTGCGTGTTTTTCGCTTGCTTTTTGTTGCTTTAGAAGTCGGGTTGGCCGTTTTCGTATTTCTAGATTTTCTTAGTTTTTTTTGTATGTTTTCTTATTAATTTTCGTAGTTTTTTCACGTTTTCATTTTTCTTGGCCGTAGGACGTCCAAGCGGGGCCCACGCTCGTTTTGGATCGTTGATACTCGAATCGGGAATGAACGGACAAAGCAAGGAAGTGCAACGGACGAGGTTCGATAAACCGGTGGACGCGAAAAGAACGAGAAATCGAGCCGGGCGCTGGAATCCAGTCGGCCAACTGGATGTTCAGTCGATCGACTGCATATATGGTCGATCGACTGAACCCCCAAAATCGACTGAATTCCAGTGACTTTTTTGCATTTTGGACATTGCAGTCGATCGACTGCCTACTTGGCCGATCGACTGCTATCTATCGACTGGGTCCTCTCAAGATCGACGGAATTACAGGGCTTCAGGCCATTTTGACATCGCAGTCAATCGACTGCCGACACGATCGATCGACTGCTTTTTCAGTCGATCGACTGAAAAGCAGCAATTTTGAAGATATTAGCAATCAGACGTCATTTCAGGAGGACAACTTGTCCAGAGGCCTTCTTCCCCAAAAAGGAGCTCCTCATAAACCAGAAAAAAGCACTTTTTCATATTTTGGCTTATTTTTAATTTCCATAAATCCTAATAATTAGAGATAGATTACTTAAGTTTAGATCTTAGCTAKTTAGTGATCAAGCTTTRTTTTAGCTRTCTTTTGTGAAGAATCATTCAGCTTTCAAGCTTTCCTCCTTCAAGCTTTTGTAATCACATACATTTGGTAATATCCTTCTATAATCTAGTCTTATTTTCACGTTATTCCTTTTTAATATTGTGTTGTATTTTGGATCATTAGTTTAGTGTTTCTTTTGCTTATCAAACTTTCAATTTCATTTTATAGCTTTCTAGCTTATGAACTTACGCTTTTAAGTTATAAAGTTATAATCAATTTCTAAGTTAGTAAAAGTTTATTAAGATCTTCCTTTTAAACCCTTAATTAATGTTAAGTAATTATGTTGACTTATTCAAATAAGTTGACTTTAATTTTCCCTCCATTTTCCTAATTTCAAATAATTAAGTTTTAATAAGTTAATTAGTTTAAATTGATCGTTTTTAATATAAGCTTTAATTTCCTTTAAATGTTTTAATGTTTTTAAATCTTAAGTTTCAATTTAAATCTTAGTTATAAAAACCGAACAATGACTATCGCTTTCTAGGTTAAATTAGTTTAATCAAAACCGACGATAAGAACGATAAAGAAAACCGAAAGCCGATCACATCCATCCTCGAGAGACACGACTCGGGACAACTCACCGCATCTACAGTCGACTCCGTACTATTGCGGAGACGATTTCTAGAGCGTCGAGAAATCTTCGATCAAATTTTGGCGCCGTTGCCGGGGATGGATTAAGGCCAATGGCATTCTTAATTATTCTTATTGTCGTCGTAAATAATTAGTTAGCAAATTGTTTTACATTCGATACGCGTGATCTTTTTGTTGTTGTTGTGTATGCAGGGTAGACGATCGCTCAGACAGGAGTTGACTCCATTCTTGCCGAACCCCGAAAGGTTGCGACGAGACGCACGAGCCGCTTCAAGGCAAGACACGTCCGACGTCCCGTTGCCTCCTTTATTATCTTCGTCAATAGAAGAGCAAAACATGGCCACTCCGTTTGAAAATCCGACGCCCCCTGCCCCTGCCCACGACAACCAAGGGGTTCCGCCTCCACCGGTGTCGACCGGCCCCGCAACGTCACCTCAAGCGGCGACTCATCAAGACCCACATCCGGTTTTCGCGACGACGTTCGACCAAGGGGGAAATGGTTTTACGAACCAAGACCCCCAAAGTTCGAACACTCAGTTTCATGGGACGCCCTACCAAGGCCCAATAATCAAAGGGCCACCGTTCCCATATCAACCGCCGTTACAAGTTCCGAGACAGTTTCATCAAGGTCCACACTATGCCCCTCACACGCACGAGCCTCGATTTCCGCATCCGACCGGGCCCGTGCCTCAATTCCAAAATCCGATACCTCAAGACTATCCACGAGCTCCCGTCGTCAACGAAAATCCTTATGCCGCTCGCGATATCGGAGGACATCCTTTCGCCACTCCTGACGGGGGTCCTACCAACAGTATAAAAGAAGTGTCTAGGCCGTACATGGGCGATTTCTCCTCTTGTATTCGATTGAGCCCCGAGGCTCTCGAATACGACTTGTGGCCGATAGACTTGAATCGACTACCTACGTTCCATGGCCTACCGAACCAAGATACCCTGCAATTCCTACGAGTCTTTTCATATACGGTGTCGAGCTTTCCGCGCCAAGGGCTTCATATCGACCAAATCAAAATGAGGTGTTTCCCATACACGATGAAAGACAAGGCCGTGGATTGGCTCATGACTTTGCCGTCCGACTCCCTTACCAATTGGGAAATGGCCACCGAGCGATTCATGGAAGAATACTATTCTCAAGAGAAGACGGCCGACTTTAGAGCTAAGATTGCCTCGTTCCGACAAGCGAGAGACGAAACTTTCTACGAGGCATGGGAGCAATTCAAGGGGTACCTTACTAAGTGCCCACACCATCGGTTTACCGGCGACTTCTTAAATCAGTTTTTCTATAATGGATTGGCATTCGCATCGAAGCGCATGGTGAACAATGCCTCCGGGGGGAATTTAGACGGCCGATCAACGAGGGAATTATACGACATCTTTGTAAACATGGCCGCCGATGATCAACGCATGAATATCTTGGAGCGGAAGGAGCACGTAAAAGAGGTCTCGACAAGTGCCGAGCCCGAGTGGGCCCGTAAGATCGCCGAGATAGAAAGCCAAATAGCCTCCCTCATTCAACCGCAACCATTCACGAATTCGATGGAGATTTGCCCCTTGTGTGGCACTTCGGGTCATGGAGCAAGTGCATGCCCGAAAGCTTATGAACAACCGAGCGGATTCGACGAGCAAGCTTATGCGGTTCAAGGTTATCAAGCCTATCGAGACGGAGCTCCATATCTACGAAGGGACCATCCTAACTTTAGATATGGAGACACGTCCCAAGCGCTAATGCCACCCGGTTTTCAAACACACCAACATCGCCCTCAAGCCCCGATGGCACAACAAGCTCAACCATCTCGCCCTCAAATCACGTATGCCGCTCGACCACCTTTTCCACCTCCTCAAGCACCGTTCCCGGCTCCCCAAGACCATCCAACACCACGACAATCAAACCTCGAATCCGTCTTATCCGAGCTAAGCAAACGGCTTTTGAGTTTGGAGACACAAATGGGGCAAATAGCTACGGATGTCAACGAACYAAAGCAAGCACGGGACAAGGACAAGHTACCAAGTCAACCGGCCCAGGCTCAAGCCGTGACCATTCTCCGAAGTGGCAAGGTGGTAGACAACAAGGTCGCCCTACCCGACTCCGGACCTTCGACGAGTGTCCAAGAGGATCGTGCTCCTCCAGATTCGAACGAGCCCGCAGCCGCTCCTAACCCTCCCATATTACTCTCTAGTCGCGAGGCGAAGGGGTCCCAGGCTGACGGGGGGTTACATAAGTCCGCCACGCCGTACCGACCTCCGATTCCATATCCGAGCCGTATCCGATCGACGAAGCAAGACGACCAATTCATCGAGCTATACAAGATGTTATCAAAGGTCAACATAAACCTTCCTTTGCTCTACATAATCTGAAATATTCCCACTTACACGAAGTTCTTTAAGGAGCTAACATCGAAGAAATGCCGATTCGAAGAAAATGAGAAAATTTGCATATCGAACGCGGCAAGCATTGCCTTTAGCAATACTCTACCACACAAAGAAGGTGATCCGGGGAGTTTTTGTATCAAGATTACCCTCGGAAACGGCAAGGAGACACGAGGAATACCTGACCTCGGCGCGGGGATTAACTTGATGCCCTATTCCATTTTTAAGCAATTAGAGTTGGGCGATCTCAAAGAAACGGGGATGTGTTTGCAACTAGCCGATCGATCTGTCCGATACCCGAAGGGCGTAGTCGAAGATGTGTTGGTACAAGCCGGGAGCCTCATTGTGCCGGTGGATTTTGTGATATTGGACGTCGGGGAAGTGAGCAACGAGGGCCGAGAACATACTATCTTACTCGGGCGGCCCTTCATGGCCACGACGAACACCTTGATCGATGTGAAAAATAGGAAGTTGTCTTTCTCGGTTTTGGGCGATACGGTAAATTTCTCTATTCATGACTTGGGAACCGTTCCGCCATCCCCCTTTCATGCCGATTGCTCTATGATCGACCCAATAGAAGAACTAGTGGAGGAAGCCGCTCAGGAGATTATAAACGAGGATGTTGAGGACAAGAAGTGGCGAGCGATTCGATTAGAGGGGGTTATTGATATATTTGAGTTATCAAGCGTAGAATCACCCCTTTGGGAAAAACCGGAGCTCAAGACCCTCCCGAGCTATCTCAAATACATTTACTTGGAAAGAGAAGAGGCCAAACCCGTGATCATCTACGCCGAGCTTTCTCCGAGAGACGAGGCAAGATTGGTGGACGTTTTGAAGAAGAACAAAAAGGCAATAGGGTGGAGCCTAGCCGATATCAAGGGCATAAGCCCCTCCACTTGTATGCATCGGATCATCCTTCAAGAAGGAGCGAAACCATCGAGGCAAAGCCAGCGACGACTAAACCCGAATCTAATGGAGGTTGTGAAGGACGAGATATTGAAACTCATGGCCGAAGGGTTGATATTCTCAGTCGCGGAGAGTGAATGGGTAATCCCAGTCCACATGGTGCCGAAAAAGAGCGGGATAACCGTAATCGAGAACGAAAAGGGCGAACGTGTCACGACCAATGCAACCACCGGTTGGCGAATGTGTATAGACTTTCGAAAGCTCAACGCCGCCACCAAGAAGGACCACTTTCCGCTTCCTTTTATTGACCAAATGTTGTACAAGCTCGCGGGGCATCATTCATATTGTTTTCTCGATGGATTATCCGGATACTATCAAATCGCTATCTCGCCGGAGGACCAATCTAAGACAACGTTCACGTGCCCCTTCGGCACCTATGCCTTCCGTCGTATGCCTTTCGATTTGTGTAACGCGCCCGCTACTTTCCAACGTTGTATGCTCTCGATTTTCTCCGACATGCTCGACAAGTACATGGAGGTTTTCATGGATGATTTCGGTTTATGGCTCCACGTTTGACGAATGTCTCGATCATTTGTCAAAAGTCTTGGAGAGGTGCGTGGAGAATCACCTCACCTTGAGTTGGGAGAAAAGCCACTTCATGGTGAGAAGTGGGATCGTTTTGGGCCACGTAGTGTCGTCCAAGGGAATTGAAGTTGACAAGGCGAAGATCGATGTGATTAAAAATCTCCCGCCCCCAATCAACGTAAAGGGAGTTCGAAGTTTTCTTGGTCACGCGGGGCTTTACAGACGGTTCATCAAGGATTTCTCAAAACTTAGTCGTCCTTTGTGCCATTTGCTGAGTGCCGATGCCCCGTTTGTTTTTGATGATGCTTGTCGATTGGCTTTCGATTCGTTAAAGGAAAGCTTGACCTCGGCTTCCGTGGTGGTGGCCTCGGATTGGTCCCTCCCGTTAGAAATAATGTGCGACGCATCAAACGGAGCGGTGGGGGCCGTCTTGGGGCAAAGAGTGGACAAGCTACTTCGGGTAGTCTATTATGCGAGTCTAATGCTCAACGACGCCCAAAAGAATTACACGACTACCGAGAAAGAGCTCCTTGCCGTCATTTTTTCACTTGAAAAGTTCCGAGCCTACATCATTGGATCGAAGGTTGTTGTGCATAGTGACCATGCRGCGTTACGATATCTTTTCAACAAGGCTCAAGCGAAGCCTAGGCTCATCCGATGGATACTCTTGCTTCAAGAGTTYAATGTGGAGATCAAGGACCGGAAGGGGTGCGAGAACGTTGTAGCTGATCATCTCTCCCGCCTAGAGGCCCCAACCGGAGAAAAGGAGCTAATTGGAGAGAATCTTGCGCATGAGAACTTATTTGTCATTTCTGCCTCACCGTGGTATGCCGACATCGCCAATTACCTTGCTAGCGAAGTGCTCCGCCCGGACCTATCTCATCATGAGAAGAGAAGGTTTCTCTCCAAGTGACGAGAGTATTATTGGGATGACCCTCACATGTACAAGATCGGAAAAGACGGTGTGTTCCGGACGAGGAAAAAGGGGAGATTTTGACGAAGTGCCATGATCACCTGGTCGGAGGACATTTCGGCGGGCAAAAGACCGCTCACAAGGTTCTCCAATCGGGATTCTATTGGCCGAGCCTCTTCATGGATGCCCACGACCATTGCCAAAAGTGCGATCGATGCCAAAGGACCGGAAGTATAGGAAAAAGGAACGAAATGCCGATGACATATAATTTGGCCGTAGAGATATTCGACGTGTGGGGGATCGATTTCATGGGCCCCTTTCCGAAGTCTCATGAGTTCGAATACATTTTGGTTGGGGTTGATTATGTTTCGAAGTGGATTGAGGCAATTCCGACGAGGAGGAATGACGGCGACACCGTGGTGAAGTTTGTGCGCAGCAACATCTTTAGTCGATTCGGAGTTCAGAGAGTGATTATTAGTGACGGCGGCAAGCACTTCAATAACAAGCTACTCGAACGGGTGCTGAAGATTATGGAGTCGTTCATAAGGTATCCACGCCATACCACTCACAAACGGCCGGTCAGGTTGAAACGAGCAACCGTCAAATCAAGAACATTCTCGAAAAGACCGTACAACCGAACAGAAAAGATTAGTCATCAAAGCTCGTGGATGCCTTATGGGCTATCCGCACGGCCCATAAGACGTTTCTCGGAATGAGCCCCTATCGCCTTGTGTACGGGAAGTCGTGCCACTTACCGGTCGAAATGGAACATAGAGCCTTGTGGGACATACGAGCGTGCAATTTCAATTTGAAACAAGCCGGCGAGGAGCGGAGGCTCCAAATTGAGGATCTTGACGAGCTAAGAAACGAGGCATTCGAGAGTGCTCGTATTTACAAAGATCGGATGAAACTCCTCCATGACAAGAAACTTGCGCCCAAGGAGTTGGAGGAAGGGATGCAAGTGCTCCTTTACAACAGCCGACTCACGTTGTTTCCCGGGAAGCTCATGTCGAAGTGGAGCGGCCCGTACACGATCGAGAAGGTGTCCCCGTTCGGAGCTGTGACATTGATCGATCCCAAAACGAACGAGCATTTCCAAGTTAATGGAGCACGAGTAAAACTTTACCGACACAATATGTTACAAACTAGGGCGCTCGAGCCTATGATTGTGGAGGAGGAAGACATGAGTGATCTGCCCCCAATGGGATCTTGATCATGAAATTGGGGTCGTCGAGCGAACGACGTAAACCAAACGCGCTACGTGGGAGGCAACCCACGACTTTCTAAACTCTCTTCTCTTCTTGTTTTTCTTTTAATTTAGTGTATATTCCATCTCTAAGTAGTGTTTATGAAGTTTTTGGGTTTGTGTAGGTCCAGTTTGGAAGTTTTGGGAGAAAACATGATCAAAATTGGAGTAGACTGGTGGAATTCAGTCGATCGACTGGATATCTAGTCGATCGACTGGAATGCCTGTCGATCGACTGCACAATCGACTGACGTGATCAAATCGACTGGATTCCAGTACTTTTTAAGCTTTTTGCAAGAGCAGTCGATCGACTGGTCATTTGATGATCGACAGCCGATCGATCGACTGGCTCCCGATCGACTGAAACGGCGGAATCGACTGGATTACAAGGACTTTCGTACTTTTTGACAAGAGCAGTCGATCGAATGTCGGCAACCGATCGACCGAGGAGGGCAATCGATCGACTGCCAGGACTGCCCAGAATCCTGCTTCTATATATAGCAGTCGATTTCTCCCCCAAATCGACAGAAATCGAGGGAGCGAAAAAAAAGAAGAGAAAAAGAGCAGAAAAATATAAAAAAAAGGGAAAGAAAAAGAGAGAAATCGACTCTAGTCGACCGACCAGGAAAAACACGCGGGAATTCTCAAGTTCTTCCTTCCTTTTCTCCATTCCAAATCCTTCCGTGGTTGAATCGATTCCTTCTCTCTTTTCCGAATAAATTCGAGGTAATTCGCTTGAGCCGATAACTCTTGAGGATATTTGCAATTGATTTATTGTTGGTTGGGTAGGATTTGGGAGCCTTTCTCTTTTGATTTCCTTCTTCAAAAATTTTGCCCACAAAGTGCTCGACATATTGCCCCAAAGAACTTTCAATTTTTATTTTCATCGTTTCTCCGTCGTTTTTTCGTTCCTGTTGTTTTTGAGACCTCCCTACTACAACCTCCACTATCCTCTTCCCTGTTTTAAACATATACCATGGATGGCCACTCCGACAACGAAAATGTTTTCAGCTTTCAACAATACCCCGATATCGCCGGAAATTACGGTGCCCCCTTCCCCATCTATTCTACATACGAGGGGGAACTTTTCCAAAATCTTTCCCAGCAACATTTCGCTACCCCTCGTTTCATTAACATTGAGCGTTTAGATGAGTGGGTGGTGAACGGGGACTATGACGGATTCGGCACGCGTCTACTAAGTTTCATCGACGCGATGAATGGCCGGATGTTCACGTCCTTCTGAGCACCTGCTTATCAGGAGCTAGTGCTCGAGTTTTTCACCACGTAACATGATACGTGTGACAGGGGTTTTGATGTGCGTTTCGGGGGAGTTAAATGTCGTATCGATCAGGGGGTGACGATGGGCAGGCACGAAACGATCGAGCTCTCCGCGGCCTCCAGCGCCGGCTCTTTTTGGTCGAGACACGGATGCGTCGAGACGACGACGATGACGATGACGATGACGGCGGCAATGGTGAAAACGAAAACGAGGAGGAGGAGGAAGACGAGGCCGCGAACCTCCGTACCCGACCTAGGAGACGTCGTTAAACCTCCTAGTTATCCTTTGATTATTGTTTTTGTGTGTTATTTTATTTTGTATTTCGATTATGTTCGTTTATTTCTCATCTCGTCTATTGTAAAAAAAAATCCTTTTAATTGCTTTTGTTTTTGTATATAGTTTCTTTTTTTTATTATTTTGAATATATTTCCTAATTATCAAACAAATAAAAAAAATAATATATATATAAATAAAATAAAATATTAAATAAATCCAAACAAATTGAAAAATTGAAAAATCAAAAATATTATCGTTTTTGTACAGAGTCATTTTTGTGCACGTTTTTCCACCTTGCCTAACCATGCAGATATCTTGTTGCTTACCTCGGTTCCCGGCAATGACCTCTGCACAACCACGACGACACGAGCCCGAAGATAGGGGCGTTTTCTTTACCCTACAACTTTTTACCGCTTTTATTAGCTTAATTACGCAATGAGGACATTGCTAGGTTTTAAGTGTGGGGTGGTTAGAATCGTCCTAGATTTTTAATTTCGTCGCGTGCTTGCTTGTGTTAGTTTGAAAAACGTGTGTGCTATTGTTGCTTGGACCCTTGGCGAAGTGACGCGGTTTTGTTGATTTGTTAGGACGTTTAGATTTTCGATCGAATTTAGTGGATTTAGGTGGTTTAACTTGTTGGGATTCCCGTTCGGTTTTAGCTTCGTGCTATCCTTGTGCTCGTTTGGAACTAGTGCCTCGACTAGCCCTCGTCATTGAACACTCTCTATAGGTTTTTGTTGTAATTTGGAGTCATCAATTGCTCCACGTGCTCGATCGAAAAATTCGAAAGTTGCTAGTAGCAACGAATGATCGGAGTCATTTGATAGCCTCGTATTTTCACATTATTATGCAAGTACCTCACGTCTACGGTACATTCTATAAAAAAAAAAGAGAAAAAGAAAAGAAAAATACGAAAAGAGATGATTAAACAAGGATACGTTATAAATCCTTGAAGTTATTGTATAGCACGTTTTTTCCATTTGTTTTGATTTTTAGTATACTTTTATAAAGAGAAGTGTTGATGATCTTGGCTAGTCGGGAGTCGATTAACGGTTCGAGAGTGGATAGACCTTAGCCGGGGCAAGGACGGGGAGACCGACTTGTTGGATCTTTTAAGTCCTTCTAGGTTTCGGAAGTCGATCTAAATTACCTTAGCAAATCACATTGTCGTCCTTTTAGCCGAAGCTAACAAACAATGTAGCGTACGACGTCTCAAACTATTTTTGTGCATTAGCCTAGGGTTGGTCGGGGGTAGCTTTGTAAATATACGTTAGTTTTGCTTGAGGACAAGCAACCGTTCTAAGTGTGGGGTGGTTGATTTGCATCTTTTTGTACATATTTTCATTTTCGTTTTTGTTTCACGTTGTGTGTTTTTCGCTTGCTTTTTGTTGCTTTAGAAGTCGGGTTGGCCGTTTTTCGTATTTCTAGATTTTCTTAGTTTTTTTGTACGTTTTCTTATTAATTTTCGTAGTTTTTTCACGTTTCCATTTTTCTTGGCCGTAGGACGTCCAAGCGGGGCCCACGCTCGTTTGGGATCGTTGATACTCGAATCGGGAATGGACGGACAAAGCAAGGAAGCGCAACGGACGAGGTTCGATAAACCGGCGGACGCGAAAAGAACGAGAAATCGAGCCGGGCGCTGGAATCCATTCGGCCAACTGGATGTTCAGTCGATCGACTGCATATATGGTCGATCGACTGAACCCCCAAAATCGACTGAATTCCAGCGACTTTTTTGCATTTTGGACATTGCAGTCGATCGACTGCCTACTTGGCCGATCGACTGCTGTCAATCGACTGGGTCCTCTCAAGATCGACGGAATTACAGGGCTTCAGGCCATTTTGACATCGCAGTCGATCGACTGCTTTTTCAGTCGATCGACTGAAAAGCAGCAATTTTGAAGATATTAGCAATCAGACGTCATTTCAGGACTACAACTTGTCCAGAGGCCTTCTTCCCCAAAAAGGAGCTCCTCATAAACCAGAAAAAAGCACTTTTTCATATTTTGGCTTATTTTTAATTTCCATAAATCCTAATAATTAGAGATAGATTACTTAAGTTTAGATCTTAGCTAGTTAGTGATCAAGCTTTATTTTAGCTGTCTTTTGTGAAGAATCATTCAGCTTTCAAGCTTTCCTCCTTCAAGCTTTTGTAATCACATACATTTGGTAATATCTTTCTATAATCTAGTTTTATTTTCATGTTATTCCTTTTTAATATTGTGTTGTATTTTGGATCATTAGTTTAGTGTTTCTTTTACTTATCAAACTTTAAATTTCATTTTATAGCTTTCTAGCATATGAGCTTATGCTTTTAAGTTATAAAGTTATAATCAATTTCTAAGTTAGTAAAAGTTTATTAAGATCTTTCTTTTTAAACCCTTAATTAATGCTAAGTATTTATGTTGACTTATTCAAATAAGTTGACTTTGATTTTCCCTCCATTTCCCTAATTTAAAATTATTAAGTTTTAATAAGTTAATTAGTTTAAATTGATCATTTTTAATATAAGATTTAATTTCCTTTAAATGTTTTAATGTTCTTTAAAATCTTATATTTCAATTTAATTCAAAAACCGAACAATGACTACCGCTTTCTTAGGTCAAATTAGTTTAATCAAAACCGACGATAAGAACAACTGAGAAACCGAAAGCCGATCACATCCATCCTCGAGAGACACGACTCGGGACAACTTACCGCATCTACAATCGACTTCGTACTATTGCGGAGACGATTCTTAGAGCGCTAAGAAATCATCGATCACTTTATGTAAAATATCAAGCAATAAAGCATAGATCTAAGATTTAGCATGAAACAATGCATGAAAATAAAGACCAACATAAATCATATGAAATACTTGAAATAAAAATGATCAAGGACTCGATCTATGATCTAGACGTGTCATTCATCTAGATTCCATGGACGATTCACAAGATCAAGCAAGAAATCAAAGAGGTAAGGCAAAAGGCATAAGATTGAAGAACAAGCATGAAATTGAAGAACTAGCATGAAAATGAAAGGAAACTTACTTGAATTAAGAAAGGAAACGAAGTTTGAATGTAATTGCAATCAAGGAGGTGCTTGAAATTTAAATCTAATATCTAAGAAAGAGAAATTACAACAAAACTTGAAATTAAACCTAAAACCTAAGAAAGAGAAAATCATCCAAGAGCTTGAGAGTAATTTAATCCCAAACCCAAGTTAGGGTTGGGTATAAAGAGGTGTCCTTCATTGGTGCAAGATGTGGGATTTATATAGTTGTTTGTAGGGGCAAAAATGTCAAAAACACCAAAGTTCCCGCAGCCCTCAGCATCGCAGTCAATCGACTGATGACGTGTGGATCGACTGTACGGCAGTCGATCGACTGCCCTGCTACTAAGAGGTTGGCTACTGTCCGGCAGTCGATTTGGGGCTCTTTCAGTCAATCCGTTGTCGGTCGATCGACCACCAGTCGATCAGGCAGTCGATTTGGAGCTTTTTAAGTCGATCCTGGATGCTTTTGGCTCGAATTTCTCATTTTCCGGTCCAAAACATCCACCGAGTGAATATAATCCTTTTAGCCACCTACAAAATAAGAATTCAAACTTAAAAACCCAAAAATAGCACAAACATCTTCACACTTTGTACACATTAAGTCAAAAGGCAAATAAACAAGAGAATAACCTAATAACTAGAATAAACGACTCAAAATGACTAAAAAACAATGCTAAACTCTAACTAAAATCACTAGGAAAAACACAACAATCATATGCAAACAATATGCCACTCTGATTATTTCATATCATATGATTTAACCTGTTGGCTTGACTTGATTTGATGGAATTTCAAAGATTCATTTGAAAACTAAAGGTTGTCTTGTTTGGAATGAAGATTTCATAAACTAATCCCTCTGTGTTTGCAGGTGCACTAATAGAATTAGTACATGCATAGTCTGGAAATAAATGGATTGGATTTAATATATATATATATATATATATATATATATATATATATATATATATGTGTGTGTGTGTGTGTGTGTGTGTATTTATTTACCATATTGATTGTAAGTTGTGTTATATGTGCTGATCATTTTTAGGTCCAAATCTTAGGAGCAAACATAAAATAAGAAGCTTAGAGAATGCACAAAGTGTTATTACGTAGTAGGTTGATGAAAGTTTTCTTGTTCCTTAAGGTTTTAAGCTATTGTATGTGCCATCCCAATAAAAGCCCACTAGAAACATATTAAAGTACTGTTTACTCTCTATAAGGTCTTACTATAAGCATTTCTACTTTCCTTTTCCATAATGAAACAACAGTAGAGGCTGAATAGCTGGAACCCCTACATTTTTGTACTTGAATTTTGAAAGTGATTTTTAAAATTGCATAGATATCTATATGTTTATATTTTCATATAGAACTAAAATGTATGTGACTCTTAGTCAATTATTTGAACATGGTCTCCCTGTATAACAGTTTAAATATGAAAATTTTCATGGAAAATATTTATATATTTATAGCACTATGTTCATGAACGGAGCAACATTCTTTTAAAATGGTCGTATTTCTAATGATCTTATTTTAACTTGTTGATATATACATAGATTTTATAAAATTCTCATATTATATGTATTTTTTTCAGATGTCTAGGTGTCGTGGACGCGGTTTTGGTCATGGTCGATTAGATTTGATGTCATCTTCTATGACACTTACTCATTTTGAAGTTTTTGGAGATGACTACGTGGGACTCAGTACAAGTCAAACAACTCCACATATGGCTGCACCCACACTATCTGATGCGGATATATCTTGTTTAAAAGAAGTTGTAAGTAAACTAATAGCATCATTATTATTAAATAATATTTATAATCATAAACACAATTACAGGCTCTATAGTAGGGATGTCAAATTGACCAATATCTACCATGACATCATGGAGAAGGAGTTCCATCCCGTAGGGTGGTAGTATAAGGCAGTCCCTTATCAAATGCATCAGTTGTGGGCGAACATGTTTTATGTTAATAACTTATTCGTGTCTAAATTCATTAATCATTAATGTAACTTGAGAATCATATATCAATTGAGTTATGATTATTTTGTTTTGTAGGATTGTTGTTACTAGAACACGGAGCTGTACAATGATGAAGATGTGATTGGTGGCATTTTTCCACGAGATGGCGGAAAAGTATGGGAAGTGGCTGAACGAGCATAAGTAGACCCATGACAAGACTGTAAGCAGCCAACTTTCATTAATGAGGGCGTTTGGAGGTAAATGAATTTTTATGTCTTTTATTAAATTATAAAATTTTACTATTATAAATGATTGATGATTTTATTATATCTATCATGCATCTCAACTAGGGCATGTAATGTAGAGTGGGAGAAGCCCGAGAACAAGAAGAGGTACAACCAGTGCAGTGACAATAGGCAGAGTGAGCCTACTAGTCTGGGTATTGGGATATCGAAGCACATCGGGGGATCCAGATCTTTGATTGATTATTCTCTTGGTATCGTAAATAACTAATTTGAATTGTAATATATTATTTAATTACTTAATGTTATCCTTTGAATACAGGAATGAGAGACGGGTCAACTGTCCACTGCGTATTAGCTTCTTATAAGTACACACAAGAAGAATGACAAAGAGTGGGTTGATACGAGATCTATTAATAATAATGTAAGTGTCTTTCACGTAATTATAGGCTTGCATTTCAATAAGAGTAACACCGACATTTGGATGAGGCACGTGCTTCTTTATAGGATCCAAATAACGAGATTGACCTTGACCTTGTTTATCTCAAAGTTGGTGGCTTCTGCGCAGGATTTCAGAGGCAGTAGTTCTTCTTCCTCCAAGCACGATGAGACTAAGATGAGGGAAATCCAGATGGAACACGAGGATCTAGAGGCCAAAATACGAGCTCAACAAGCGTTGAAAGATAGGTATAACCAGTCGAGCGCTTACATGTTTTTTGGGAGCGGGAACTCGAGGAGCAACATCTAAAGCAGCAACAAGATTCTGAGGCACGGATGAATGCATAGATGGATAAGATGTTAGCTCCTTCGATCCGATATTTTTCTAAACTTGTGATATTTCTGTCATTTTTGTTGAAAGAATTATATAGTTGTAAACTTGAAGAAATTTAAACGTTTAGGTAATTCATAGGTTTGTTTATTCACAAATTCATGTTTTGTTTTTAGTTCTTGATTATTTTGGGTATTTTAAATAAAAACAAAGATTATAATAATAAATAGAAAAAAATGATGGTTTAGAGTGCCCTCGGTATTCTTGATATTGTCAAGGGCATTTTTGCCTTCGGTATTAACAAGGGCTATCCAATTTAAGGCTTGGTTGATTTACTAAATAGATCACCCTTCTGTTAATCCGTCATGATAGTTACCAAGGGGGGATTTCCCCTCGATAAATTTACCATGGAGATTTTCCTGAGGGAAAAACTATTGAGGGATTTTTTTATCATAATCGAGGGGTTTTCCACTCCGCAAAATAACTAGTTTTGTGTAGTGATACTTGCATTTAGATAAATTATAGACAAAATGAAAGTGCTAACATGATTCAAATCTTAAAAACTTCTTAACTAATCCACACCGAAACTGAGATCCAGATCTGATAAAGTGTTGGACCTCATTCTAGGAGCTCAGATCGGTGAAGTAGGTAGACCAGAAAGCTATAGAGCTGGAGCCGCATGCTTTTTACTCTTCTTGCTTGGTGTCGATAAATCAATCAGAGGAGCTGGAGCCGGAGTTAGAAGAAATGACTCAGTTATTGTAGGAGTCATGACTATTAGCTGAAACAAGTTACCTTCAGTTGATTACGATTGAGAGGCGGTGAAGGATATATGGTCGAGAGGCGGAAGGGATGACTCAGCCGAGAGGCAGAGGAGATACGAGCGAGAAACTAGGGTAAGATGATTGTCTGACTTTTCATTATTTTGGTAACAATAGAACTTAATACTTTTTAGTAGTGGATTCAAAAGATAAAATACCTTCTAAATTGTAGGCATTACTAGAAGATATCTACAATATAGAAAAGGGGTGTAGAATATATTTATTTAGTAGTGATATTTTAGAACGATTATGAAATGTACCTTCTAAAAACACAATATAATAGAACGAGTTTAAAATTTACCTTTTAGATTTGTAATTTTTAGAGGTACATCTGACACCCCGTTGTAGGTTAACAATTCTTATTACTAAATCACCACCAAACAGTATTCTAGAAGGTAGGCGAGACACGCATTCTAGATTATTTGTTTTAGAATATATATTTATTTTACTAATGTAAAGTTCATGAATAAATAAAGGCTTTCGAAAAGAATATAAGTAATAATTAAAAGATAATTATAATAATAAATAAATATTTCCTTACGTCTAAATAATATTTTTGTAAAATAGTAAGGCAATACGTTATCCATAAAAGAAAGTATTTTCTAAAAGAAATTAAGGATAAATACTATGATTTGTATCTTTTTCCCAGTATCGGCTTTTTAAGCTAATTAGGAGTTTTTGCTAAGCAATCTAAAGAGCTGATTGGTGTAGATGAATGAGTTATCTTTCTCCAATCCATCCAACCAAACGACCCCTCAATCTGCTAATTAGGATAAAGTGACAATAATAAATATGAGACTAGGTAAATACTATAATTTTATACTTTATAGCGAATAATGGGAAATTGATAAATAGAATATTGTGAGGATTTTGTAATATCATAGAATGAGATTAGATAACTGAATATGTCACCTCCTTGTAGGCAGGAATGGACGCAGGATTTTTAGGGAGGGGGTGGGAAGTAGGGAGGTTTAAGTAAAGAAGAAATATACGGGGGTTCGGAGATGGTAATCCCTGATAATGTTTTTCTTCAGATTTACTGAATATTAACTTGAAAATAATAGAAGAAAATATTTATTTGAATGAAATATTAAAAATATTTTTTACCGTATTTTTATATCTTACTTATTATACTCTTAGTTTTAGATTCTTGTAAAAGAAGATTTCATTTACTATAAAATGAATATGGTTGAAACAACGAGAAATGAAGAAACTTTAAGGCATAATAATAACTTGATTTCAAAAGATTCAATTGAAAAAAGTAAATTATCTTTACGAAAAACTCATCATGTATATATATAACATTATAAAATACATATAAAAATTAAAAAGTAATTTATAAGGGTGGCAAAATATAATTATCTTGCATTTGTACATTTAAAATATTAATTAACTAATACTATCCTAAGGTCCTGGTAGAAAGTGTGTGTGTGTGTGTGGGGGGGGGGGGGGCAGGATGATGACTGCCCCCACCAGCCCTCCTTGGGCCCAACCCTAATAGAGGTGTTAATTAGTGTAGTTTTGTAGATCTATGATTTTGAAAAGAGATGTTAAGTCTCATGGTAAATAACACCAGACCCAACATCAACCAGTTTAGAAATTGAATACTTATAACACAACAGATGTTGTGATTGATGTTAAGTAACCCCAGTAATAAAACCAAATAGAGTAATACTAGATTAGCAGTGGAATAAAATAAGATGAACACAACAGTTAAACTTTTAGCCCGTAAGTAAAAGAACTTATGGACTTGGGTATACAAACCCGAAAACTATATTACTTAATCATTCAAGATCAATTACAAGATATTTAAGTAATACACGGAAAATAAATGTATCAACACTTGATACAAAAATACTTGTTGCTATGTTTGAGATGATCTCCTATGTTGGTTATGCAACGTTGAAAATCTCTTGATTCTGGACTGTAGCTTCAAGTAGGTCTTGTGTTAGTGTTCTTTTTCTCAAGAAATGTCTTGCGTCTATCTAAAAAGTCATGCGTCATTTGCGTCATTCTTTTCCCTTAAATAACCAAGACTCCTGGTCTTGATAAACAAGTTAGGCTAAAAATAAGGAAACTAAATAAAGTCCTAAACTGGCCTTAGGAAATAAATCTAGAGTCCTAAATAAAACAAAGTCCAATAAAGGAAAACACACAAAAAGGAGAATTGCCAAGAATAAAGTTCTCAACAATCTCCCCTTTTTGCCTTTCTGGACTAAACACAAACGACGCAACATAAACGCAAAACATGCCAAAAACTCCCCCTAAATAAACATTGTTCAAACAAATAGTAAAACAAATAAAATTGTTCAAAAAGGAAATGAGATAAACAAATCATGAACTCAGAGGCCACGAGTCCTCTTTGAACAACGTAGAGACGTCGAAGTTCCTTCACCCTCAGCTTTCCTTTTTCTCAGCATTGTTCTCATTTTATTAAGCTTCTTATTCCTTGAACAGATCCTTTTCCTCCTCTTTTCATTGGCTAAGCTTGCCAGCACCTCGACAGCTTCTCCATCATCTTCGCCAGCGTCGCCGGAACTGGCATTCTCTTCCCCTTTTTGTTCAGAAATCAAAAGGGCCTCCAACCAGGAACCTCGCACTTCCTGGAGCTGGGCTATTTGGTTGTCAAGTACAGCTAGTTGAGCATTCACAACCTGAGGAGGAAGTTGAACCATGTTGTGTTTGGTGTTGGGAATGCCAGAATCACCACCACACACAACACCAAGCCGAATAGGCGTAGATTGACAACACGGGAACCCGACAGGTGCTGAATATGCAAAGTGAACCACTCAGCCTCCCCAGTCAGCACACCATCTCCAAATGGCGTAAAGTCTTGATGCTCCAGCACGCTATAAATAAGAGAAGGAAAGCAAAGAGAGGAAGCAGTTTTGGATGTAGCAAACCTGGTGACAGCTTCAAACACCTGCTAACCAAAGCTGAACTTGATTCCACGACCAAGTTTGAACATGAACTGTGCTTGAGGGAGGGGTCAAGACTGTAGCATTCTTTGTGGGCACCCAGTTGAAAAGCGCTACTTTATGCAAAACCGAGTAGAGAGAGGTTAACTTGGTGCTGGGCAATTATTCGCGCCACTTGGTCAACAGCCCACCAGATAAGAATTGGATGACCTCATCCATGTTGTCAAAAGTCGAATCACCCTTGTAGGCCTTAGTTCCAAACAGATCATTTATCAAATTTGGGGTAAAGGAGTAGAGTTTCCCACGAACGTACACTTCCCAAAATTTGCAGAGGCGGGATTTGCAATAGAGGGAAGAATATTTGCATAAAACTCCAGAACCACATCACGAATAAAAGGCATTGCGGTAAATACCGTGGAAAAAATGGCCCGATGTTCGAAGAATTCAATCAGATTTTGGCACTGGAAAAGCTCCACAGGCACCCGTCTCTCATCAATCATTTCCCCGACCATGGTAGGTAGAAAACAATTACTTGGTTGCGAAGGTTAAATAACTCAATGAGAACAGAACCATGTCCTCAGTATCGACTTCCTCAGAGGCAGGAGAGTCACCAGAAACACCATCTGAACCAGATGGACGAGATGGTTCTTGGGTAGAAGCAGCAATCGATTCCGAACTAGAGGGAGGAGTAGGAGCAACAATGGGTGGTGTTGTCTTTGGTGACATGTCACCAGTCCTAACATCACCTTATGGAGTGACAACAGGCAAAGGGGTCTTGGATTTCTTCTTTGAAGCCTTCTCAGTAGGTCTCAGGTACCGAATGGGGATCTCGTTAGATGGATTGGGGGAATACTCAAACCCAAAATCAGGTTCAGGCTCAGGTTGTACCTCAAGAACAAGAGTGGTAGGAGTTGTAGCTTCAGCAGGCTTGGAGGAACTGAAAACCTCTCTAGTGAAAAAATCAACAACCTCATAAGGAGGGCTCGAATACTCAGTCGCGGTTGAGCCTGGTGACACTTTAATATTCGTCCAAGGATTCTTCTTGTCGGTGATCTTAACAATCTGTTTGCGGCAATGGGGCGTCGACATTTCCAGGCGAGAAACGAAGGAAGTCAATGGAGCAGCAACCGGAACAGGAGGCACAAACTCCTCATCATCTGAATCCGTCATGGTGGCGACGTCTTTGGAAAGGTTCATGTGCTCAAGCGACACAGTACGCCTCGGACCAGCCTGACTTTTTGGAATAGCCGCCGGCACCACGCCTGGTGGAATATTCTGCAATCGTCGTGACCTTTTCAAAGAAAGATTTCCAACACGCCCAAAAATCTCCTCAATAAAAGGCATGTTTGGTGGGATGTCGACATCAATTTCATTCCTAGCTTGTCCTGGAAAAACTTGGACCTCAGGATCAGCGGTGACGGTTGCCGGTACAGTAACCACATCTTGGGATTGGAGCGGCGGTGAATTGACAGGCGGTGTTACAACCAGTGACGAGTTTTAGGAGGAGGTGCCACCGATCTCATCCCGAATATCTAGGCTACCGAATCTTGGAAGATTCACCAGTGCCTGTTCATCAGGCGAGTTCTGCACGCCGGCAGGGAGCTCGAGAATTCTACTCGGAGAAGACATCCTATTGCAAATTTCAAAAAGAAAACAATAACAAGGGCAATTCGAGAGAGATGGTGAAGAAGGGGAGAATGAGAGAGTTTTAATTGCAGAACGATTAAAGAAAAGTGGGATAAAAACGGTAACAAATCAGACTCTTAAAACAGAAAAAAAATGACCGTTGTAATAGGAGGGAGAAAGGTAAGGTAAAAACCCTAATTTACCTATTATCGTATTTAAACCCATAATATATTTCTTTCCATCAAAAAACCCGCACTCCACCTTAATCTAGGCCACACGATCTCCACTCAATTTACCAAGAATCCAAACCAAAACATACGTCCCTTTAATTGCATAAAACCGAATTAGAGATGGGATTTTGAACCATCACCACACTCGTATAAATAAGTACTGAGTGAAAATCCTCCTGCAACGTCAACCATGTATTACCTGTCCAGCTCACTTATTTTAACACCACTGAAAACACCCGATTCACTAAACCTTCAACAAGATTAAAAGAATTCAAAGAGAGAAGCAAGCACAAGTAACATAACACACAACAATCTGGCATCTTCACATAGTATGAATGTCTTAATTGATGCTTAAAATATATGACCTAAAAATGTTAAAAATACACTTAATGATTTCAGAGACTTGATCAGTGTTGGTTTTCACGACTGATGACATTTTAACCAACATTACTTCAGGTGAAGTCAATGAAAACAGACCCCTTAACCCAAGTTAATGACTACGTCAAAATCGCTCGATTAGGTGAAATTTAAAGATTGGATCTTTTTAATCCAGATTTTCTTCATCTTTTTATAAATTTGAAGAGAAATTATCTTAGCAATTACTTTTAACACCCCTTGTTTTTGGACCAGGGAGAAAACTGGTTTCTACGGGAAAGATTCACAATCACCTAATTCAAGAGGTTGGTCTTTTTGTCATCAATTTTATTTCAAAACAAGATCTTTTTGCACTTTCAACCAGATTCAATGTATCAACATTATGTATGAAACAGAAAAACAATAATGCAAGCAAAATATATAGATGTTGTGACTGATGACAGAATTTGGTGTCACAACATCAAAACCAACATGGACTAGACAATGCACATACCGAGATCTCTTCTTAAACGAGAGAAGGTCTCGAAATCTAATGCCTTTGTGAAGATGTCAGCTAGATGATCGTCTATCCCTACATGCTCAAGACTCACTATCTTCCTCTAAACCAAGTCTCGGATAAAATGATACCTGATGCCAATATGTTTTATACGAGAGTGCTGAACGAGATTTTTTGAGATGTCTATGGCATTCGTATTGTCACAAAGTATGGTCAAAATACAACTATGGAGACCGTAGTCTTCAATCATCTGGTTCATCCACAAAAGTTGCGTACACGCACTTCCAGCTGTGATATATTCAACTTCAGTTGTAGAGAGAGATATACAATTTTGTTTCTTACTGTACCACGAGACTAGGTTACTACCCAAGAAGAAACAGCCTCCAGTGGTACTCTTCCTATCCACGACATCACCTGTCCAGTCCGAATCAGTGTAACAAACAAGTTTAGTGCAAGTATCTTTGGTATACCATATCCCTAGATCACTTGTACCAGCCACATATTTGATTATTCTTTTTACATCTTTCAAGTGTGACTCCTTGGGTTTCGATTGATACCTGGCACAAAGACTTACACTGTACATTATATAAAGCCTACGAGCAGTTAAATATAGGAGACTTCCTATCATACTCCTATAAACGGTGTTATCAACACTGATCCCAACATCGTCTCTTGACAGTTTCTTGGTTTTCCCCAATGGTGTTTTC
Source organism: Phtheirospermum japonicum (assembly GCA_014905375.1). Classification (NCBI taxonomy): domain Eukaryota; kingdom Viridiplantae; phylum Streptophyta; class Magnoliopsida; order Lamiales; family Orobanchaceae; genus Phtheirospermum; species Phtheirospermum japonicum. The sequence goes on from BMAC01000035.1 coordinate 994,405, forward strand.
TTATGCCTATCATTCTCTAACAAGAAATTTTTAACGATATTTTTAGCATATTTGGTTTGAGAAAGAAAAATACCATCGTCAAGCTGCTTAATTTGTAAACCAAGAAAATAAGAAAAATTACCTTCCATGCTCATTTCGAATGTATCTGACATCCGAGCTATGAGATCCTTCACCATCTGTTCACTAGTGGATCCAAAGATAATATAATCCACATATATTTGAACTATAAGAATGTGCTTGTTGGATTTGAGGAGAAACAAGGTTTTATCAAGTTCACCTCGTTTAAAGTTTAAAAACAGTAAATGTTGAGTCAACCTCTCATACCAAGCTCTTGGAGCTTGTTTTAAACCATACAAGGCCTTTTTTAATTTTAAAACAAAATTGGGTTTGTGAGGATCAACAAACCCTTTAGGTTGCTGAACGTATACTTCTTCACTCAAGACACCATTCAAGAAAGCACTCTTAATATCGATTTGATGCAGAGATATTTTTAAATGACAAGCAACAACAATAAGGAGTCTTACCAATTCTATACATGCCACCGGTGCAAATATCTCATCAAAATCAATACCCTCAATCTGAGTATATCCTTGTGCGACTAGCCTTGCCTTATTTCTAATAATGTTTCCTGCTTTATTAGTTTTGTTCTTGAAGATCCACTTAGTGCCAGTGATATGTGTATTTCCAGGGCGTGGAACCAGGACCCAAACCTCGTTCTTATCAAATGAATCCAACTCCTCCTGCATGGCTTTGATCCAGAACTCATTCTCCAGAGCTTCTTCCACATGCTTAGGCTCTGTATTAGCAAGAAACAAGGTCTATCGAGTTTGAGAGCAGTTAGTTGAAAGACATACATATTTTATCATTTCTTTGAAGTTTATCTGTCGCTTCCTTGTGATCCTCTCATCAAGATCTCCAATGATTTGACCTGTTGGACGATTCCTCCGAATTCTTGACGAAATATCCCTCTGTTACAGGTCAATCTGATTATTCAGGTTGTCCTCATCTGAGTCTGAATCTGAGTCTGGAGCTTCTGAAGTTGGTGTTAAGACTGGTGACGGGTCCTCAGTTCCAACATTGTCTGCTCCTTTAGGAGTTGGTCTTAGGTTCGGTGACATGTCACCAAACCCGTCATCACCTGTAACGTAAGACTTTGTACCTGCACTATCATGTAAGCCATCCACAATATATTGAGGAGTCTGATCATACACCATATCATTGTCCTCAGTAGGTTTAACACCACTAATCAAGTCATCAAACTTCACATTGACAAACTCCATCATGCAACGTGTTCTAAGATTAAACAATCTATATGCATGGCTATTTTGGGAATATCCCATGAAAACGCATTTATCACTTTTAGATTCAAGTTTCGAAAGATGCATCTTATCATTCAGTACATAGCAAACACACCCCAAGACATGGAAATAACTCAAGTTAGGTTTTTTGACCAATAACAATTCGTAGGGAGTAACATGTGACCCAAGTCTGAAATATACCCTATTGATTGTGTGGCAAGCAGTGTTCATTGCTTCTGCCCAAAAGCGTTTTTCATTTCCGTTTGAAATAAGCATGGATCTAGTCATCTCTGCAAGAGATTTATTTTTTCTTTCAATTATACCATTCTGCTGGGGGTAACGAGAGAAGAAAATTCATGAGTTCTTCCCTCTTTTGAACAATAGTTTGAGAAGCCACATTTTCAAATTCCTTTCCATGATCAAACCTGATCCTTCCTATGCTAACACCAAACGCACGCACAATTGTTTTGCAAGTTTTTTAAAACTTTTAAAAGCTTCAAATTTTTCTTTTAAAAACTCAACCAAGTAAATGTAGAAAAATCATCAACTACAACTAGAACATACCGTTTACATCTAAGGCTTTCCACCTCCAGTGGTCTCATGAGGTCCATGTGCATGAGTTCAAAGCAATTTGAAGTGGTGAGACTCTGAACATGTGGGTGCATTACTCTGAATTATTTCCCCTTTTGGCATGCTTCATAAACTAGAATGATCTTCGTGTTGAGCTTAGGCAGACCATTTACCGCTTCTTTCTTCACCAGCCTTTCCAACATCTTGTAGTTGACGTGCCCGAGCTTTTGATGCCACACCTCAGCATCGCTCTGTTGAGACAACTTACAAAAAACATCCCCACTAATTTTATAATAATATTATCAGAGGTTCTTTGGCCAGTGAGAATACAGGTATTCCTTCGTCGTAGACCTCACACTTTTCTCGTGTGAACTTAACACTGAAGCCACCATCGCACAGCTGACTAATGCTGATTAATTTAGCCGTTAAACCCTCCACGAGAAGTACATTTTCCAGCTTTTCAATCCCGGGTACATGAAGAGTTCCTTGGTCAGTGATCTGGCCATGTGCTCCCCCACCATACTTCACCTTTCCTCTTTGGAATTTAGTAATGTTTGAAAGGAGATCTTCAGATCCGGTCATGTGTTTGGAGAATCCACTATCTAAATACCATGCTCGTGTAATGTGAGATTTCAGAGAAGTATAGATCATGTTGCACTTGATCTCATCCTTTTTCCTTCAGACCTGTCTGACCTTTGTGTTGTCTTTGGTGTTAACAGCTTTAAAACTGTAACCGGACTCAGCAGACTGCCTTGTTCTCTGAAACTGATTTTTCTTGCCTGCTTTCTTCCAGCATAACGGATGAATATGGCCAGACTTGCCACATTGATGGCAAGCATACTGCATTCTTCTCTTTTTGTGACGTTTGGTCGTCTTCAGTTTTTTTTTCAGCTTGTTGCAGTTGCTGTTTTGGCTTGTAGCCAATCCCATGCTTCGATGTCTCTGCAAATGTCATTCCCAGAATTTCGTCTAACTTTGTTGTTCCCTCGTTGAGATTTGTGAGAGTATTTTGAGCCTTCTTTAAGTCGGCCTTCACTCGTTCTAATTCCGAGTTTTTTTTTGAAAGAGAAGGTTCCAGACGAGTAATTATTTCCACTTGATCATCCTTCTCATGGGTGAGTTTCTCAATCTTGATCATGAGAGCTTTCACCTTTAGGACCTAATTTCTCCAATTTGCAAACAATTCGTCATACTCCATAAATAGTTTCTCATACTTGTCAGTTGTCTCTACAACTTCTGCATTCAGACAAAAGGTGTTGGTATTAATGTTGCCAACCTGAATATCGTCATCCCAGACAACATTAGCGAACAGCGCAGGAACTGACTTAGGTGAGTCAGAGTCACCTTCATCTTCATCATACTCCTTAGCAATCAGGTTCTTTTTCCTCAACGTGTCAGCACATTCATTTTTGTAGTGTCCCCAACCTTTGCACTTGTGACAGTGAACTTCATTGAGAGGTTTAGGGGAATTTTATGTCTTGGACTCGGACGGTGAGGGATGAAAATTAGAAAGTTTTCGTTCAGAAGATTTTGGAGGTGGTGTCTCCGTTCTGAACTTTCAAAAAGTCCCTCCAATGCTGTTTCTTCTTCTTAAATGTTTGTTGAACTTCTGAGTGATAAGAGACACTTCTTCCTCCCTGAGAGTGGTATTCTCGATTTTATCCAACAATTCTCTTATATCAACAACTTCACTGTCATCATCAGAGTTGACATTGGTAGTGAGGGCAACATTATTCTCTTTCGAGTTGGAACCAAGATGTTCCACCTCGAACGTTTTGAGCGATCCAACCAGTTCATCGAAATCTAAATTATCAGTGTCCTTTGATTCTTCAATGGCAACAACCTTGACGCTACACTTCTTTGAAGTGGATCTAAGTAATTTTCCAACAAGGCGCGAATTGGACACGGCCTCGCTAAGTTCTCCGTACTCATTTTGCAATCTTCAAAAGTCTCATGACATAGTCCATAATTGACTCTTTTTCCTCCATCCTCATCGCCTAGAAGGTGGAAGTCAGCATTCTCAATCTTGAAATTCACACACACCCTGCAATGCATCCCGAGCATCCTTTGCTGAATCACACTTTTTGATTACTTTGTAGTAATTTGAGTTAACATATCCACAAAGGGTGTTGATGCACTTGGAGTTCCAGTTTGAATCTGCTATCTCATCATCGGTCCAGTCTATTTCTTTCTTGATGATGGTGTCTCCATCAGCATAGGTAACTCATGGTTTCTGCCATCCAACCAGAATGGTTCTCCGTGCTCTTTCATCGATATTCTTGATATGCCACCGCATCCTCTACTTCTAGAGAGAGTAATTCTCTCCGTTGAGGATAGGAGGTCTATTCCTTTTTTAATTAAAATATTCCGAGGGAATCAAAAATCCCTCGAGATTCCGAGGGATTCTTGATTCCCTCGGAAATTTCAAAAAATAAAAAAAAATCGAAATAAATAGGAAAAAATAGAAAAAATTAGAAAAAAAATAGGATTTATTTCCGGGTCGCCAAGGCGCACCCCTCCCCGCCCCGGTCGTAATTTCTTTGGTCTTGTTTCTATTTTTTATTATTTTTTCTATTATTTTCGGTTTTTTTCCATTATTCATCTAAAATCGAAAAAAAATAGAAAACGCGTGCGGAAAGATCGACGCCCGACGCCCGTGGTTCCATGACGGCGAGGCGCACCCCTCCCCGCCCCGGTCGTGAAATGGTGGGATTCGTTTCTATTTTTTACTAATTCTTCTATCTTTTCGGGTTTTTTTTAATTTTTTTATTTAAAATCGAAAAAAAATAGAAAATGCGTCCTAAACGATCGACGCCCGACCCCCGTGGTTCCACGACGCCGAGAGACACCCCTCCTCCGATATGGAAAAATCACGACGCTACGTCGCTTCGTGTTTCCAACCGAAGGAGTTTATCGATCGATCGTATCTTGTTGTTGGTCAAACCCCACGACACGTGTGGACACGCACGTGCTCATTGGTATTCTTCGATCGAATTTGGGGTCAAAACAACCCCAAGTGCCTAAGATGATAGGATCGATTTCATTTTTATGATTTTTCTGTTTTTTCACATTTTTTTTTATTTTTTGAACATTCCGAGGGAATCAGAATTCCGAGGGATTTCTTCGGAATGTTCAAAAAATAAAAAAAAATGTGAAAAAATAGGAAAAAATAGGGTTTATTTCTGGGACGCTGAGGCGCACCCCTCCCCGCCCCTTTCGTGATTTCTTGGGTCTTGTTTCTATTTTTTTATTATTTTTTCTATTTTTTCCGATTTTTTTCCATTATTCATCTAAAATCGAAAAAAAATAGAAAACGTGTGCGGAAAGATTGACGCCCGACGCCTGTGGTTCCATGATGCCGAGGTGCACCCCTCCCTGCCCCGGTCGTGAAATGGTGGGATTCGTATCTATTTTTTACTAATTCTTCTATTTTTTCGGGTTTTTTCAATTTTTTTATTTAAAATCGAAAAAAAAAATAGAAAATGCGTCCTAAACGATCGACGCCCGACCCCCGTGGTTCCACGACGCCGAGACGCACCCCTCCTCCAATATGGAAAAATCAAGACGCTACGTCGCTTCGCGTTTCCAACCGAAGGAGTTTATCGATCGATCGTATCTTGTTGTTGGTCGAATCCCACGACACGTGTGGACACGCACGTGCTCGTTGGTATTCTTCGATCGAATTTGGGGTCAAAACCACCCCAAGTGCCTAAGATGATAGGATCGGTTTCGTTTTTATGATTTTTCTATTTTTTCACATTTTTTTATTTATTGAACATTCCAAGGGAATCAGAATTCCGAGGGATTTCTTCGATATGTTCAAAAAATAAAAAAAAATGTGAAAAAATAGAAAAAAATAGGAAAAAATAGGGTTTATTTATGGGACGCCGAGTCGCACCCCTCCCCGCCCCGGTCGTAATTTCTTGGGTCTTGTTTCTATTTTTTATTATTTTTTTATTTTTTCGGTTTTTTTCCATTATTCATCTAAAATCGAAAAAAAATAGAAAACGCGTGCGGAAAGATCGACGCCCGACTCCCGTGGTTCCACGACGCCGAGGCGCACCCCTCCCCGCCCCGGTCGTGAAATGGTGGGATTCGTTTCTATTTTTTTACTAATTCTTCTATTTTTTCGGGTTTTTTTCCATTTTTTTATTTAAAATCGAAAAAAAATAGAAAATGCGTCCTAAACGATCGACGCCCCGACCCCCGTGGTTCCACGACGCCGAGACGCACCTCTCCTCCAATATGGAAAAATCACGACGCTACGTCGCTTCGTGTTTCCAACCGAAGGAGTTCATCGATCGATCGTATCTTGTTGTTGGTCGAATCCCACGACACGTGTGGACACGCACGTGCTCGTTGGTATTCTTCGATCGAATTTGGGGTCAAAACAACCCCAAGTGCCTAAGATGATAGGATCGATTTCGTTTTTATGATTTTTCTGTTTTTTCACATTTTTTTTTTATTTTTTGAACATTCCGAGGGAATCAGAATTCCGAGGGATTTCTTCGGAATGTTCAAAAAAATAAAAAAAAATGTGAAAAAATAGAATGAAAAAATAGGGTTTATTTCTGGGACGCTGAGGCGCACCCCTCCCCGCCCGTTCGTGATTTCTTGGGTCTTGTTTCTATTTTTTATTATTTTTTCTATTTTTCCGATTTTTTTCCATTATTCATCTAAAATCGAAAAAAAATAGAAAACGTGTGCGGAAAGATTGACGCCCGACGCCTGTGGTTCCATGACGCCGAGGCGCACCCCTCCCTGCCCCGGTCGTGAAATGGTGGGATTCGTATCTATTTTTTTACTAATTCTTCTATTTTTTCGGGTTTTTTTCCATTTTTTTATTTAAAATCGAAAAAAAAAATAGAAAATGCGTCCTAAACGATCGACGCCCGACCCCCGTGGTTCCACGACGCCGAGACGCACCCCTCCTCCAATATGGAAAAATCACGACGCTACGTCGCTTCGCGTTTCCAACCGAAGGAGTTCATCGATTGATCGTATCTTGTTGTTGGTCGAATCCCACGACACGTGTGGACACGCACGTGCTCGTTGGTATTCTTCGATCGAATTTGGGGTCAAAACCACCCCAAGTGCCTAAGATGATAGGATCGGTTTCGTTTTTATGATTTTTCTATTTTTTCACATTTTTTTTTATTTTTTGAACATTCCGAGGGAATCAGAATTCCGAGGGATTTCTTCGTAATGTTCAAAAAATAAAAAAAATGTGAAAAAATAGAAAAAAATAGGAAAAAATAGGGTTTATTTATGGGACGCCGAGTCGCACCCCTCCCCGCCCCGGTCGTAATTTCTTGGGTCTTGTTTCTATTTTTTATTATTTTTTCTATTTTTTCCGGTTTTTTTCCATTATTCATCTAAAATCGAAAAAAAATAGAAAACGCGTGCGGAAAGATCGACGCCCGACTCCCGTGGTTCCACGACGCCGAGGCGCACCCCTCCCCGCCCCGGTCGTGAAATGGTGGGATTCGTTTCTATTTTTTTTACTAATTCTTCTATTTTTTCGGGTTTTTTTCCATTTTTTTATTTAAAATCGAAAAAAAATAGAAAACGCTTCCTAAACGATCGACGCCCGACCCCCGTGGTTCCACGACGCCGAGACGCACCTCTCCTCTAATATGGAAAAATCATGACGCTACGTTGCTTCGCGTTTCCAACCGAAGGAGTTCATCGATTGATCGTATCTTGTTGTTGGTCGAATCCCACGACACGTGTGGACACGCACGTGCTCGTTGGTATTCTTCGATCGAATTTGGGGTCAAAACAACCCCAAGTGCCTAAGATGATAGGATCGATTTCGTTTTTATGATTTTTCTGTTTTTTCACATTTTTTTTTTTATTTTTTGAACATTCCGAGGGAATCAGAATTCCGAGGGATTTCTTCGGAATGTTCAAAAAATAAAAAAAATGTGAAAAAATAGAAAAAAATAGGAAAAAATAGGGTTTATTTCTGGGACGCTGAGGCGCACCCCTCCCCGCCCCGGTCGTAATTTCTTGGGTCTTGTTTCTATTTTTTATTATTTTTTCTATTTTTTCCGATTTTTTTCCATTATTCATCTAAAATCGAAAAAAATAGAAAACGCGTGCGGAAAGATCGACGCCCGACGCCCGTGGTTCCATGACGCCGAGGCGCACCCCTCCCCGCCCCGGTCGTGAAATGGTGGGATTCGTATCTATTTTTTACTAATTCTTCTATTTTTTCGGGTTTTTTTTCAATTTTTTTATTTAAAATCGAAAAAAAAATAGAAAATGCGTCCTAAACGATCGACGCCCGACCCCCGTGGTTCCACGAGGCCGAGACGCACCTCTCCTCTAATATGGAAAAATCACGGCGCTACGTCGCTCCGCGTTTCCAACCGAAGGAGTTCATCGATTGATCGTATCTTGTTGTTGGTCGAATCCCACGACACGTGTGGACACGCACGTGCTCGTTGGTATTCTTCGATCGAATTTGTGGTCAAAACCACCCCAAGTGCCTAAGATGATATGATCGGTTTCGTTTTTATGACTTTTCTATTTTTTCACATTTTTTTTTATTTTTTGAACATTCCGAGGGAATCATCGTAGGGAATTCCCTTGGAATTCCGAGGGATTTCTGATTCCCTCGAAATGTTCAAAAAAAAAAGTGAAAAAATAGAAAAAATAGGAAAAAAATAGGGTTTATTTCCGGGACGCCGAGGCGCACCCCTCCCTGCCCCGGTCGTAATTTATTGGGTCTTGTTTTTATTTTTTATTATTTTTTCTATTTTTTCCAGTTTTTTTCTATTATTCATCTAAAATCGAAAAAAAAAGAAAACGCGTCATAATCGCACGTGCTCGTTTTATCTCTAGCCGATCGGATAGTTAATCTCAACAGCAGACTTATCAAATATGACGACATTAAACTCTGACTTCCCGTTGTATTCAAACACTAAGAAGTATCCGAAGCCTATCGAGTGACGCTCTCTATAAATTCCTTCCATCCTTTCTTTAGCATTAATGTTTTACCATTGCTACGGTGAAGAGGGGTGATTTTGGTTGGTTTTGAATTTGTTGGAGAAAAATCTGAGTAATAGATGCACCCCGTGGTTCCACGATGACGAGACGCAGCCCTCCTATTTTTTATTTTTTTTAAAATTTTTTAATTAAAATTCCGAGGGAATTAAATTTCCCTCGGAATTATTTCGGAATTAATTAATATTTAAAAAAAATAAAAAATAAATCAAGGGATTTTGGATTCCCTCGATTTCATTCTGAGGGATATCGTATTCCCTCGGAAGCTTTTCAAATAAAAAAATAATAAAATAAAAACATTCCGAGGGAAATGCATTTCCCTCGATTTTCCGAGGAATTTATTCCCTCAGAATAAAGTCCCTCGCAAATTCGTCGATTTTTTTCCTCGGAAATCATGGCGGGGAAGAATGGCACAAGAATTCCGAGGGTCATTCCGAGGGAATAGCCTTTCCTCGGAAAAAACCGAGGGAATTTTGGTTTCCTCGGTATTTCCCTCGAAAATTTTCGAGGGAAGTCAATTCCCTCGGTTTTTCCCTCAGAAAACAGCTGTTTCTTTGTAGTGAGAGGAGATACGAGCGAGAAACTAGGGCAAGATGATTTTCTGGCTTTTCATTATTTTGGTAAAAATTAAAACTTAATAATTTTTTGTATTGCAATCAAAAGATATAATACATTCATACCTTCTAGATTGTAGGAATTACTAGAAGATATTTACAATATATCTTCTAAACAATTGAATATATCAAAAGGGGTGTAGAATATATTTTTTTAGTAGTGAATATTTTAGAACGATTATGAAATGTACCTTCTAAAGACACAATATAATAGAACGAGTTTAAAATGTACCTTTTAGATTTTCAATTTTTAGAGGGTACATTTGATACCCCATTATAGGTTAACAATTCTTATTACTAAAACACCATCAAACGATATTTTAGACACGTATTCTAGATTGTTTGTTTTAGAATATTTTTTTTTTTTTACTAATGTCAAGTTCATGAATAAATAATGGCTTTCTAAAAGAATATAAATAATAATTACAAAGTAATTATAATAATAAATAAATATTTCCTTACGTCTAAAAGTAATATTTTTGTAAAATAGTAAGGTGATACGTTATCTATAAAATAAAGTATTTTCTAAAAGAAATTAAGAATAAATACTATGATTTGTATCTTTTCCCTAGCATAGGCTATTAAGCTAATTAGGAGTTTCTACCAAGCAATCTAAACAGCTAATTGGTGTAGATGAATAAGTTGTCTTTCTCCAATCCATCCAACCAAACAGCCCCTCAATCTGCTAATTAGTATAAAGTGACAATAATATATATTAGACTAGGTAAATACTATAATTTTATATTTTACAATGAATTGGGAACAATTGAGTTTAGTAGGAAGAACAAAAGTTTTCCCAATATATGTTGTTTTCGTTTCTTCTGATCTATTGGCACGACATGTCCCTCTAAAAAGTCGTTGCTATAGGTATGAGGCTATTACTATATAGTAACGACTTTTATCGTTCCTAAAGCTCATATATTAATAGGCACGACTTGTCGTGCCAATTCTTCGTACATATTGCAAGGACATGTTTTTCCAAAAGATTCCTTCTAGAAAAGTATTGTTTCTAGAACGGATTGAATGAAACCCTTAAAGTCAAGTTTCTATAAGAGGTCTTATAATAAGCGTTCTAGAATGTTGTAAGAATTTAAAAAAAAATACAAATAAAAGGCTAGAGCCAACAAATTACATAAAAACATAAATACTAAATATTGTGAATATACTAATCATTTCATCAACAAATACACCAAAACATCAATAGTTCATATTGTGCATATATTAATTAGTTCACCCATAAATACATCGAAATCATTAACATAAACAAAAGTTAATCTGAAACAAAAACTATAAGAACGGGAAAATATTTACAAGCATTACTGCTAAATTATCAGTGTCTTTGATTCTTCAATGGCAACCACCTTGACGCTAAACTTCTTTGAAATGGATCTAGGTAATTTTCCAACAAGGCGCGAATTGGACACGGCCTCGCTAAGTTCTCCGTACTCATTTGCAATATTCAAAAGTCTCATGACATAGTCCTTGATTGACTCTTTTTCCTCCATCCTCATCGCCTAGAAGGTGGAAGTCAACTTTCTCAATCTTGACATTCACACACCCTCTGCAATGCATCCCGAGCATCCTTTGCTGAATCACACTTTTTGATTACTTTGTAGTAATTTGAGTTAACATATCCACAAAGGGTGTTGATGCACTTGGAGTTCCAGTTTGAATCTGCTATCTTC
>BMAC01000035.1:1006813-1019183 GCA_014905375.1 Phtheirospermum japonicum
CGGTTTATAATCGAATTAACACCCCTAATCCCTAATGTAGGCTTGTACTTGCAGGATCAAAACCTAAATATTATCCATTAGCTTCATACTCACAAATACACCCTTTAGGTTTTTCCTGATAAAACTAATAAGGAAAATCTCACAATTAGCGGAAGAATTATYGGGGTAAAACAAACTTAAGAGAACTTGACAAATAAAAATGACACACGCATCTCAATTTCCATCAAATTAAATGTTATTTACCCTTGATAAAAACAAGCAAAGATTCCTTGAAAAAAAATTCTATAAATTGAAGCCATCATCATTTGTTTGGAATCATCCTCGAAATGGAGAAGAAAGCATCTGCACTAGTCCTGTTGCTCTTGCATCTCGTGATTGGTAATATTTCTCCTCATTATTGAGTGGCCTAATTACAGTTTTGGTTCCATAATCGCAAATTGATTCTTTAACTTTATTAGGTAGCAATATTGGGCCGTTAAAATTTGTTCACGTGTACTATAATTTCAGTCCAATAAGTTTTCTTTCATGCAGTTTTTTACACTGACATTTTCTATTATGGTGCAATTTTTGGCCTCAAATCAAATGTTTTTTTTTTTTAAAGATAGTTAATTAATTCCTCAAATAATCTCGGATTCTGAAATACCCCGAAACATTATTGACCAATGATAAAGACTGCAATTGCTACTTTTAGTAGAAGCAAAATTGTACAACAATGAAACTGCAATTAAGACGTTCTCCAACACCAGGTGCATGAATACTTAACAGTCCTTTGGTTTTTTGTGCATGGAATTAATAAACACAGATGAAATGATGGTGGGAACTCAAGCAAGAACTTTGTACACAAAGAGTAAGAAATACCGTGGGGCGTGTTACTTTAAGCGCCATGCAGCCCACTGCAAATCAATCTGTAAACATGAAAAATTCAGTGGCGGCAAATGCTCCCGTGGAAAATGCGTTTGTTGGATGAAATACCCCCCTTTGTCACCTCCTCCTCCACTAGAGGTTGGTCCTCCAGACGTGGGCCCTCCAGACGTGGGTCCTCGGATGTCCGACTGAAGGTGGTGCCCAAGAAGCAGTTCAATTAATTAAAGGCGGTGAACGTGGAAAAGCCACTTATATTGAAATTATAGTTTGAATTTGCGTTGAATTAAAACTAAGGGAAATAAAACATGATCATGTCATTGGATTTTAACGTGTTAATTTTTTCGGAGCCGGGTTTATAAAACATCCTTTTAGCAGTTTCCTATTACTTTTTAACTTCTTGGTGCACAACAAAAAAAAAAAACAATATTTTATAAAGGGGAAAATCAGTCGGTAAATATTTCGACAATTAATTTAACGAGTGAAACATCCCCTTGATAAAACCCTTTTCGTTAAAAATTTATGAGTAGAATTTTGCATCGGTAAATTTTTTTGATGGAATTAACGACGGTTCCTATTTTGGTAAATTCTCTTGGGCCTGATTATATATGTCTTCGGAAAAATCGAGGGGAAAAATACTCTCGGAAAAGTCGAGGGTAATATTCCCCTCGGAAAAACCGAGGGATATTTACCTCTCGGAAAAACCGAGGGTTATATCCCCTCGGTATTCCCTTCGGTTTTGAAAATTATTAAAAAAATAATATTTTTGGAATTTTCTGAGGTATTCGTACCCTCAATTTTTCCAAGGGGAACGCCCCTCGATTTTTTTCCTTTTTTTGAAAAAAATTATTTTTAAATATTAATATTAATTTCTATTTATTTATTAAAATACCCCAAAAATTTAAAAAAAAAACTCATTAATGAACAAACAAATAAATAAACCAATTATTATAAAAATATTTGAAAATTTATAATTATTAAATTTGTTCGACAAAAGTTAGGGATGACAATTTCGGCCCAACCCCACCCTGGTCCGAGCCATTTGGGGCGCCCCGCCCGTGCCCTGCTGCGAAGCGGCGGGTCCGGGTATCACTTCCGCCCTGTATAATATTTTTATTTTTTTTAATATTTTTTTATATATATATTATATATATATATATAATTTATATGATTATTTAAATCTTTATACATTTAATATTATTAACATTTATACATTGAATGATATTTTTTTTATAACTAATATAAATTAATAAAATAAATGATAAATGATAAATAAGCTAATAAATGTATAATAAATTTATTATTTTTTTGGTTTATTGTTATTTTTATTAAATTTGTAATTTTATTTTTAATTGCTATAGTAATATATTTGTTTTTTTATTAATAATAATTGATATTTCATAATAAAAAATAAAAAATTATATAGGCAGGTCGCCCCAACCCGACCCGCGACGGGATGCCTCGACACATCCCGTGAGGTTGACGGGGCGGGTCCGGGTCTTAGTACCACTCCGCCCCGCCCCGCCCAATTGCCATCCTTAACAAAAGTGTTTAGTAACAAAATTTATAAAAATATAAAACTGTCCTATAACGGGGGAGGCTGCGGCGGGGGGTACTGCTTTTAACGAGCTGGCCATTTGGGCGTTCATCTGCGCCTGAAGTTGTTGTTGCTCCTGGTGTTGCTTGTTGAAACATGGTTTATCATTTTTAAAATAAATTGTATTCATTTTTTTGTGTTTTACAAGAATTACAAACCCTCTTCTTATAGGGATAGAAAAGATTTGTACAAGGAAAGAAGGATAATTAACTAGCTAATCTTCAGTGATTTTGATTGATTTTGTTTGTGTGATTGATCCTGAAATTATTATTCTTTCCAACACTCCCCCTCAATTTAAGTGACGGGAACTCCGAGACTTTACTTGCCAAGAACTTCTGCAAAAACCTTTGGAGTTTATTGCTTTGGTCAAGATATCAGCGAGATGGTCTTTAGATTGTACAAATGGTAGTGCCACGATTCCACCCTCAATCTTTTCTTTGATAAAGTGTCTATCAACCTCGACATGTTTCGTTTTGTCATGTTGCACTGGATTCTGAGAGATACTGATGGCTGCCTTGTTGTAACAAAACATCTGGCATGTCATTGCTGAATGGAGATCTAACTCCATCAATAGTTTCCTTAACCATAGAACCTCAGTTGGGACACTTTTGATTCCTCTAAACTCTGCTTTGGCACTTGAGAGGGCCACTACATTTTGCTTTTTGTTTCTCCAAGAGACAAGATTACCTCCAACAAAAGTAAAATAACCAGCAGTAGATCTTTTGTCTATTGGATATCCAGCCCATTTCGCATCTGTGTAGGCTTATATCTCTAGGTGTCCATTTTTTTTGAACAGTAGTCAGTACCCAAAAGTTCCTTTCAGATACCTTATATCTCTTAGTGCAGCTTCTAAGTGATCAGTTTGAGGTCGGTGCATAAACTGACTTACAATACCAATATCAGACAATGTCTGGTCGGGTATGAGAAAGATAAATATATTTCCCTACAAGTCACTGATATCTCCCTCGATTTGCTAATTTTGTCCCCTCCACAATTCGTAGCCCATGATTCACAGCAATAGGAGTATCTGCTGGTTTGCAATTTAGCATTCATGTCTCAGCTAGAACATCTAGAGTATACTTTTTCTGGTTAATAAAAATTCTGTTTTTTTATTTGAGCACTTCGATCCCAAGGAAGTACTTTAATTTTTCCAAATCTTTCATCTCAAACTCTCTAAACAAGTTATCTTTCAACTTCTCGATCTCTTCTGAGTCGTCAACTGTTATGATCATATCGTCTACATAAATAATCAAATAGGTAATAAGTTTACCTTGTTTCTTCATAAATAAGGTGTGATCTGAATTGCTTTGATGATACCCATACTTCTTCATAGCTGTGGAAAACTTCCCAAACCAAGCTCTCGTAGACTATTTAAGTCCATATAAAGTCTTCTTCAATCTGCAAACCTCGCCATCTTCAAACTCATATGAGAAGCCCTGGGGTGCTTCCATGTAAACTTCTCTTTTTAATTCCCCATGAAGAAATGCATTTGTAACGTCAAACTGATGAAGTATCCAATCCTTGTTGACAGCAATAGAGAGAAGAACTCTAAAAGTGTTCATTTTTGCCACCGGTGAGAAAGTTTTTGCATAATCTATCCCGTATGTTTGTGTGTATCCTTTTGCAAAGAGTCGAGCTTTATGCCATTCAATAGATCCGTCTGGTTTTTGTTTAATCGTGAACACCCATCTGATCCTACAGGCCTTTTCCCTTATGGCAATTGACATTTCTCCCATGTACGATTCCGGTCCAACGCATCCATCTCCTTTTCCATAGCGTTCTTCCAGTGTTCGAACTTGAGGGCCCATTCTACTGTTTGTGGGATCTCTTCTTCATATAACGCTGCTTCGTAGGCTGTAACATTTTTGGTCAGATTTCCCTTAGCATAACTCCCAATAGAATACTGATTTTTCCTTGCAATCTTCTCTGGGGTATATCGTTTGGGAAGAATACCCCGGTCTTTCCTGGGTGACAATACATATAGACCAGTATCACAATCTATTGTATTCTCTTCCTGTTCAATCGTTTGAAAAATATCGTCAGAAGACTCAGGAATAATAGAGGTAAGCTCAGAAACCCTTACCTTAGATATCAATAGCAGAGGAGATATAGGCTCTGATAGCGGATCTGTAGATTGTGCTTCAGTGTTTGAGATTGGCTCAATGTCAAGGTTAACTTTCTCCGTTGGATCCACTTCCGGATCCGGCATTGGCAACCAACTTTGTAGGTCGACCTCACTTTCTTCCTTACTCTCCCCCTGACTGCTAAGGTGGGTAGCATAAAAGAATTATGTTTCAAGAAAATTGTAGTGTATGGAAGTTATGATTTGTAGAGTTTTTGGGTTGTAACATCGATATCCCTTTTGGTTAATGACATAACCAACGAACACGTACTTAACTGCGCAAGGAGAGAGTTTGGTTCGTTCGTGTTTGGGAATATGAACAAATACGGTGCAACCAAAGACTCGAGGCTGAAGTGTAAGGGCGAGGGGTATTTGGGCAAGGGTGGATAATTTTTGTAGCGGAGTTTTAAGTTGGAGTGTCTTGGTAGGAAGGCGATTCAGTGTTTAAGATTGGCTCAGTTGCAAGGTTAACTTTCCCTGTTGGATCCACTTCCGGATCCGGCATTGGCAACCAACTTAATAGGTCGACCTCACTTTCTTCCTTACTCTCCCCCTGTCTGCTAAGGTGGGTAGCATAAAAGAATTATGTTTCAAGAAAATTGTAGTGTATGGAAGTTATGATTTGTAGAGTTTTTGGGTTGTAACATAGATATCCCTTTTGGTTAATGACATAACCAACGAACACGCACTTAACTGCGCAAGGAGAGTGTTTGGTTCGTTCGTGTTTGGGAATATTTACAAATACGGCGCAGCCAAAGACTCGAGGCTGAAGTGTAAGGGCGAGGGGTATTTGGGCAAGGGTGGATAATTTTTGTAGCGGAGTTTTAAGCTGGAGTGTCTTGGTAGGAAGGCGATTCAGAAGGTAGACAGAGGTGGCAACAGCTTCAGGCCAAAAATATGTGGGTACCTTAGACTCAATCATTATTGCACAGGTCATTTTAGGAGGATTCGATTCCTCCGTTCTGCAACACCATTTTGTTTTGGAGTATGGGGACAAGTGGTTTGCTGGACTATGCCTTTTTGCTGGCCTAAGAATTTCATAGAATTATTGATAAAATCTCCACCCCCTCCCCCTCCCCCCCGCCCCATTATCAGATCTAAGTATTTCAATACTTTTCTGAAATTGAGTTTGGACCATGGTACGAAAATGTGTAAACTTTTCAAAAACTTGAGATTTATGTTTTAAAAAATATACCTATGTCATCCTAGTGCAATCATCAATAAAAAACAGAAAATATTTAAAACCTTGTCCTCCCACAACTGGTGAGGGACCCCAAACATCAGAATTTACTAAGGAAAATATAGAGTTAACCTGTGTATTATTTGGTTTAAAGGATTGTCTGTGGCTTTTAGCCAAAACACAAGTTTCACAAGATAATGTGTCAGTTTGCACTAATTTAAGGAATAAAATCTTGAGATAACCGGTGGAAGGATGCCCCGACCGTCGGTGCGCCAAAGCCAGGTTTCGCAGTTTGTAGTTCCATGAGCGAGCATCACTTTGCCTTGTTGAGCTATCTCATCCACATATTAAAATCCGTTCCGCTCATTGCCACGCCCAATAATCTCCCCCATCCTGATATCCTATAGAAAACAGAAGTGAGGATGCATCAGCATTGTACAATTAAGTTCTTTTGTAACATGGCTAATTGCCATTAGCTTATGAGAAAGTGACGGAAAATATAGACAATTTGACAATCGTAAGGTGGGAGAAATTTATATAGTTCTGGATCCTTCTACTCGACTTAATTTACCACTGGCGGTTTGAACATGTGTTCGGAATGGTCTTGATGACTCAAGAATATCAGATTTGTCAAAGGTCATTGTATCTGTGGCTCCATAGTAAAAAATTCATCCCCTACCCCTATCTTTTTTATAACACAATTTATGGGCTTGGTAGGCAGTGGATATATTTGAGTGTGTATTTTTGCATAATATAGTGTCAGTTTTAATATTATGCAATAAATTGGGGTGGTACTGTATATTTTTACATAGTGTATGGTCAATTTTAGTATTATGTAAACGTTGGGGGTTGTTTTTCAAAACATGGGGTTGGTTCGCATTCTAAAAGAATCTTGGGGATTAAATTATAATTTCAAAGATAACAAAGGGTTTAGTGATAAACCACCAAACCTTATACCTGTCTCCTCGTCATAATCTGCCACTCTCCCCTTTTCACCAAACCCTATTTCTGTCTGCCCCTTGTTACAATCCGCCGCACACCCCCTTTTTTCTGCCTTCGGGCTGCTCACCGCTACCACTGCTCCAGCCACCCCTTGGCTATCTACTTCAATCGCTGATTTCTCCTTTGCCCGTGGGACTTTGTGGCTATCTTCCCACCAGTCGGGATATCCGACGAGTTGGAAGCATGTCTCTCTGGTATGTTTTTGCATTCCACAGTGAGTGCAATGAAGCTTCGATTTGTCCACTTTCCCTCACGAGACAGGTTTTCGGAGCGAGTTTGAGTCCCTCTGGCTGGTTGTCGATGTCCTTCTGGCCATGGTGCGGTGTTGGGAGCTCTGAATCTGGCTCCTACTCTCGATGATGTGATGCCCGAATCAGTGAGGTTTGTTTCCGGTTGTAAAATCTGTAACCGGGCAGCCTCCCTTCTTACTTTGGAGAATGCCGACTCGGCTGAAGGAATCGGTGATTCTTTGAGGATATCTCTCTGGATCCCATCATACTTGGTATCTAATCCGGAGAGAAATTGGTATAATCGGAGGTTTGTGATTCGAACTTTTTTGCCTACTTTTATTAAATTTGTCAATTTTAAAAAGCTCACCCGCAAGAGTACGGGATCGCGTGTAGGTTGATAAGTTGAACCGAGTCGATCTCTCGAGAAAAACTAGATTCGGAAGTGTTTCTTGTGTTTGTCATTCAAGAATAAGAAATAAAAATAAAAAACTAATCTAAACACATAAAAGCAATAAATCGACTTAAACGAAGAAAAATAAAAATTAAAGGTTTTGAAAATAATTAAGAAACTTGGGTTCTAGAGTTTCGAATCGTTTCCACGATCTCTTGGGATTAATCCCAATTGATGGTTCACGACTATTCTAGACTCTAGACCCATTTGATCTAACCAAGAAATCTCATCATATCATCATCAATAGTCCTAACATCATCATCAACAATCTCAATAATATACAATTCATCATCATACATGGGGGGTTTTGTTGTTGAAGATCAATTATTAAACTAACAAGCATGAATTGAAAGCATATAATTAATTAAACTAAATAAAACTAAATTAAGCGAAAGAATTAAAGACTTACTAATTAAACGAGAATAGTTGCAGCGTTCCAAGCGAAGTCTTGAATCTAAATTATCTAAACTATCTAAGAACTAATCTACTTTATTCTAAATATAAGAATTTAAAACTAAGAATTATGAAAAGAAACTAAGAAATCGAAGGGCACTCGTTGGAGTTTTCAGCCCCTAAGAGGCCTTAAAAACCCTAGGAATAATGTGTATTTTCGAATGTGAGGGGTGGGGGGTATTTATAGGTGTAGGTGGCTTAGAAAAGGAGTCAAAATTAGGGTTTCCGCCCCTTCTAGGACGTTCAGCACTTTCCATACCAGTTGAGCCAGAAATGACCCTTCTAGAAGGCCCAGAATCAGGAGGTGCTGCCAGACCAACTTTCTATACTGATTGGGCCCAGAGACATCCCTTCTAGAAGGCCCAAACCTGTCATTTCTTCAAATCGCGGCCCGTTTTCGCTGAAACTCTATTCGTTTGCCCATTTTTGACTACGTCCAAACCTATATACCTCAAAATAACTAAAATAAATATAAAATTAATTAACTATAATTAAAATACGGTAAAACAAGTTGGAGATAAGAAAATGTGAAAATATGCCCAATCTATCCAACTTTCACCGAAAACAATAACAAAAATGAACTAAAATATTAACTAAAATCAAGACAAATTCATGTTAATCAAATACTCCACGCTTATTTGTTTGTTTGTCCTCAAACAGACGTTAGATTCAAAGTATAACTTAGAAAGAAAATTGGCTTAGGCAATGAGTCGTGCGTTGCTACATACATAATTTTTTGAAAATATAGATACAAGTCACGCAATGTCAAACACTCCACCTTAATTACATTGTCGCTTCAAAAACAAATTCATGCATCCTCTCAAAAGGGAAATATATATGTGGGTGTTCACTCTAAAGCACTCAAGCATTGCTGCATAGGACGTGTATACGCTCAAATCATACAATTACATGCACAATAAATAAGAACCGAAAATTAATCTCTTCTCAATCGCAAATTAAATGTGTTGTCGAACTAAGAATCGGAAAAGGTCTTTTCGGGTTGTAATGTAAGGCTCTTTGGACGGGTGTGGAATATATAAGTTGTGTGGATAACTCACCCAACCTAATCTAATCACGAAGCAAGTTGCTTCACCTCGTTCAAAATAAAAACCTCACTAAACACTCATAACGTAGCCTTTAAATTTAGGCTATTTCTCAACTCATAACTCTACTACCGACTTGTAGCTCAAACCACTTAAACACAATTGAAGCTTATAATGTACTTTTTACACAACTCTTTTGCCTTCAAAACATTAGGCTTTAAGAAAATAAATAATTAAACTCATGCCTTCATAAAGCGCATAGGCAATGACTTAACTCTACTCAACTAGACTCACCATCCTTGTTTTTTTTCTTCTTTTTATTTTTTTATTTCCCCCTTTTATTCTTTTTATGGAGTCTTTATTATTTTTTTTATTTGTTTTTTCGGATGGTGGTCTTACAAAAATTCATAAAAATCATAAATTCCTAACAAAATTTCCTAACATAATTTCCAAAACACTAATAACCAAGAAAAATAGCGAACTCCTACCCCACGCTTTTAATGGGTTAGTAGGGGTCGACTCAAAAATAAAATCACTCATGGCTATAGGCTTGGATTATTTGGCTATGATTGGCTCATTCAAAATTTATAGTGGCTAAAAAAATATATGAATATGGCCGGAAATAGGGTTTTATATGTGCCTTAACCTCATTTTCAAAGTCAACTACACACAGCGGTATCAAAGAGATATCAAGACTGAAACTTATTCAAGCACATGCAATGATGATAATCATTAAGGCTACTCACTGGCTTTTTGCATGAAAGAGTTTTGAATTGACGCTGCTTTTAAGGTTTTGCGAAATCAATTGCGTCCAAGTACCATTTTACAATATATAAAGAATAATTTTGAAAACTTTATGCACTTATACACGCTCAAAGATAAGAACCTCAAATCAAACTTAATTAACTTCGACATGCAAGCCATACAAACACAATATCGCGCGGGAATAGCAATCAATCACATAAAAAAATTTCAAATTGCACAATTTTTAAATATAAATCATACTCAACCATCCACCCTTCTAAAAAGTCGGCAATCCTTTGATTGCCATAAACAAGTATAAGAAAATAAAAGCAAGGGAGAAAAAGAATAAGAAAACATCCCTGAAAATAGTTGAGCTTCTCCAAAAAGCATTTGTGCAATCATCTTTCGTCTCCAATCGCGTGAACTAAAATGTCTTGAATAAAACCAATAAAGACAAAACAAACGAACAAAACAAAATAACTAGTAAAAATAAAAGAAAATCAATACTTGGGTTGCCTCCCAAGAAGCGCTTGTTTAACGTCGAAAGCTCGACGTCTTCTACGAACGATGCTATCCCGGATCCAGAAATAAGTGACGATCGTGCCACGCCTTAGTGTTCTCCATGAGTAAATACAGGCAATTTAAATCACCAAGGCGAGCACGAAAAGCAAGTCGTAGAACAAAAACTTCAATTCGCTTCGGAGGTCGAAAAAGCGAATAATTGATCACCACAAACATATCAAGAGTAAATTGCGGCATAGGGTGATCCTCTACTTTCTTTAAAACTAGGGAATCCGTTGAACAAATGGCAAAACCCTCGTACACTCTAAACTCCATCAAATCTTTAGCATCTCCCTCGACACCCTGAAAAATATTAAAATCTATATAATGGCATAGGGGAGGGAAATTTTGCTCGATTACCTCAACCACCATCTCATTCTCATCCTCGATCATGGGTGGCTCGATAAGAGGCTCGATCATCGCATCCTTCTCGATAAATTTGTCCACCACCTTTTCTACATTGGGCATCGCATCATCTTCATTCCTATTGAGCTCAATTGGGCATGAATCTCCATCGTCGATTAGGTTCTCCAATGGAAACACCTCCTCCTCGTTTGACAATTCCTCCAAAGAAGCCATTATTTAGGCACACGACCTCTCCATATTTGACATGCTTTGTTTTATAGACTCACAACTTTGATGCATAGACTCAAAAGGGTCATCTTCGAGTTCGTCTTGAAAACTCATGGTCTCAGCATCTTGATCTTGCTGCCCCGCAAAAAGTTGATCGTCTAGTTTATATTCTTCATGGCTCGTACAATACTGGACGGCGACAACCTCCTCCATAGTAGGGACATAGAACTTCCACATGAACTTATCGATTACTTCATCCCACATTTGCAAGGAATCGGGTTCTAGCTGCAATAACCATTCCTTTGCCCGGCCCTTTAGCACGAAAGTGAAGAGTCGCATCCTCACTTGATCCCTAGTAAGCCCTAGAAGAGGAGAATTCTCGGTGATGTCCTCGTAATTTTCTATTAATTTAAACGGATCCTCGTGCCGAAGACCATAGAAAATCGGCAGATTCAATCGGTCGTACTCGTCGGGAAAGTAATTTTTCATCGCGGCGCTCAATGGAATAGTCGGTCGGAGTTCACGAAGCCGATCGTACGGTGGTATCTCGTATGGATAATACATTTTTTCTTAAAAAATCTTTTTTTAAAGAAAAACTAATATTTTTCGATTTTTTTTTTAATTTTCAAAATTTTTTTTTTGGATTTTGAAAAATAAATATTTTTAAATTAAAAACAATATTTTCGAATTAATTTTTTTAATTAATTTTCTTTTAATTTTTTTGAAAAACGGTTTGAAAAATCTTGGGGTTTGGTTGTAGACGTACCTTGCAAAACAACACTCAACACTCAACACACAAGATTAAACGCACCGGTGGAAAATAATAAAAACGAATAAAATAAAAAATCAAAAATAAACGAAATGAAAATAAAAACACAAATAAGGATACGAATAACAAACACAAAATTCACAACCTTTAGTTTTCCCCGGCAACGGCGCCAAAATTTTGATTCGAACTTTTTTGCCTACTTTTATTAAATTTGTCAATTTTAAAAAGCTCACCCGCAAGAGTACGGGATCGTGTGTAGGTTGATAAGTTGAACCGAGTTTATCTTTCGAGGAAAATTAGATTCGGAAGTGTTTCTTGTGTTTGTCGTTCAAGAATAAGAAATAAAAATAAAAAACTAATCTAAACACATAAAAGCAATAAATCGACTTAAACGAAGAACAATAAAAATTAAAGGTTTTGAAAATAATTAAGAAACTTGGGTTCTAGAGTTTCGAATCGTTTCCACGATCTCTTGGGATAAATCCCAATTGATGGTTCACGACGATTCTAGACTCTAGACCCGTTTGATCTAACCAAGCAATCTCATCATATCATCATCAATAGTCCTAACATCATCATCAACAATCTCAATAATATACAATTCATCATCATACATGGGGGGTTTTGTTGTTAATTAGGGTTTCCGCCCCTTCTAGGACGTTCAGCACTTTCCATACCAGTTGAGCCCAGAAACGACCCTTCTAGAAGGCCCAGAATCAGGAGGTGCTGCCAGACCAGCTTTCTATACCGGTTGGGCCCAGAGACATCCCTTCTAGAAGGCCCA
>BMAC01000035.1:1030702-1066842 GCA_014905375.1 Phtheirospermum japonicum
TGGAAAATGCGTTTTTTGGGCAGTTGCGTCGACCGAGCTCGATTGACACAACAGAGAGTTCGTGAGCATTTTGCGTCTGCCAGGGATTCTATAACGGTTCTTTAAGAAATCCGTTATAAAATGTCAGTGTGGGCATGGCTCGGCAGCGTCGGCAGGTGTGCGCAGCGCTTGGCAGGACTCGGCAGGGCTGGTCGGCCGTGGATACTATAACGGTTATAGCTGAAAAAGCCGTTATAGAAAGTCAGAAACTTCTAATTCTTCAAATCGTTGCCCGTTTTCGCTGAAACTCCACTCGTACGCCCATCCTCGACTATGTACAAACCAAAATACTTTAAAAATACCTAAAATAAATATAAAATTAATTAATTATAATTAAAATATGATAAAACAAGTTGGAGATAAGAAAATACGAAAATATGCTCAATCTATCCAACATAGAAAGACGTCGAGCTTCCGACGTTAACCAAGCGCTTCTTGGGAGGCAACCCAAGTATTCGTTTTATTTTCTTTTTCTTTAAGTTTTACTAGTTTGTTTGTTTGTGGATAGATTGAGCATATTTTCGTATTTTCTTATCTCCAACTTGTTTTATCATATTTTAATTATAATTAATTAATTTTATATTTATTTTAGGTATTTTTAAAGTATTTTGGTTTGTACATAGTCGAGGATGGGCGTACGAGTGGAGTTTCAGCGAAAACGGGCAACGATTTGAAGAATTAGAAGTTTCTGACTTTCTATAACGGCTTTTCAGCTATAACCGTTATAGTATCCACGGCCGACCAGCCCTGCCGAGTCCTGCCAAGCGCTGCGCACACCTGCCGACGCTGCCGAGCCATGCCCACACTGACATTTTATAACGGATTTCTTAAAGAACCGTTATAGAATCCCTGGCAGACGCAAAATGCTCACGAACTCTCTGTTGTGTCAATCGATGCTCGGTCGACGCAACTGCCCAAAAAACGCATTTTTGACCCGTTTTTATGATTTCTTGCTACCCAAGACTTCCTACAACTATAAATACCTATGTATTTCGGAATTTTAAGATACATTATCATATTCTTAGGTTTTTTTGGCTTCTTAGGGGCTGACAACCCCAACGAATGCCCTTCGATTTCGTAGTTACTTTTCATAATTCTTAGTTTTAAATTCTTAGATTTAGAATAAATTAGATTAGTTCTTAGATAGTTTAGATAATTTAGATTCAAGATTCGCTTCCGGAACGCTGCAAATTTCTTCTCGTTTAATTAGTAAGTCTTTAATTTCTTTCGTTTTAATTTAGTTTAATTAGTTCTTATGCTTTCGATTCATGCTTGATAGTTTAAAAATTGATCTTCAAACAAACCCCCCATGTATGATGAATTGTATGATCTTGGTGATTTTGGATTGATGATTGTGATGAGATTATTATGATAATATTGATGAGAATGATTGGCTAGATCTAACGGGTCTAGAGCCTAGAATCGTCGTGAACCATCAATTGGGTTTATCCCAATAGATCGTGGAAACGATTCGAAGCGCTAGAACCCCTGTTTTCAAAATCTTTTCAAAACTCTTAATTTTTAATTATTCTTCATTTAGATCAATATATTGCTTTTATGTGTTTAGATTAGAATTTTATTTTATTTCTTATTCGTGAACGACAAACACAAGAAACACTTCCGAATCTAGTTTTCCTCGAGAGATCGACTCGGTTCAACTTACCAACCTACATGCGAACTCGTACTCTTGCGAGCGAACTTTTGAATAATTGACAAATATTTATAAAGTAGGTACACAAAAGTTCGAATCACCTCCCTGAAAGGGACAGGTGGGACCGCTTGTCCCAGATTAGTTGCATAACAGCCCTTGATTTGCGGCCTTTGTTTTCGAGTTCTCGGATGAGGTCCCAATGGGAAAACTATAAATACCTCAGCCTTAAGGCTGAGAGAGATATGTCATTCTGGTGCATTCTTTTCCTTGCGCACTAAAACACTCCATAACGCTTATTTGACTTAAGTATCGGAGAGGTTTCCACCGGAAAACCTCCGGTGGTATGTTTTTGGGTGCAGGTCAGGCTTAAAGAAGGCAGAAGCGCAGTTTCAGGCGTAGTCAGGTTTTCTGGGTGAAACAATTGGCGCCGTCTATGGGAACTTCGTTCAAAGCTAAGGCGTGAGTAAGACATGGATCAGCAGGGCTCCGACAAAATTTAGTGTCGGAGTTGGGTGATACGTCTAGCTCTGCTACATCGTGGGGTATGACAAAACCCACGGGAGCATCATCGATAGGACCAGCAGAGACAGGGCCATCGACAACGGCCGGGCAGGCACCATGCAGCCCCCCTCCGGCGGATCCACACCTACTAATGGTGGATCGTTGAATGAAACTTTCCTTATGCAGCTGTACGAGCTCATCGGAAAGGCTGTGGAAGTGGCTGTAGAGAAAAAGTTCACAGAATTCTCGATGCCGCCGTCCCAGACTGTCCCACCGCCGGAGACAGAGCCAGCACGTGCCCAGTGCACGGCCAGGACTCCTCTCAATGATGAGGAAGAGAGTTTTTCAGCTTCTGCAAGCGAAAATTCGAGCCAAACCAACCCAGACCTCACTGAGCAGATGCAAAATCTGCAGAAAGAGGTCAGGGAGTTCAAGAGAAAAATGGCGGGTACAAGGATGGCGCCGGCACGAAGAGGCACGCCGTTCACTGAGGAGGTTATGCGCGATGATGTTCCATCCTCCTATAGATCCATGGGTTTTGAGTATAGTAGGACAACAAACCCATGGGATCAACGGAGCCGTTTCAAAATCACAGCGACTGTGCACAAATTCTCAGATGCGGTCATGTGCTGGGTCTTCCCAATGACTTTCACTAAATCATCCCAGCTCTGGTTTAGCCAGCTGCTGCCACGTTCTATCAGTAACTTTGACGAGTTCATCTCGGCATTTCTGCATCAGTTCATCAGCTACAGGAAATATCAAAAAATGCCGCTGGAGCTGTTCAGTTTAAAGTAGAAGGAAAATGAGAGCCTACGTACTTATATCAACCGGTTTACAAATGCGAAGCTCGAAGTGTTGTCCGCATCGGAAGAGCTCCTAGTTAATGCGTTTGCACAGGGGCTCAGGAGAGGAGAATTTTTCCAATCGCTGGTTGTGAAGCCAACACTAAAGTTTGGAGAACTCTTAAAGAAGGCGGAGAAGTACATCCATTTGGAAGAGGCCTTAAAAACCAAGGATGAAGGAGAGAAGAAAAGAGATCGGTATGAAAGAGAGGACAAAGTGCCGATAAAGAGATCCAAGCTAGACCTGGCTAGAGGACGACCTCGCTTTGACAAATACACGCCCCTGGCGACCCCTCAGGGGGAGATCTTGCAGGCGATCAAGAGACATCCCGATCTCAAATGGCCTAAGACGTACTCTCAGAAGCCGAGAAAGGAAAGGTCTGACCAATTTTGTAGGTACCACAATAAGTATGGCCATGATACAGACTAGTGTACCCATCTTAAGGACGAGCTAGAGAGATTGGTGCAGGCTGAGCACCTCAAAGAATATGTGCGGATGAAAAGAGAAGAGTCCATATATGGCTACCGTAGTCGTGAACAGCCCCAGGGGAGCAAACAAGAGCAGGATAATGGGCGGAATGGCGGAAAACAAAATGATCAGTCCTAGATCATACAAATAGAAATCCAAATGATCACTGGTGGTGAGTGGGATAAGCACTCTAAGCGAACTCAACACATCTATATCCCAGATGCGAGGGATCTGGTTAGAAGGAAACGTGAGGTGGAACAGATAGCACCGAGTCAGAGCATATGTTTTGGCTCTGAAGATGAGGATGGTATCCTAGCGCCTCACATGGATGCCTTGGTCATAACGGCCACTATCGCGAATTACAATGTCAAGCGGGTATTTTTTGACACAGGACGCTCCGCCGACATCCTTTTCTATGATTGTTATCGGCAGCTAATGCCGGATGTGGAATTGGAGGAAGTGACAACCTCATTGGTAAGGTTTGCAGGGGGAGCTCTGAAACCCTTGGGAGCAGTGAGACTTTTGGTTACACTGGGAAAAGAGACATGCAAGATGACAAAGACAGTGCAATTTTTGGTGGTAGATGCGCTATCTTCGTACAATGTTATGTTGGGGCAATCATCTCTGAGCCAGTTCCAAGAAGTAATCTCAGTGTATCATATGAAGTTGAAGTTTCCTGCTTAGGATGGAACAGGCGAGGTTAGGGAGACCAATATCCGTCCAGGCAGGCATATGTCGAATGTATCCGGCGTATTGAAGACGAATGAAAGAGCAAGAGAGATAGAGTGGAGAAGGCGATGCCAGAGCTGGCTCAGAGAGAAGAAGGTCTGATGATGGTCGAGGTGGTCCCAGGGGATGATAGTAGGTTCGTGCGTGTAGGGAGGACCTTGAGCCCGGAAATCTTGATAGACCTGGTCCAATTTCTGAGGGACAATGCTGACGTCTTTGCCTGGTCTCCACAGGACCTGGTGGGGTTAGACCCTACAGTCATCGAGCACCACCTCAACAAAAGTCTTGGAGAGAAGCCTGTGAAACAGCGAAAGCGTAATTTCGGTCCAGAAAAGGAGGCAATCATTGAGGCCGAGGTTGAGAAACTGCTGAAAGCCAAGCACATTCAGGAAATACAATTTCCCGAGTGGCTTTCCAACGCAGTATTAGTCCCTAAGACTCAAGATGACTGGCGCATGTGTATAGATTTTCGTGATCTTAATCGTGCCTGCCCTAAGAACCACTACCCCCTGCCACGGATAAATCAGCTAGTTGACTCTACGTATGGGTGCGAGTTGTTAGGCATGATGGATGACTCACAAGGCTACCATCAGATCAGGCTAGCAGAAGAAGATTGGAAGCAGGTTAGTTTTATAACCCCGAAAGGAACGTACTATTACAACGTGATGCCGTTTGGGCTCAAGAACGCGGGTGCCACATATCAGAGGCTACTGGATAAGATGTTCAAAGCACAATTAGGAAGAAACATGGAGGCATACGTTGATGACATGTTAGTCAAAAGCGTGAAGGCGGCCTCGCATGTGGATGATCTGAGAGAGACCTTCGAGACCCTGAGGAAGTACAAGATGAAGCTTAACCCCAAGAAATGCGTGTTCGGGGTCAGAGCTGGCAAATTCCTGGGGTACATGGTTACTGAGAAAGGGATCGAGGCTAACCCTGAAAAGGTAAGAGCTATAATGGAAATGCAGGCCCCGAGAAATGTCAAGGAAATGCAGTGCTTGGCAGGCCAAATCAATGCCTTGAGCAGATTCGTCTCCCGCTCATCTGAGAAAAGCCTACCATTCTTCCAGGACTTGCGTAAAAAGGCTCGTTTTCAGTAGAGTGGTGAATGTGAATAAGCGTTCTGTAGGTTGAAAGAGCACTTGGCTGGCATGACATTACTCACCAAGGCAATCCAAGGTGAACCCTTAATTTTATATATGTCACTAAGCCGGCAAGCCGTCAACTCTATTTTGCTTAGAGAGGAGGGTAAGGTACAGAAGCTAGTGTATTATTGGATTAAAGTTCTGCACGAGGCTGAGATTCGATATGTAGAAGTGGAGCGAGCAGTATTAGCCCTGGTTGGAATGACACGAAAAATGCATCCATACTTTCTCTCCCATAGAATAGTAGTGCGAACGAATCTACCATTAAAGGCCATCATGGACAATCCAGAGGTGTCGGGGTGGCTGTTCAAATGGATAATCGAGCTCAGCGAGTTTGACATAACTTTCAAACCTAGAACAACCATTAAAGCCCAAGCACTGACTGACTTTATGCAAGAGATGACCTTCTCTCCCAAGGGCAAAGAAGAGTGGATAATTTTTATGGATGGCTTGGTAGAAAGTCAAGGCTGTGATGCAGGAATAGTGTTAATCGACCCAACACGTGTGGCTACTGAGTACGCAGTACGAATGAACTATGGTCTGTCCAATAATGCGGCTGAGTATGAGGCTCTTCTGAGAGGAGTTCTAATGGCAAAAGACTTGGGGGCAGAGCAGGTATTTGCGAGGGTTGATTCGCAGCTGGTGTGTAGGCAGAGAAGTGGCGATTTCGAGATGAGAGATGAACACATGCAGAGATATCTAGATCGGTTCAAGGAATTAGCCAAGGATATGACAGCTCTGACTGTCCTTCAAGTTCCTAGAGAAGAAAACACGAGAGCAGGCTATTTGGCTAAGGTGGCTAGTTCAATTGTGGATTTCCAAGAGAGAGTAATCACTTTACTGATGGCAGATCAAGAATTCAGAAAAGAGCAAGTATCTTCGGTGGAGGAAGGAGAGGACTGGCGCTCTCCCATCAAGACATATCTGGAAAAAGGAGAGCTTCCAGAGGACAAGAAAGAGGGACTGAAGGTGAGAACCAGGATTGCCTGATTCTGTTTGATTAAGGGGACGTTATTTCGGCGAGGATTCGGGCAGCCCCTATTGCGCTGTCTAAGTTTAAAGGAGGGCACTCATATCCTCGGAGAAATCCACCAGGGCTGTTGTGGTATCCATATGGGGGCAAGGGCCTTGGCCAATAAAGTAATGCGAGCTGGTTATTTTTGGCCATTGCTACGGAGAGAGGCTGAGGACTTCGTTAAGAGATGTGAGAAATGCCAGAAAATGTCTCCCTTGACTCACTAACCAACAGAGGAGCTCATGACAATGAGCTCTCCCTGTCCCTTTTCGAAGTGGGGGATAGACCTGGTCGGCCTATTCCCAATGGCTCTAGCCCAGAAGAGATTTCTAATCGTAGCCATCAATTACTTTAACAAATGGGTTGAAGCCGAGGCTCTGGCGAGAATCACGGAAGAGGCGGTGATGGGGTTTATCTGGGAAAATATTGTATGTCGGTTTGGTGTTCCAAGGGTCATGATCTCAGATAATGGTACCCGGTTCATGGGAGCCAGAATTAGGGCTTGGTGCGCCAAAATGAAAATCCAGCAACACTTCACATCTGTTTACCACCCGCAAGCAAATGGACAAGTCGAGGTGACCAATCGCATCCTTGTCCAGGGGCAAAAGGCACGCTTTGAGAGATCAGGGGGTAAATGGGTGGAAGAGCTAAGTGCAATACTCTGGGCCTACTGCACTAACCCTAAGGAAAGCACGGGTGAAACCCCTTTCAGCCTGGTTTATGGCATAGATGCCGTCATCCCCGCGGAGATCAGCCTTAACACCCATCAAATACAAAACTTCGATGAAAATCACAATAACGCATTGATGTAAGATGCGCTAGATCTAATTGAAGAGAAAAGAGAGCAGGCAGCGATTAGGATGGAGCATGTGCGAGGACGAATTAGGGTAACTTATAACGAGACAGTCCGAAAGAGGTATTTCCAGGTGGGAGATCTGGTCTTACGAAGGTTGACCTAGGAAAGGCCAAGGGAAAGCTGGATGCTACATGGCAAGGGCCGTTTCGGGTCACACAGGTCTTGGCAGGTGGCGCTTACAAGTTGGAGGAATTAGATGGGGCCGAGACACCCCGAGCATGGAATATATCGAATTTGTGTAAATTTTATGTGTAATATGATTTTTAAAAAGTTTGTTTATATAATGATAATGTAGGTCTATTCTTGTTTTATAAAAAGTGGATTTCTCTAACGCCAGGATTGGCTAAGGGTGGATGCCCACAAAAATTCCTGACCTGATTGTCAGATGAAGCCAGGATTGGCTAAGGGCGGATGCCCATGAAAATTCCTGACCTGATTGTCAGATAAAGCCAGGATTGGCTAAGGGCGGATGCCCATGAAAATTCCTGACCTGATTGTCAGAAGAGGCCAGGAATGGCTAAGGGCGGATGCCTATAAAAATTCCTGACCTGATTGTCAGAAGAGGCTAGGATTGGCTAAGGGCGGATGCCCATGAAAATTCCTGACCTGATGGTCAGATGAAGCAAGGATTGGCTAAGAGCGGATGCCCATGAAAACATTTGACTTTATTGTTGGTTTTAAGCAAGATCTGGCCGATGGAGGATGTCCCAATTCACCAGACCTGATGGTAAGTTTAAAAGCCAGGATTGGCTTAATTTGAAAGCCCTAATTTGCTTATTTTAATTGAACAGATAAACAAGAATCAGCTGAAATTCTCGGAAAAAATACTCTGATATTTATCATAAGATTCTGGCAATATAAAGGAAATTGCACACGCCTTCTACGAAGACTGTTCAAAATTGATTACAAATGCAAAAACTAAACAGAATAACAAAAATTCAGCAAAAGCCCACAAATATCTAGACATGAGAAGCAGAAGTTCTCCGATCAGAGGCCAGAACACGGCGAACACGCCACAGCTCACGCTCAGTTTCCTGGTAGGGCTGTCGATACTTATCGCCCGCTCAGAGATGGCATGAGCTTCGCCTGCAGCGACGGTCAACCGGTTCACCGACTCCGTCACGTAGGCCTTCACTTGTTGCAGTTGACGATTCAGCTGGCGCAGCTCGGACCACTCTCGCTTGTAGTGGCACTTCTTCTGTCTCTTCCTCTCCAAGAGATAGTACATATAGCTGAGTTTCTACCAGAGCGTGGGTAGTTTGTCCGAGAGTTTGAAATTCTCGACAAACAGAGAGATATTTTTTCATTTTACAGAGTCGAGTTCTTCAAGCAGGGATGGAGAAGCCATTGCGAAAATTGAAAGATAGCAAATCATAAGTGGGCATATTTAAATGAAAGAAGGCACGTGCCAGGGAATAGAAAGTACTAGGGTTTCCAGAAAATAAGGAAACCCTAGAATACCAAAAGTCACTACGAGACAAAAAAAAATTTATTACTATTAATCAAAACATTGTTCAGTACAAGTTCATGAGAAAGTAACATAGATCAGCCACACAGGCAAAACAACAGATCTGTCAAGGAAAAAGAGGTGCAACCTAAGCGATATTAAACTTAAATCCCTACGTCTAGCTCCTATGCGAGCTGCTCAACAGTCTCCTCTGCTAGAGCACCAGGAGAGGCTCCTCCCGGCAGCTCCCCCAAATCAGCAAAGGTGGGGGAGGGAGTAGAGGTGGTGAGCGCAAGAGTTAGATCTTGATTTGGATGAGCTTCCTCTGGGGAAACTGGGGGAGCAGTGAAAGCGGCAAAGATGAGTGCAGCTAACTCGGGCGTATCGAGCTTATGCAAGCAGTCCTGCTCAGGAGAATAGCTGAAAGAAGTAGGCTCGGGAGGCTGCTTCAGAATTTCCACACGATCGAAGGGGACAGTAGGCTTCTCCTGGGCCCACTTGTCCTGGGCATCAAAAGCGAGGTGGAAGTATACCTCCTCCTCTGGAGCAAGCAATTGATACAAGTGCTCCGAGCCCAGGAAGGCATGCTGGACACAATCCTGGGTGAGCTGAATCAGCCTCAGCCCTCCTTCGGAATTAAGGAACTCCATTTTCCAAGCTTCAAGAGCCTTGGCCACGGTCTCTTCGGCCAAACTTCGAGCCTTAGCCAAGGCCTCATTCCGCGCCTCTTCCCTGGACATCTCGAGCACTTTCTGCTCTGCCTTCGTCACCTCTTCCAACTCTTGATCGGCCCTCTTCAGCTTGTTGGCCCTTTCTTTGCACAGATCGTGCAGCCTCTTCTCTTTCTCCTACAAAGACTTTTGCTCCTTTGCCAGATCTGTGTTCATCAGGGCTCCCCTAGCCCTGGCAACAAGGATTGACCTCTTGGCTGCTGCCTAAAAGAAAAAGGAGACTTAACCAAATGGGATGAAGGTTGAAAGAAGAGGAATAGTGGAAAGGAGACTTACCCTCGCCTCATCCTGGCGAAGAGACTCTATAAGGTCAGAGTCTGACCACTTCTCCAAAGTAGCCCTGTCCGCATTAGGGCACTGCCCTTGAATAAACTGAAAAGCTAGCTCTCCAGAGCATTTTAAGACAGGCTTGTTAAACCAGGTGTCATTGGGGGTCATGATCTTAACCCCAGGGACCGATGGCCCTCCTAGACCCGATCAGGGCCTTTTCGCGAGCCGCTCCATACTCTCCCCGGAACCCCAAAGGTTAAGGGATCAACAATTTCAACTTCCGGCTCAGAAGGAGCATGGGGAGTTCCCGAGCTTCTTGCCTCCATGCGAGAGGGTTCAAGCACTGAAGCTCGCTTCTCTGAGCCTAAGGTGGCACCCCTCTGGCGAGCAGCCATAATCCTTTGCATCATTTTATCTACAGAAGCAAAATTAGGTTAGCCAAAATCGATACAAAAACACCAGGTCATGCATAAATATTAAATTCCAGAGCTGTTAATATCCTTTACCAATTTGGGGGGTCAAGTGATTGTTCTCCTCCTCAATATGGAAGAAGTCAATGGGAGAGGGGGTGAGAAGATCGAAAATAGGAAGGACATGCTCATTCAAAGTAGGAATTATTCATTGAAGATGGGGAGACCTGTCTTTTACAGTCAAATGTTGTTGGGGTGGCAGCTCATCAATGGAGCGAGAAGGAAAACCCCATTACCCCAAACACTGAATAAAAAAGAATTTCTTATGCCAGGCCTTGTTAGAAGTGGGGATGCCGGTAAGGAACCGGACACCAGTCCTGGCGCTTAGATGAAAGTATCCAGGGGACGAGCTCTTCACTTGGAAGATCTGGTAAAAGGTCTGAGCTGTCGGGACCAGACCAACATACCTCATAACTAAACTATAACTTATAATAATCCGAAAGAAGTTGGGGACAAATTGATGGATGGGAATTCAGTACAGTCGGGCTATTTCTAGTATTAAGGGGTGCACCGGCAGGCGTAAGCCTGCTTGGAATTGATCCACATAAAAAGTTAAAAAAAAAACTGCCAGCGCCTGGTAAGCCATTACGCCGCCATGAGGATTTAGCAACTCAAATCCTTCCGGTATCTGATATTTGTACCTCAGATTTTCCACTGTGCTCGCACTGAGAATAGAGCAGATATATGGCCGGTCGGGGATGTACGGGGGATACTCGATGGAGGATAATGGTGAAGTCACTGCCGCTGGAGGAGAATCGGTGGCAGGAGAATCGTCGAAAGGAGAATGTGTGGCAGAAGAGTCGGAGGTGGGAGAGCGAGTAGTAGAAAAATTGGCGGACAAAGAAGATGAAGACCTAGACATTATCGGAAAATTAGTAAGGGTTGAAGAAATACTTGATAAGTGGAGGAGACGGAAAAGCTTGGGAGGAGTATTGAGTCGCCGGGAGAGAAAAGACAGAGAGTAAAATATGCTTGTGAAAATTGGAAATATGGAAAAGTGAGGAAGATAGAGAGGGTAGCGAGAGATAAAGGCAAAAAGGTGTTTTCAAAAAATGGAAACCTAGTAAAAAGCGGGATCTTGATGGGACTCCTGCATTTAATGCTTGTCAGATGAACAGTACCCTAGGCGATGAGCTGGAACGCCAACCGCCAAAATATACGCCGCTGACCTATCACCAGTACAGTACTCGAGGAGACGTGTAGGTGTGGTGATTGTCTCGGGATATGGACCGTCACCAATAATGCCAATGATTAGGTGGATTTCTCAGGATTCGGTCAGATACGGAAAATTTGAAGGACGTGTGAAACCCTAACTGCACACGAAAGAAGAGCTCTAACATTCTACTGATCTACCCCAACCATTTCGGGGGGAGGAGTTGATGTGGCCTGAATAACTAGACCTGGTTTGGGTAGACCTGAGTTGAGATTACAAAAGAGAACATCAGAAGGATACATCAACCCTGTCCTTGAGAAGATCTGGACTGGTCTTCCCAGAAGAAACCAGAGGCACAGTGAGAGCAGGATCGCCTCGGTTGAGGAATTATTCTGATCTGGATGATTACAGGTCAGCCTGGTCCTCCTCGAAGGGGACAGGTGGGACCACTTGTCCCAAATCAGTTGCAATAACGACCCTTGATTCGCGGACTTTGTTTCTGAGATCTTAGATGAGGTCCTCACTGGGAAAATTATAAATACCTTATCCTTAAGGCTGAGAGAGGTATGTCATTCTGGTGCATTCCTTTTCTTGCGCACTAAAACACTCCATAATGCTTATCTGACTTAAGCATCGGAGAGGTTTCCAACGGAAAACCTTCGGTGGTCCTTTTCTGACGTGTTTTAGGGTGCAGGTCAGGCTTACACAAGGCAGAAGCTCAGTTTCAAGCGTAGTCAGGTTTTCTGGGTGAAACAGGCGTCAAAATAATAAACTGACAATCAGGTCAGGAATTTTATGGGCATCCGCCCTTAGCCAATCCTAGTGTCAAACTTTTAAACTGACAATCAGGTCAGGAGTTTTATGGGCATCCGCCCTTAGCCAATCCTGGCGTCAAAATTTTAAACTGACAATCAGATCAGGAGTTTTATGGGCATCCACCCTTAGCCGATCCTGGCGTCAAGATTTTAAACTGACAATCAGGTCAGGAATTTTATGGGCATCCGCCCTTAGCCAATCCTGGCGTTAAAATTTTAAGCTGACAATCAGGTCAGGAATTTTATGGGCATCCGCCCTTAGCCAATCCTGGCGTCAAAATTTTAAACTGACAATCAGGTCAGAAGTTTTATGGGCAGACCCCCTTATCCAATCCTGGCATTAAAACCTGTACAAAGCAAAGACATATGAAACATAATTGTTATAAATTTGTTGCTGTTTTTTCATACATAATATTTTCGCAAGTTAGCCATGTTCTAGGCTCGTGGTAGCTTGAACCCATCAAACTGTTCCAGTTCATACGCTCCACCCTGCAGGGTTTTTGTAACTTTAAAAGGCCCTTGCCAGGTAGCATCCATCTTTCCTTTTTCTTTCCTTAAATCATACCTACAAAGGACTAAATCTCCACTTGTAAATGCCTTTTGCTCATAAACTTATCATAGGCTGCTTGACTCGCCCCCTAATGTGTTCCATTCTGACGGCAGCTCTTTCCCTCTTTTCCTCAACAAAGTTCAGGGCATCCTGTATCAATAGCTTATTTTGCTTCTCAGCAAAGTTCTGAACTCTATGGGTTTCCATACTGATCTCCGCAGGGACCACAACATCCATGCCATAAACCAGACTGAATGTCGTTTCTCCAGTGCTCTCTTTGGGATTAGTCCTGTATGCCCACAGGATTGAACTGAGCTCCTCTACCCAGTTGCCTCCTGATTTCTCTAAACGTGCCTTGATTCCTTGTACGAGGCTGTGGTTGGTCACTTCGACTTGGCCATTGGCTTGTGGATGGTAAACAGATGTGAAATGTTGGTCGGTTTTCATCTAAGCACACCAAGATCTGATTCTGGCGCCCATGAACTGAGTGTCATTATCTGAGACTAAAATCCTAGGGATGACAAATCGACAGACTATGTTTTTCCACAAAAATCCCATTACCGCATCCTCAGTAATTCTTTACAAAGCGTCAGCCTCCACCCATTTGCTTAAATAATCAATGGCCACTATCAGGAACTTCTTTTGGGCGGGGGCTATGGGGAAAGGCCCTACAAGGTCTATTCCCCATTTGGATAATGGGCAGGGAGAGCTCATTGTCATGAGCTCCTCCGTAGGCTTATGTATTAAGGGCGAGTTCTTCTGACATTTATCACACGCCCGGACAAAATCCTTTGCCTCTTTTCTCAGTTGGGGCCAAAAGTAGCCTGCCCTCAAGATCTTGATCGACAAGGCTCGGGCACCCATGTGATTTCCACAACATCCATCATGGATTTCTTTAAGAACATGGGTGCCCTCCTTCGTGCTTAGGTACCGTAAAAGCGGTTGCCTGAATCCTCTCCGAAATAGTTCTCCCTTAATCAAGCAGAATCGGGATGACCTGGTCCTTAATTTCATTGCTTCTCTCTTGCTCTCTGGCAGCTCTCCTATCCAAATATTCTTTTATAGAAGAACGTCAGTCTTCTTCTTCATCCACTGAGCATACTTTATCGTCTCCAAATTCCTGATATGTCATTAACAGAGTGATCGTTCTTTCTTGACAATCTACTGCTGAACTGGCCACCTTAGCTAAATAATTCGCTCTCGTGTTTTCTTCTCTAGAGATTTGGAGGACAGTCAGAGTCCCCAT
This sequence comes from Phtheirospermum japonicum, assembly GCA_014905375.1. Classification (NCBI taxonomy): domain Eukaryota; kingdom Viridiplantae; phylum Streptophyta; class Magnoliopsida; order Lamiales; family Orobanchaceae; genus Phtheirospermum; species Phtheirospermum japonicum. The sequence continues at coordinate 1,044,632 of BMAC01000035.1, forward strand.
GGCACTAGGTAACTCCCTAAATTGGGCTAGGTATTTTTGCATATGCTCGTCTCTTGTTTCAAACTCTCCATTTATCTGCCTACATATGAGTTACGAGTCCACTCTTGCACATACCTGCTCTGTCCCCAAATCCTTCGCCATTTGAATTCCCCTCAAGAGAGCTTCATACTCTGCCGCGTTATTAGACAAAGAATAGTTCATCAGTACCGCATACCCAGTGGTTACACCTGTCGGGTCACTCAACACTATACCCGCACCACAGCTTAGGCTTCCTACCGAACCATCTATGAAAATTGTCCATTCCTTTATGTCCTCAGGAGAGCTGGTCATTTCTTGCATAAAATCAGCCAGCGCCTGGGCTTTAATGGCTGTCCTTGCTTCAAAAGTAATATCAAACTCACTAAGTTCAATTATCCATTTAACCAGTCGTTCTGAGGCCTCCGATTTATCCATAATGGCTTTCAATGGTAGGTTGGTTCGCACTACTATGCTGTGTGAGAAAATAAGGGCGTAGCTTACGTGGTGTCCCAACCAGGGCTAGCATTGCTCGCTCCACCTCCACGTATCGGACTTCAGCATCATGCAGCACTTTGCTCCAATAATATACCGGCCTCTGTATTCTGCCTTCCTCTCTGAGCAAGACCGAGCTTACTGCCTGCTGTCCCACAAACAAGTATAGGATTAAAGGTTCACTCTGAACCGGCTTAGTGAGTACCGACATGCTAGCCAGGTGCTCCTTCAACATCCGAAACGCCTCCTGACACTCCTCATTCTACTGAAAAAGAGCTTTTTTATGCAAGGCCTGGAAGAATGGTAGGCTTTTTTTAGCTGAGCGCGAGACGAACCTGGTCAGACCATTAATTCGGCCCGCCAGGCACTGCATCTCTTTGGCATTCCTTGGGGCCTGCATGTCCATGATGACTCTTACCTTCTATGGGTTAGCCTCTATTCCCTTCTCTGTGACCATATACCCCAGGAATTTACCAGATCTTACTCTAAATGCGCACTTTTTGGGTTTGAGCTTCATCCCTTATCTTCTTAGGGTGTCAAAAGTTTCCCTTAGATCGTTTACATGCGAAGCTACCTTCACGCTCTTAACTAATATGTCGTCAGCATATGCCTCCATGTTCCTTCCCAGCTGAGCTTTAAACATCTTATCCACCAATCGCTGATATGTGGCGCCTGCATTCTTGAACCCCAACGACATGACCACATAGCAATAGGTCCCCTTTGGGGTTATAAAACTGACCCGCTTCCAGTCCTCCTCAGCTAGTCTGATCTGATGGTACCCTTGCGAGGCATCCATCATGCTTAACAACTCACAACCATACGTGGAGTCAACCAATTGGTATATCCTTGGCAATGGGTAATGGTCATTAGGGCAGGCACGATTAAGATCCCGAAAATCTACACACATACGCCAATCTTTCGGGATTTTAGGGACCAACACCGCGTTAGAAAGCCACTCAGGGAATTGTATTTCTTGAATGTGCTTGGCTTTCAACAATTTTTCGACTTCAGCTTTGATGATTGCCTCCTTCTCAGGGCCAAAGTTGCGCTTCCTCTGCTTAATTGGCTTTTCTCCAGGGATGATATTGAGGTGGTACTCTACGACTGCAGGGTCTATCCCCACCAGATCTTGAGTAGACCAAGAAAAAACGTCAGCATTGATTCTCAAAAATTGAACCAGGTCTACCCGAACATCCGGGCTCAGGGTTGTTCCCACTCTTACAATTCTACTATCATCCCCTGAGACCACCTCTACCATCATCAAACCCTCCTCTCGCTGGGCCAGCTCTGGCATCTCGTTCTCCATTCTGGCTCTCTTATTTTGTCTTTCCTCTTCATTACGTTAGATACACTCGACGTACGCTTGTCTGGATGCATACTGATCACCCTTAACCTCCCATGTTCCCTCCTGAGCAGGGAACTTCAACTTCATATGGTACACCGAGATCACCGCTTGGAATTGGCTTAGGGATGGTCGTCCCAGCATAACATTATATGAAGATGGTGCATCCACTACCAGGAATCGCACTGTCTTAATTAACCTATACGTCTCTTCTTCTAATGTTACCAAAAGCCTCACTACCCCTAAAGGCTTCAAAGACCCTCCCGAAAATCCTACTAACGAAGTTGTCACCTCTTCCATTTCCACATCTGGTCTTAACTTTCGATAGCAATCATAGAACAGGATATCAGCCGAGCTCCCTGTGTCCACAAATACCCATCTCACATTATAATTTTCAATAGTGGTTGTTATGACCAGGGCATCCATGTGTGGAGCCAATATGCCATTCTCATCCTCTGATCCGAAACATATGCTTTGGCTTGGGGTTATCTGACCAACCTCTCGTGATTTCTTAAATAGGTCCTTTGCAGCTCGGACATAGCTGTTTTGGGTTCGTTTAGAATGCTCATCCCACTCGCCTCCTGTGATAATTAGGATTTCCCCTCGTATGACCTAGGCTTGGTCACTTTGCCTCCCACTGTCTCATCCATTATCTTGCTCATGTATGTTCCCTTGAGGCCAATCGCGCCTGCGTAAGTCAGACCTAGGCTCCTCTCTTCTCATCTGCACATACTCCTTGAGGTGCCCGGCCTGCACCATTCTCTCTAGTTCATCCTTCAGATGAGTGCACTGATCTGTGTCATGGCCGTATTCACTATGGTATTGGCAGAATCGGACATATCTTTCTTTCTGCGATTTTTGATAGTTAGTTTTGGGACATTTGAGATCAGGGTGCCGCTCTATTACTTGTAAGATCTCTCCTTGAGGTGTTGCCAGGGGTGTGTATTTGTCAAAACGAGGTCGTCCCCCCACCAGATCTGGCACCAAATTCCACCGGAATCCATCTGAAGCCATGTCTTACCTCACGTCTTAGCCTTGATATTTTCCCACAGACGGGGCCAATTGTTTCACCCAGAAAACATTTATAACAAACTAAAATACCTCTTCCATGGAACACTCCGATCTTCCTGAAAAATAAGCCTGATCTGCACCCACAAACACGTTAGAAAGGACCAACAGAGGATTTCCGGTGGAAACTTCTCCGATGCTTTAGTCAGTTAGGCGGGTGGTACATTTCAGTGAGTAATGAAAGGAATGCACAAGAATGTCATACCTCTCTCAGCCTTGGGGCTGAGCTATTTATAATTTTCCCTAGTGGGGACCCCTTCCGGGATCTCGAAAATAAAGACCGTGAGTCTCGGGCCGTTGTGCAAATAGTCCCGACAAGTTGTCCCACCTGTTCCCTTCTGGGAAGCCAGAACGCCATGTCTCCCATAAGCCTTTCCTCTTGTAATCCTTCTCAGTGGATTCGGATCAAATCAGAATGTTTTTCCTGACTTTAGGCCTTTTGACCTTTGTCTCATCCGAGAATTTAGGCCAGATCAGGATTATCCCGGGCTAAGGTAATTCCTTCCTCATCTCCATCTGTTTTCCTGACCTCCTCTGGAAAGCCAGCTCAGGGCCTCATGGGGGTATAACAGGTCAGGCCACTGGGCACCTCCTTATTGATCCTAGATCAGGTCTACCCCAATCCAAGTCTGCCTACTCAGGTCACATCAATAACAATGATTAAAATTTTAAAATTATTGATTTACTTAATTCTTCCTGATGATAAACAAGGTATACCCTCCGTGGTGGGCCCACATGCCGTTAGGATGTACCCGCATCGGACGGTGTCGGTGTGCTGGTATCCACGATCGGCGCTGAATAATCAATACTATGCCCATATAATCGTCATTGAAATCAGCTAAATGATTAGCCATTCCCATATACGATCGATGGGCTGCTGGATCCACGACCTCTCGGCATTTGATAAAATTATCATATAATACTAGCATTTTACAAAATACCAGTATATATTATATATCAACCATTTTAATAAATCCAAACATAAAATAAATTAGTTAAAAAAGGAATGTTTTACAATGTGAATAATTTACATAATCTCATCGATGTCGAGCCTATTATTCCTACATCTACTGTGATTACAAGGACACTTCAGCCTCTCTCCGTCCTTATGAGCGGAATGTGTTTGAGCAAATTCAATAAAGCTCTCGACTCCATCCACAAATTATGAGGATAAAAAATCATTGTTGATTCGTTTGTACATCCAACTACGATCAGAACTCATCCAAACATTATACGATTGTTATATTGATTTATCAAAAATCTGGCAGCATGAGGGTAGCTAGAATATGATTGAATTTTTTGTAAGGGCTCTATCCCATTCGAAAACATGATTTTCCATTAATACAGCGTCTTAGTATATGAATTTTTATTGACTAGAAATTTCGGAAGCATCTCCCTTTAGTTCTCTAAGTACACATAAATTGCAGTGCACATGAGAACAAAAGAGAGATACTGAACCAAAAATTTTATAATCAACAAAAAAAGATATAGATAATATAAGTCATATTACAATCATGCTCTCAAACTGTTCAAATAAGTGGACAATTCGTGATTTAGTATCGAATTCTCTATTCGATACTAAATCCCAAACGAGTGTAAGGTATATTATTTGAGTGTAGATAGACAGATTATAATTTGTATCAATAAACCACGGTCGGTGCCGTAAACCACGTCATCACAAAGAATTGGAGCAGGCCTAGGGTTTTGGATTTTTGTTAAGACAAAGTAATAACCAAGTTGTGAAAATATTTCATTTACCCGCTCCATTTACGAGCGCCGAAATTGTGAAAATATTTCAGATTGGTAAAGACTTTCCAGATCGGTATTATTAAAAATACCGTTCTGGATTTTTTTTTATTTTGAGAATGACATTCAATAATGGTTTTTTTAATACCGTTCTAGATTGACAAACATTCCAGAACGGTATTGAAATTACTGTTCTGGAAAGTCTTTCACAAAAAAATTATTACAATCAAGAACAGTGTATTATAAATACCGTTCTAAATTGATTAATAAATACAGAACGGTAATTTCAATACCGTTCTGGATTGTATTTTCTTTTTAGATAGAGTCTCAAGAACGGTAATTTCAATACTGTTCTGGAATGTTCGTCAATCCAGAACGGTAATTACAATACCGTTCTTAAAAGTATACTTTCTAGAACGGTATTTTAATATCGTTCTGGATTGACGCTCATTCTAGAACAGTATTACAATTACCGTTCTAGGAAGTATACTTTCCAGAACGGTATTGTAAAACCGTTCTAGAAAGTGCTATACAGAATATTTTCAAAAATACCCTTCTAAATTGACTTTTTTGTTTGTTGTAAAATGACGTTTCTGTACTAGTGTCAGTTTCCAAAACATAATTAGAAAAATCACTAGTCGAGTAATGCATGGTGAAATTATCTCTGTGCAGTTTCTTCCACTAATTTTGTATTTTCAGCAAGAGTTTCTCGAACGAATCACTAATATCCTTCTTATAAGATAAAATCTCACCATCATACAAGCAAAAGACAAAGATCCCACTGCCAATAACATTAACTACAGGTAAGAAAAAATAGAGGAATTAATCAAAATAATTAACATAACATAAGAAATCAAATTACAAGAAATTAACATAACGTAGGAAATCAAATTTAGGGGAAAATGCACACATATACAAAATCATAATCAAAACAAAATTAATCAAAATTGCCAGAAGTTGTACTCGAATCAGAAGCCACCGATTGTGCCAGAAGAGAATAACACGACTTTGGGTGGTGTAATCGAATCGACTGTGAAAAAAAATCAATTGTACTCTCTTGAATCGATCGATTAAACTCTTAAATCGTATCTGAAGAGATTGTGCAAATAAATCGTATCAGATGGGTGTCCATGGGATTGTCGATATTTTACATTTTAATTTTGGACTATTTAACAAAAAGTAGGCACTATTTGACTTAGAATTTAATGTAGGATTAATTGACAAATACACCTCCACTTGGAGGACTATTTGACAATCTCCTCTATTATTTATTTTTTAGAAACGATAGATAATTATATTGAAACTCAAAAGAGTACGTACATTTTTACAATCGGAAGCAACTGACCAAGAAACAAAATTTCGTAATGATAGAGAACCTCAAAAGACATGGCCCAAATACCAAAAACTCCAGATACAATTACAATTTCTAATGAGATTAATTATATAAAACTAGTTTAACGCTCGTGTGTTATATGGAATTTATCAAAAAATAAATATAAAAATTTCTTTTATGATATTATAAAGTTTCTAAAAGTAAAAATAAAAAATTTCAAACAATATCGTATTCTCGACTCGTGTCTTGTAGATATGGCTATTTACTATTTATTAACTATTATATTTTATTGTTAGATATTTTTTTATATTAATATTTAGATTAGATTCGTTATAATTTCATATTTACATACTCAAATAAATTAAAAACTTCTCACACGCTCAACTTGTGTCTAATTTCTATTAATTAATTATTATTAAATATTTTTATATTTTTATATTTAAATTAAATTTTATAATAATTCTTAGTTACATATTTAAAAATTTTTAAAAGATGTCATGCTCTCAACCCGTGTCGTATTGTATTAGTGTTGAATTAATATTGATTGATTATTATTATATAAATTTATATTTGTATATTTAAATTGAATACGTAAATAATATATAATTACATATTTAGATTATTACAAATAACTCACAATTCAATTATATTATATATTTTAAATCCTAAGAATAAAGATATTTCAACTTTAATCCTAAATACAACTTATTTAGATTATTAATAAATAATTAAATTATTTTTGTATGTAACATTATCTTATAAGTAATTTTTTTAACTAAGATAAGTAATTTGTTTTTTTTCCTAATTATATAAGATTTCTTATATATTTATATTAGAAGAATAAAATAAAATATTGAATTAGACAAAAAATTGAAAAAAATATTAAATTAGAAAAATATAAGAAAATGAAAAAATTAAGTTAGGCAAAATATAATAAAAGAAAGTATATTAAATTAGGTAGATATTAGAATTCTTATATTTAGTAAGTTTCAAAGCCTCCAAAATTCGTCAAGTAAGCATCCGAACAATTAGAAAATTACACATCAGCGCGAAGCTTCCTAAGCAGACACGTAGGATATGAATCTTTTAATTTAGTATATAGGTGGAATATGAGTACACACGAGGTAAATTTAAATAAATAATCTCCCCTATTAATTAATGCAGGATCCTCCTATCCTATGTATCTGTTTCTCATGCTTTGTTAGATTAGATTTTTTTTTTGATGATTTGGTGTCACCGAACCTTATATCTACCTAATTTAATATTTTTTTCTTTTATATGTTTTCACCTAATTTAATATTTTTATATTATTATATTTTTCCTAATTTCATAATCTTCTTTTACTATATATATAAGTCATATTTAATTAGAAAGAATCTATAAAAGTTGAAACAATTTTTATTTATAATAAAAGTTGAAGTAATTTTATTTTAGAATTTGAAATATTCTATTTAAGAAAAATACGAGTTATATAAAATTATTACAAAAGGGAAAAAAATATAAAATATATAAACTTAAAATTGGATATCTAATTTTAATATAATGCATTGAGAATAACATTAAAAATTTATATGAAAATTATTATACGTAGAAAAATAAATATTAAGTATATTCTAAATCTCCTTATCTAATTCCAAAAAAATGCATTGATAAAAATATTATATATCGATATGAACATATTAATGCCTTACGCAAAAAAAGAAAAAAAGAAAAAGAAAGAAAAAAGGGAACAAAAAATAAAAATATAATATTAAATATAATACAAGTTATATATAAAATATTTCTTTAATGGAATTATCATTGTCTTAGAGAGTTTAATTTTTTTATATCATATATTCACATGTGACATGTGGGTGTTGTATATTTTACATTTTCACAAACTCAAATTTCTACGGGTTCCTTTCAAGCATAGGGTAATTTTGCTATGTCTTACAACTAATTTCGTGACCCCCTAGTAAAAATAATAATAAAATTATTTATTGTGAAAATAAATCTTACTGTAATTAAAACAAATAATGCTCCGATTTATGTGTAAAAATCGCTTATTGTGAAGAAAAATCTTTGTGTAAATAGAAAAATAATGTTACTATTTGTGTGTACTATTTTCAATATTATTCTTTTAGTATTTTTAGTTAGTGTTACTTTTTCAAATCCTGCATAATATGCGGGTGTTAAACTAGTACAGATATATTTTAATATTTAAAGATTGATATAACTATAAAAAAAATTAAAAAGATAAATCGGGACGATATTACGAAAAGCGTCCCGCAAGTAAAAATAAATAAATAAATTGAAAGCGGAACGCATTTGACAACTGCGTCTCGGATTTCGTTTATTTTCGTAGTTTTGGGCTAAAATTGAAAAAAAAAAAAAAAGGGAGGCTGGGACGCTAATTGCCCACTAGCGTCCCGGGTCAAACTACAAAAAAAAAAAAAAGAATCTGTATTTTGGGATGCTGGGTGACAACAGCGTCTTGGGTCAATTTGCCAAAAAAAATGTGGACCGGGAAAGCTGTTGCCACTAGCGTCCCCGGATGCTTTTGCAAAAAAAACAAAAAAAAAGACAGAAAATCCCTACAGGCCCTAAAACTGCCGCCCCCTTCCTCTCGTTCGTTTCATCTCTTTCTGCTCCACTTTGAAAGATAAAAAAAAAAAGAAAAAAAAAAAGCTCAAGCAGTCGACAAAGCGGACAGGCAGGCTGCGGCGGCAAAGCGGGCAACTTGTGTTCACAAGGTTTCTCTAACCGAACTCTTTTATTTATTTTACAAAAATTAGTTATTTTATAAATTTTTAATTAATTACTTTTAGAAATAATCATTTGTTATTGATTAATGTATTATTCGTTTGTTGTATATTTGAGTTTAGTTGTTAATTTTTATAAATATTGAATTTATTTGTTTTTGAAATTTAGTTGTAAATATTTATGAAATTGATTTGATTTGTTTGTGAGAAAAATGTTAATTATGTGAAACTTTAAACTTATTCATTTTGTATTTAGTTGTTAATTATTTATGAATATTGATTTTATTTGCTTGTGAGAAAATTATTAACTACGTGAAGATTTTAATTTAATCATTTTGTGTTTAGTAGTTAATTATTTATGAAAATTGATTTATTTATTTGTAAGAAAATTATTAATTATGTGAAAATTTTAATTTACTCGTTTTTTGTTTAGTTGTTAATTATTTATGAATATTAAATTTACTTATTTGTAAAAAAAAATCTAATTATGTGAAGATTTTAATTTATTTGTTTTTTGGGTTATTAATTAATATTAATTTTACTTATTTTTGAGAAAATTGTTAACTACGTGATATTTTTTTTTTTTTTTTGAAAAAACTGTTAATTATGTAAAAATTTTGTTAATTATTTAAAATCTCTATCCTTGTAATTCTTTGTTAATATGTATATTTTAGAAGTAATCGCACATATAACGAATACTTCTTACGGCGATGATTATGACATGTATGCATCAATGCTACGAGATGAGGGTGAAAGAACTACTGTCGATTATCAAAATTTAGATCCCAGCGAGCATCCCCCACTTGTGATCCCGAACTATACCGTTGATTACTTTGGACAAAATGAAGGTTGCGATGTAGAAATGAGTTTAGATGCATAGATGACGGGGATGAAACAGGCGAGGAGTTCTTTCAGTTGGGAGGTAGTATACCAAATGAAGATTATTTTGAACCTTCCGTAGTTGAACGTGGCCCTACAACCCATAAACAACTGGATGGAGGATCGAAAGTCTACATAAACATAACATTTTTCTGATTGCGACTACGAAGACATTCCATTGATTCTATTGGTGTCCCTCAACATGACTACTACTACGACAAAGATGAAGGAGTGCTGAGAAAAGGCATGATATTCGGAGATAAAAAAAATATATGATGTGGCCTGTTAAAGATCACTCTGTGCGTGTTGCCAAGTGTGCGTATAGAGTGGAACAGAGCAACCCAAAGTTTTGGAAAGTTGTTTGTGTTATGAAACCACTGAGGGGTAATAATCTAGATATTCTGAATTCCTCAACTAACATAACACCTAAATGCAAATGGTGTCTCCAAAATAGTTCTCGTAAACGAAAGGGTGTTTGGGAAATCACACGATTAGGTTCTGTGCATAAATGTCTTGCATCTCTTACATGTTATGATCACCCCAATTTGTGTAAAAATATGATTGTTATGCTCATTACAACTCAAGTCGAGAGAGATCTGTTATATAGTGTTTTGCATGACCAGATTGCTGTGGAACAAAAATATGGCTATAATGTGCCATATCACAAGGCATGGCAAGATTTGCGACGGGCTCATGGAAATGTGTACGGAATGTGGGAGATGTCATTCCAACATTTACCAAAATACATGGAGGCCATGCAAACATACAACCCAGGGACAGTGGTCGAGTGGCTACACAAATCTTCAGAAGTAATTGGTGTGCATATGTTAAGATTTGTATTTTGGACATTTAGACCATGTATCGAGGCTTATAGACATTACTACTACAAAAATAGGCCTTTTACAAAAGTCAATTAACAATGGTTGTTAAATAACCGTTGTAATAGAGCAATCTGGTAAATTTTATAACGGTTGTTTTGACAATCGATGTAAATAGTCTATTACGACAATAGTTATATCTGCAACCGTTGTAAATGTCCGTAGTAAAATATATTAACCTTTATACTACGACGGTTTATTTACAGTCATCCTAAATACTGTAGTAAAATAATTAGTTTAATAAGTGAAATCAGTTTATAGTTAGGATTATATTAAAGAAAATAATGAAAAATTAAAAAACCATATATATGTTAACCCATACTGTCCCTCTCTCTGAAAAATTCTCCTCTCTCGCCACATTCAACATCGCTGCTGCGGCCAACACCACCACCGCCGGTGGTAGTCTTACGACGACACCAATAGAAGTTCGGCGACCTAGCCCCCAACAACAATCATAAAGTTTCGCCACTCGATAATCCTAAGGTGTGTTTCTATATGATAATTTTAATGCGAACTTCATATCTCAGTTGTTGAATTACATAGTTTTTTGTGTGATTTTGTAGAATCGATTCAATTTTGGGGTTAGGGTTTTCTTCTTCTCGACTTTGGATGGTTCTCCCTATTTCTGCAGTTTTTTTTCTTGTCTCCTTATTTTCATTCTTTGGAGTTTTATTCAAACTCATGTAAACTTAGATCCTCCGAATCTGCAAAATTAAGATAATCATCTATTGCCATGTCAAACTACAAAATTATAGTCTAAAATTATAGACGCATTAAAGCGATTTTAGGGTTACATGAAAGTTAAGGTGCGGGAACAAAATTTATAAGGAGAAGAAAGACTAGGATATTTTATGAAATTTATGTGGACGACACGTATTAAAAGTGTCTCGCAATATCATTCAATAAAAAAAAGTGTCAAATTTATTAACGTCGAATGAAGTGGTAGTTGCTAAGAATATCGATTTAGTTCTGAAAACAATTGAGTTAGTTTTTGAAATTTGACAAACAAAGCAAGTTCTTCTCATATTTCTTATTCATTCTTGGTCTTTGAAGGTAATTTTTTTTCATCCTAAATGATTGGGGAAATCTGTTTGAAACTAAACTCGGGATTACTCGTTCCTTACTCATGCTTGTAAGTTTTTTGCTTCTTTTGGGAATTAAAGATGGCTGGTCATTTTTATGTTTTTATTTCTATTTCCAATCTATTTTGAACCCCACACCTATGTATAAAGATTATGATATGTTTATTTTCTTGGGAAAATGTTCTGGATATGACACTCTGATTATTTCATATCATATGTTCTCTAACCTATTGGTTTGGCTTGATTTGATGGAATTTCAAAGATTCATCAGAAAACTAAAGGCTGTCTTCTTTGGAATGAAAATTTCATAAACTAATCCCTCTGTGTTTGCAGGTGCAGTAATAGACATGCATAGTTTGAAAATAAATGGATTGGATTTAAAAGAAAAAACAAAATATTTAAATGTATATTTATTTCCCATATTGATTGTAAGCTGTGTTATATGTGCTGATCATTTTTAGGTCCAAATCTTAGGAGCAAACATAAAACCAGATGCCTAGAGAATGCACAAAGTGTTATTACTTAGCATGCATATGAAAGTTTTCTTGTTCCTTGAGGTTTTAAGCCATTGTATGTGCCATCCTAATAAAAGCCCACTAGAAACATATTAAAGTATTGTTTACTCTCTATAAGGTCTTACTATAAGCATTTCTACTTTCCTTTTCCATAATGAAATAATAGTAGAAGCTGAATAGCTGGAACCCCTATGTTTCGACCCAAAATATGACCGACGTCAAGAACAATGCCCGGAACCTTGAACACCCTTTTTGATCTGCACACAGAAACACGTTAGAAAGGACCAGCGGTGGTTTTCTGGTTGAAACCTCTCCGATGCTTAAGTCAGTAAAGCGTATGAGGTTTCTCTAAGCAAGCAAAGAAGGAATGCACAAAGAATGACATACCTCTCTCAGCCTTGGGGCTGAGATATTTATAGTTTCTCCTAGTGGGGATCCCAGTCGGGATCTCATGAGCACATGCCGTGAATCACGGGCCGTTACGTAACCAATTCTGACAAGTGGTCCCACTTGTCTCTTTACTGGGAATCCGGAAAACAGGTCTTCCCCGTTTAAGGTCTTCCTCAATACCACCTCAATATCAATATCGGACTTGACCCTAGTCGGGTCTTCCCTGTTTCAGGTCTATATTACTTCAATATCAGCGTCAGGTCAAATTCTATCCCAAGGTCTTCTGGCAGAGCACTATCGTCAACTCCATATGATCCCCGGGCTGTAGTGATCTCTATTTAAAATGGTCAGGTCATGAGAAATCCCAAGCTGTGACCATCCTCTCTTGATGTCCTATTTTCCCAAGAGGCCTAACCAGAACTTCCTTTGAGACCGAGCTGTTCTCACCATATCTCTTTTTATTTCAATTATCTCTTAATCAGGTCTAACCTAATTTAAGTCGGACCTCTATATTTCCATATCAACTCCTACCCCCGCAAGTAATTGGGGTAGAGCATACTTTTTCCTGAGGTTCCCTTAATTTAATAAGGTCCCATACTTTTATTACTTCTCGTACTGGAACGGATCCCTAGAAATCCGCCTAACAACCAGGCCTAATTATTGGCATTAGTGGTGTCGGTCCGCATTCCCAGTCGGTTACCACTCCCATACGCCTTCCAAGTACTAACACGTCAGCCTTAGTCTAGGACGAGCTCACCGCTTAGCGCACTGTTCACCTGCCCATATTAAATGCGGAGATCCCATCAAATCCCGCCTTTATCGATTTCCGCTCTTTTTAATTTATCTATTCCTCTTTTATTCCTGTTGAATTCTCACTTTGCATTTCTCATTTCTCAAAATCTTCCAAGTCTCTCTTTCTTTCTCTCTCTGAATTTCCGGTGATCCTTTCTGATTCAAATTTCCTAGCTTGATTCTTCTGGCAAACTTTTACAAACCAGGTATCTCTCTTAGCCCTTAATCTCTTTTAATTTTCCTAAAATGGCATCGTCTTCTAATACTCCCCTATTAACGCTTCTCCGTCGTCTGCCACTCCGGAGGCGGTGGTATTTTCTTCCTCCTCATTGTCGGACCCTCTTACGATGGCGAGAGCCTCTTCTCCTTCCCCATCTAGTGCCCCAGCAGTGAAATCCAATTCCTTATCCCTTTCTTCTTCGGCAGCCGCGGCGGTGGCTGCCATTTCCTCCTCCTCTGACTGCCTAGAATATCCCCTGACCGTCGTCGACCACCCCAAGGTAACATCCATACTGAGTAAAAGGACGGTGGAGGAAATCCGTCATAAACATAAAATCTCCGACCCTTATGACCCCTATTGCCCTCCAGCGGGTATTTTAGCCTGTCAATCGCCGGCAGGCTGGTTAACCTTTTACAAAGACCAGTTCCAGGTAGGTCTCCACCTCCCCGTGCACCCTTTAATACTCGAAATATCCAAAATATACCAGATACCTATTTTCCAATTCACCCCTAATTCCTTCCGCATCATGGTTTGTTACAGTCTGGCCATGCGCTATGCTGGCCTAGACCCTTCCGCTCACACCTTTTTCCAGCTCTTCCAAGCGAAGAGATCTTTTCCGGGCTGTTTTTATTTGACAGCCAGACCTGGAGTTCACTTTTTGTTTAAGCTCCCTACCTCCAACAAGGACTGGAGGAAAAAATTCTTCTTTGTTTATTGTAGCGAGGATTGGGGTTTTAACCCTACGCCCATTGAAGGGCTGCCCTCATATCCACCTCTGTCCTCTACAAATAGGTCTGTCCGTATAAAAAAGATCATCTCTATCCTAAATGAGAACCCCCTCCACGTGACTGACCTTCTCCTTCCCTTTGTCTTGGACTTTTTCAACGACTGGTCAGAAACAGCCCCTTTGATCAAAGAAATTGGTATAGTTTCTTTTCTTCTAGGTTCATTTTGCTTATTTATTTTATCCTTACCCTTTTTCTTTAGAGCAATCCCTTCTTCTTCTAAGCCAGCTCAAGACCCTCCTCCGGAGAGCATCTCCAATCCTACCCAGTTGCCTGCCCGTCCTGCTCTTACCAGGCGCTCTTCCTCTGATTCTGAGGAAGATACACTTCCTCTTTCTTAGAGGCCACGCTCAACCTCCAACAACCATGCCCTTGTGGCCCCCTCTTTACCTCACGACGCTCCTCCCCCCATTACTCGCAGTGGCCCACCTCCGATTAACTCAATTGCCAACTACTCGAGAGAGACTGCCGTCCAATATGTGCTCCAGAAAATGCTGCCCGTAGACCAACCGGGCTTGGAAAAAATGACAGACCGGCAATTACTGGAGTCCTCGTGCCAGGACGAAGCACGGGTAAATTTCTCATTTTTCATACTTGTGGCATATCATTTGCTCCAGTGTTAATTTCTCTTTGCCTTTATTGATCAGGCTTTCTACAAAAAGGCTCTTCTGGCCACTCGTATTACCAGATCTTTGATCCAGTTTGATGCGGTCAAGGAGAACAAGGAACTTGTCGTGAAGATGAAGCGTATCAGGACTCTTGCCAAGGAAAGAGGAGTGAAACTGAAGAGGCAAGAGGAAGAGCTGGGGGAACTGAGAGAGAAGCTCAAGAAGGCGAAGGCCAAAACTACAGAGATGGGCAAGGCCCAGGCGAAGATGATTGAGACTGCTCGTGCTGAAGCAAGAGATGCAGCTCTGGCGGAGGCTCGCGGTCTAGCGGGTGAGGCCCTGGTCAAGGCCAAGGCGGAGTGGAAGATGGAATTTCTAGGCTCCGAAGAGGGCCTCAAGTTAGTTCAACTGGCCAGAGAGGAGACCAGGAAAGCTTTCTTGGGGTCCAAAGAGCTCTACTCCTTGCTCGTCCCCGAGGCCATGAGCTATTACTACTTTGCTTTGGACGAGCAAGCTAAGTGGAGTGCAGCCAACGCGGCTGATCCCAACGCTATCTTCGATTGGGATCTTCCACTGTAGACTCTTCCCAAGCCCGCCTCTTTTGTTTATGCCAAGGAGCAAGACTGCTTGCATCTTGCTGAAGCCGCGGAGTTTGTTGAGCATGTTCTTTCTCTTTTTCGCTCTTCTTCTGCAGTGTCTCAGCCAGACCAGACTCGTACCTTGATATTCCCTGACTCTTCTCCATCCCCATCCTTCGCTGGTCTGGGTTAGTTGCCTGGAGGAGCTTCCCCTGGTGCCTTGGCTGAGGATGCAATAGAGGAATTGGCCACAGAGCTGGATGCTGAGCCTTAGCCTCTTATGCCTTTGTTTTCGAGTGAACAGACCTGATGTTGTTGCCTGTGTGGCTGGTCTGATTTTTGATTTACCTTGAAATTTGTATTATAACTTTTGGATTAATGATAATCTCTATTTTTGTCTCGTTGTGGCTTTTGAGTTCCTAGGGTTTCCTGGTTTTCCGGAAACCCTAGTACTTTTGATTCCTATTGCACGCGCTTTTATCTCCTTTAAATATGTGCCTGTGTTCATTATTTTCTTTCCAATTTTCTGCAATGGCTTCTTATCCCCTTCTCGAAGAACTCAACACAGTGAGGCGAAAGAACATTTCTTTGGTCGTCGAAAATTTAAACTGTTTGATCAGCTGACCGTGCTGAAGGAAAAAATCGGCTACCTCTACCGCCTTCTGGAGAGAAAGAGGCAGAAGAAGCGTTTTTACAAGAAGGAGTGGGCTGAGCTCCACCAACTAAACCTCCAACTTCAAGAGGAGAGGGCTGACTTGACTGAGTCGGTGAACCACCTAATCGTCGCCGCCGGCGAGGCTCACGCGCTTGCCAAAAGGTCTGACAAATACAACCATCGCCTGCATGACATCGAGCGTGAGCTTTGGCGCATTCGCTGAGCTCTGGCCTCAGACCGGAGGTCTCCTCTCAGATGAAAACCTGCATTCATCTTTCTTTCTTTTTTTTTTTTGTTTCCTGCATTTTTGTAATCAAAATTGCCAACCTTCCTGAAAGGTGTGTGCAATCTGCTCTTGTACTTTTCCAAGTTTTGATGAATGAAAGTATGTTTTGTTTGAATTTCTGCTTGTGTAACCATGAAAAATAAGGATTCAAATAGCAATCACTCTTGATTTCTTGTCTATCATGTGTAATCTTCTCTATTTGCCAGAATATCCTAGTGAACTTACGCGTTTGCTTGAAAAATTATCTTTTTAATCAATATTTCCTGTCCAAAATACGCGGATTGTGTTATTGGACTTACCTTCAAAGGTCTCCGATATTAATCGGGTCTTGCTTGAGAGTTGTTTAACCAGGGCTGGCTTTTTACAAACTTTGGGCTGACAATCAGATCTGGCATTAACGTAGGTCGTCCGAGTATACCTGTTTAGGCAAGTTAGAATATTTTAACTGACAATCAGGTCAGACAAAAATGAGGGCATCCCCCCGTAGCCAATCTTGGCTTTAAACTGACAATCAGGTCAGGCAAAATTGAGGGCATCCGCCCTTAGCCAATCCTGGCTTTAAACTGACAATCAGGTCAGGAAAAATCAAGGGCATGCGCCCTTGGCCAATCCTAGCTTTAAACTGACAATCAGGTCAGGCAAAATCGAGGGCATCCGCCCTTGGCCAATCCTGCTTTAAAACGACAATCAGATTAGGCAAAATCGAGGGCATCCGCCCTTAGCCAATCATGGCTTTAAACTGACAATCAGGTCAGGCAAAATCGAGGGCATCCACTCTTGGCCAATCTGGGCTTTAATCTGACAATCAGGTTAGGCAAAATCGAGGGCATCCGCCCTTAGCCAATCCTGGCTTTAAACTGACAATCAGGTCAGGCAAAATCGAGGGCATCCGCCCTTAGCCAATTCTGGCTTAGTTATGGACATATACTCAAAATCGTGAATGAGAATAACCTGCAATTTTTATTTAATAAGGCAAATAAACATTTAAGAAATTATAATTATGCATAGAATTCCTGTAAATTAGCAATATTCCAAATACGAGGGATCTCGATCCCATCTAGCTCTTCCAATTTATAGGCGCCTCCTACTAAGATTTGGATGACTCGGAGCGGACCTTGCCACGCGGCTTCCAGTTTTCCCTTCGCCTTTCTTAAATCAGCTCTTCGTAGGACCAGGTCTCCCAGCTGGAACTGCCTCTTGACCACAGACTTATCGTAAGCTGCTTTTATTCTCCCTTTGATGTGTGCCATTCTGACAGCAGCTCGGTCCTTTTTCTCCACAACCAAGTCCAAGGCATCTTGAATTAATAGCTCATTCTGTTCTTCAACAAAATTCTGAACTCGGTGAGTTTCCATGCTAATCTCGGCGGGCACCACAGCATCCATACCATAGACTAAGCTGAAAGGTGTTTCCCCTATGCTTTCTTTGGGATTAGTTCTATATGCCCACAGGATTGAACTCAACTCTTCCACCCATCTGCCCCCAGCTTTGTCCAATCGTGTTTTGATTCCTTGCACCAATATGCGATTGGTAACCTCTACCTGTCTATTGGCTTGGGGATGTGATTTTCTCGACCAAGATCAACCATCCGTAGTCCGAATTCGCAGCAATCTTTCAGCACCTTTAGCTACTTAATAAGTTCTCTAAAATCTAGTTATTCCTAGTTTAATTCTAGATAATTCATGTTTAATTATTTCGTTTGAGTTGTTAGTTTCGTTTATTTATTTCGAGCCGTTTAAACCGTTGAATGGCTGAGTCTTTGAACTTTAGAATTTCGTTTTTAATATTAATTAGTTGCTGCGTTTATTCTCTTGTTCATGCTTGGTGATGATTTGTTCATGATTAATTTAATTATTGCTTTAGTTTTGATAATTAGTTGATAAATGGTTATTGCTATGTTATTGCTTGAGAGTTTTGAGATTGATCTTATTCTTGAGAATGCATATGTTAGATTTGGTTCATAGTAGTTTGATGCATGCTAGTTAATTAATTTAGAATTTATTTGCTTTAAAATCCCTAGATTAATAATTCTTAAATAATTTAGTTTTCAAGCTTAGGTTAAATTAATTAGTTAATCATAATTAGTTGATGCTTTTAAATTTATTAGTAGTTTATAATCCCAAAAACCAAATTTATACAAGTTCTCGGGTTAAATATTGTGATTAAACAAACATTAAAAATCCCGAACGTCAGTCCTTGAGAGACGACTCGAGTTAATCTTGCCAACCTACACGCGATCCCGTTCTCTTGCGGGCGAGCTATTAAATTTCTGATAATTATTTATAAAGTAGGCACACACAAAAGCTCGAATCAGAAATTGGCGCCGTTGCCGGGGACTGAAATAGGTTTTGATAATGTTTGTTCGTGTTATTTTATGCTTTTCCGTCTATTTGTATAAAGGTTCTTTGTTTACCATTCGATGCGTTTAAATTGTTTGTTTATTGATGCATGGTCGTCGAAGTTTATGAAATGAACTTGCGCCATTTGTAGACAACGTTGAACGAGTTTGGAGACCGAGAAGACTCTTTCATTCCTCCGACGCAATTAATTATAATACAACTTCAGCCAACATGTCAAACACTACCCCTATTGGAGGCTGAGAACCAGGAGGAAGAGGAGGAGGACGAACAAATGGTGGTCGAGGGCAAGAATAAAAAAATAAAATAAAAAAAATAAAAATAAAAAATGTCTTACCATCGTGGACCGGCCATTCCAATAAATCCTTTGATGAAAGAGTATGAAATAGATGATTGGTACTACGCGCAACTGCCGGAATTCCATGGGCATGAGAGCGAGGATCCGGTGGAGTTCATTCAAAAATACGAAGCAGTCACCCAGACTTTTCCTCGTCTCAACCTTACAAGAGAGCAAATTAGGAGGCGTTTCATTTTGTGGCAACTAAATGTTAAAGCATATCAATGGCTGATAAACTTGGAGCCCGATTCCTTGCCGGATTGGGAGGACGTATACGAAGAATTCACGTTAAATTTTTACACTCCTAGATGGCAACAATACTACTCAAGCCGAGACGATGCTCCATACACCCCACGCATTTTTATTGATGAGTCTTACGTTTCTCGCGACCAATTTTCAAACTCTTACTTCTCGAGCCATAAATGTAGCCGCTGCGGAGCACTTGGGCATTGGGTGACTGAATGCCAAGTTACGTTTACCGAGGAGCCACTGGAGGATGATATTGCCACAGAGTCTAATGCTTCTTACGACCACTTTTCCTATTATCCTAGCTGTGATGAATACGAGCTTGGTGATCAATTTTTAGCGCGGCAAGAGGCTCAAGAAGCTGAGACCATTTTTCATGCAGACGACATTGAGCAATTAATGGATGATGACTTATCTAAGATTGCGGAGTATTTAGAAAGGTCGAGTGCTCGAATAATAGCTTCGTTGAGAGAATCGTCGAGCGCGGGGGATGAGGAACCAATTCTTGATGTTGTGGAGCCAATTGTTGAGGTAGAGATTCCGAGCCCAACTACTTGTTTAGAGGAGGAATGTAACGATGAGGTTAGGAAAGATTTGGATGAATTTGTCCCTCTTGTGCTTGATGATGTCGTGTTGGATGATGATGTGAAGATCTTGCCCTTGGGGAATCCGGAGGTTGATGTAGTGATGAGTTTGCTTGAGTCTTGCATGGAAGAATACGACGTGGTGCCGATTTTGGAGAATGTGATTGTTGAGCCTCACGTCATGCCAATAGAGATTCCGGTGGATGCTGCGAATTCAAGCTTAATTGAGGGAGTTGGAGGGGATGAGCAAATTTTAGAAAATGAATTTACTCCTTTTGAACTGGATGGTTTAGATGACAACGCCGAATTTTTCAACCGGGAGGCAGCAATTTTGGGGATAAATGCAAACAACGTTGTTATGGACGATATAAATTTTGATGAATTTTTAGATGAGGATGTTATGCCACACGAACTGTTAATGAACTTTAATTTTGACGTGGTGGACGAATTAATCAAGAAGAATGCGATGGCCGAGTCTCTTTTTGAGCCACCCATAGCTTTCAACAAATTAAAGATTGAGATGGAGGATGATAAATTCTTATGTTCGACGGATTTCCTCGTTTATCCCAAGGTTGTGGATCACCATGTGCCCGAATTTATTGTTGATGTATTTATGGTGATAGATTATTCGCTTTTTCGACCCCCGAAGCGAGTTAATATTTTTGTTCTATGATTTGCTTACCATGCGTGCCTTGGAGGAATACATTATTTATGCTTCCTATTGGAGAACACTAAGCCGTGGCACGATCGTCACCTATTCTTAGATCCGGGATAGCAACGTTCGTAGAAGGCGTCGAGCTTTCGACGTTAAACAAGCTCTTCTTGGGAGGCAACCCAAGTATTTATTTTCCTTTTCCTTATAGTTTTTTTTTAGTTATTTTGTTCATTTTTTTTTCTAGGTATTTATTCAAGACATTTTCGATCACGAGTTCGAGACGAAGGATTATTGCACGAACGCCTTTTTGGAGTTGCTCGCCAATTTTTCAGGGATGTTCTCTTATTCCCTTTCTCCCTTGCTTTTATTTTCTTATACTCGTTTATGGCAATCAGGGGATTGCCGAGTTTTTAGAGGGGGAGATGGTTGAGTGTGATTTATATTTGAAAATTGTGCAAAAATTTGAAAATTTTTATATGATTGATTGCTATTTTTCTACGCTAAATTGTGTTTGTATGTCTTCCTGTCGAAGTTAACTATGTTTGATTTGATGTTCTCGTCTTTGAGCGTGTATAAGTGCATAAATTTTTCAAAATTATATTTATATATTGAAAAATGGTACTTGGACGCAATTGATTTCACAAAACCTTAAAACCAGCGTCAATTCAAAAAAAAATTCATGCAAAAAGCCTGTGAGTAGCCTGAGTGTTTATCATCATTGCATGTACTTGAATGAGTGAAGCAAATTTTAGAAAATGAATTTACTCCTTTTGAACTGGATGGTTTAGATGACAACGCCGAATTTTTCAACCGGGAGGCAGCAATTTTGGGGATAAATGCAAACAACGTTGTTATGGACGATATAAATTTTGATGAATTTTTAGATGAGGATGTTATGCCACACGAACTGTTAATGAACTTTAATTTTGACGTGGTGGACGAATTAATCAAGAAGAATGCGATGGCCGAGTCTCTTTTTGAGCCACCCATAGCTTTCAACAAATTAAAGATTGAGATGGAGGATGATAAATTCTTATGTTCGACGGATTTCCTCGTTTATCCCAAGGTTGTGGATCACCATGTGCCCGAATTTATTGTTGATGTATTTATGGTGATAGATTATTCGCTTTTTCGACCCCCGAAGCGAGTTAATATTTTTGTTCTATGATTTGCTTACCATGCGTGCCTTGGAGGAATACATTATTTATGCTTCCTATTGGAGAACACTAAGCCGTGGCACGATCGTCACCTATTCTTAGATCCGGGATAGCAACGTTCGTAGAAGGCGTCGAGCTTTCGACGTTAAACAAGCTCTTCTTGGGAGGCAACCCAAGTATTTATTTTCCTTTTCCTTATAGTTTTTTTTTAGTTATTTTGTTCATTTTTTTTTTCTAGGTATTTATTCAAGACATTTTCGATCACGAGTTCGAGACGAAGGATTATTGCACGAACGCCTTTTTGGAGTTGCTCGCCAATTTTTCAGGGATGTTCTCTTATTCCCTTTCTCCCTTGCTTTTATTTTCTTATACTCGTTTATGGCAATCAGGGGATTGCCGAGTTTTTAGAGGGGGGGGGGGGGATGGTTGAGTGTGATTTATATTTGAAAATTGTGCAAAAATCTGAA
>BMAC01000035.1:1066867-1096210 GCA_014905375.1 Phtheirospermum japonicum
CGATATAAATTTTGATGAATTTTTAGATGAGGATGTTATGCCACACGAACTGTTAATGAACTTTAATTTTGACGTGGTGGACGAATTAATCAAGAAGAATGCGATGGCCGAGTCTCTTTTTGAGCCACCCATAGCTTTTCAACAAATTAAAGATTGAGATGGAGGATGATAAATTCTTATGTTCGACGGATTTCCTCGTTTATCCCAAGGTTGTGGATCACCATGTGCCCGAATTTATTGTTGATGTATTTATGGTGATAGATTATTCGCTTTTTCGACCCCCGAAGCGAGTTAATATTTTTGTTCTATGATTTGGCTTACCATGCGTGCCTTGGAGGAATACATTATTTATGCTTCCTATTGGAGAACACTAAGCCGTGGCACGATCGTCACCTATTCTTAGATCCGGGATAGCAACGTTCGTAGAAGGCGTCGAGCTTTCGACGTTAAACAAGCTCTTCTTGGGAGGCAACCCAAGTATTTATTTTCCTTTTCCTTATAGTTTTTTTTTAGTTATTTTGTTCATTTTTTTTTTCTAGGTATTTATTCAAGACATTTTCGATCACGAGTTCGAGACGAAGGATTATTGCACGAACGCCTTTTTGGAGTTGCTCGCCAATTTTTCAGGGATGTTCTCTTATTCCCTTTCTCCCTTGCTTTTATTTTCTTATACTCGTTTATGGCAATCAGGGGATTGCCGAGTTTTTAGAGGGGGGGGGTGGGATGGTTGAGTGTGATTTATATTTGAAAATTGTGGCAAAAATCTGAAATATTTATGTGATTGATTGCTATTTCTGCGCTAAATTGTGAATGTATGTCTTGCCTGTCGAAGTTAACTAAGTTTGATTTGAGTTTCTCGTCTTTGAGCGTGTATAAGTGCATAAATTTTTCAAAATTATTATTTATATATTGGAAAATGGTACTTGCATGCAATTGATTTCACAAAACCTTAAAAGCAGCGTCAATTCAAAAAAAATTCATGCAAAAAAGCCTAAGAGTAGCCTGGGTGTTTATCATCATTGCATGTACTTGAATGAGTTTTGATTTGAGATCTCTTTGAAATCGCTGTGTGTAGTTGACTTTGTAAATGACGTTAAGGCACATATAAAACCCTATTCCGGCCATATTCATATATTTTAGCCACTATAAATTCCGAATGAGCCCATCATAGCCAAATAATCCATGCCTATAGCCATGAGTGTTTTTGAGTCGACCCCTACAACCCATTGAAAGCGTGGGGAAGGAGTTGCTAATTTTTATTGGTTATTAGTCTTTTGGAGTTTCTACAAGGGATTTATGAATTTTTGTAATAAAGGATCACCATCCTTCAATAAAAAGAAAAAAAGGAACGACCCCATAAAAGGAATTAGAGGGGATTATAAAAAAAAGAGAAAAGAAAAGGAAAACAAGAAGGATGGTGAATTGTGTTAGTCATTGCCTACGCGCTGATGAAGGCTTATGTTTTATTGTTTATTTTGTTATGAAGCCTAATGCTTAAAAGGCAAGGAGTTGAGTTGTAATAAGTGGTTTGAGCTTCAAGTCGGTTTTACGGTTTGCGAGTTGGGAAATAGCCTAATTTAAAGGCTACATTGTGAGCGTTTAGTGAGGGGGTTTTTTTTGTACGAGGTGAGGCATCTTACTTCGTGATTAGATTAGTTGGGGGGGTTTTCCGATTCTAGTTTTGACAGCACACTTAATTTGCGATTGAAAAGAGATTGATTTTCTGTGCTGATTTTATGTGCTTGTATTTATATGATTTGAGCGTATACACATCCCATGAAGAAAATACTTGAGTGCTTTTGAGCGAACACCCCTATATATTACCCTTTTGAGAGGATTCATGATTTTGTTTTTGGAGCGACAAGGTAATATGGGTGGACTCTTTGACGTTGAGTTACTTGTATCTATAATTTCAAAATTATGTATATAGCATAGCACGACTCATTGCTTGAGCTGATTTTCTTTCTTGTTATACTTTGAATCTATCGTTTGTTCAAGGACGAACAAAAAAATAAAGCGTGGGGTAGTTGATTAACGTGTATTTGTCTTGATTTAAGTTAGTATTTTATTTAGTTTTTATTATTGTTTTAGGTATAAGTTGGATAAAATGAGCTTATTTTCGTATTTTCTTATCTCCAACTTATTTTATTATATTTTTATATAATTATTTAATTTTATGTTTATTTTAAGTGTTTCGAGGTATTTAGGTTTGGACGTAGTCAAGGTTGGGCCAACGATTGGAGTTTTGGCGAAAACGGGGCACGATTTGAAGAATTTAGAACTGCAGGCTTTCTAGAACATGTTTTAGCTGTAACCGTTCTAATAACCCTGGCAGGCCAAGCCCTCTGACGCGTCGATCCTGCCGGGCGTCGCCCGACGCCCTGCCGAGCCACGTCGGGCCCCTGCCGAGACCCCCTGCCGAGTCTGTCGGCGCTGCCG
The DNA here is from genome assembly GCA_014905375.1 of Phtheirospermum japonicum. NCBI lineage: Eukaryota > Viridiplantae > Streptophyta > Magnoliopsida > Lamiales > Orobanchaceae > Phtheirospermum > Phtheirospermum japonicum. The sequence goes on from BMAC01000035.1 coordinate 1,069,307, forward strand.
ACCACTGCGCGCCATGACTGTCGAGCCAGCTGAGACCTGCCGACCACGCCTGAAGAGGGCTGCCAAGCGCTGTCGGCGCTGTCGGCTGAGCCGCGCGCGTCGACGCCGAGCCATGATCCGCGTCTGTCGACGCAACGTCGACGCAACTTGCTGAAGCGTCGATGTCGACCCACTCAGTCGACGCAACGTCGACGCAACTTGCTGAAGCGTCGATGTCGACGCACCGCCCATTCAACGCGCACACCCAGGCAGCACCGACACCGAGAACCAGCGTGCGTCAGTTGACGCACCGTCGACGCGACGGCCCAGAATTCAGATTTTAGGATTTCTTGTGCGCCAAGTCATAAAATAACTATATAAACCCTTCATATTTCGGATTAAAAAAAAAGAACCACGACCCAAAAACACTTACCTAGGGTTTCGAAACCTATTTTCAACACCCTATATGTGATTGATTGCTATTTCTGCGCTAAATTGTGAATGTATGTCTGCCTGTCGAAGTTAACTATGTTTGATTTGATGTTCTCGTCTTTGAGCGTGTATAAGTGCATAAATTTTTCAAAATTATATTTATATATTGGAAAATGGTACTTGCATGCAATTGATTTCACAAAACCTTAAAAGCAGCGTCAATTCAAAAAAAATTCATGCAAAAAGCCTAAGAGTAGCCTGGGTGTTTATCATCATTGCATGTACTTGAATGAGTTTTGATTTGAGATCTCTTTGAAATCGCTGTGTGTAGTTGACTTTGTAAATGACGTTAAGGCACATATAAAACCCTATTCCGGCCATATTCATATATTTTAGCCACTATAAATTCCGAATGAGCCCATCATAGCCAAATAATCCATGCCTATAGCCATGAGTGTTTTTGAGTCGACCCCTACAACCCATTGAAAGCGTGGGGAAGGAGTTGCTAATTTTTATTGGTTATTAGTCTTTTGGAGTTTCTACAAGGGATTTATGAATTTTTGTAATAAAGGATCACCATCCTTCAATAAAAAGAAAAAAAGGAACGACCCCATAAAAGGAATTAGAGGGGATTATAAAAAAAAGAGAAAAAGAAAAGGAAAACAAGAAGGATGGTGAATTGTGTTAGTCATTGCCTACGCGCTGATGAAGGCTTATGTTTTATTGTTTATTTTGTTATGAAGCCTAATGCTTAAAAGGCAAGGAGTTGAGTTGTAATAAGTGGTTTGAGCTTCAAGTCGGTTTTACGGTTTGCGAGTTGGGAAATAGCCTAATTTAAAGGCTACATTGTGAGCGTTTAGTGAGGGGGTTTTTTTTGTACGAGGTGAGGCATCTTACTTCGTGATTAGATTAGTTGGGGGGGTTTTCCGATTCTAGTTTTGACAGCACACTTAATTTGCGATTGAAAAGAGATTGATTTTCTGTGCTGATTTTATGTGCTTGTATTTATATGATTTGAGCGTATACACATCCCATGAAGAAAATACTTGAGTGCTTTGAGCGAACACCCCTATATATTACCCTTTTGAGAGGATTCATGATTTTGTTTTTGGAGCGACAAGGTAATATGGGTGGACTCTTTGACGTTGAGTTACTTGTATCTATAATTTCAAAATTATGTATATAGCATAGCACGACTCATTGCTTGAGCTGATTTTCTTTCTTGTTATACTTTGAATCTATCGTTTGTTCAAGGACGAACAAAAAAATAAAGCGTGGGGTAGTTGATTAACGTGTATTTGTCTTGATTTAAGTTAGTATTTTATTTAGTTTTTATTATTGTTTTAGGTATAAGTTGGATAAAATGAGCTTATTTTCGTATTTTCTTATCTCCAACTTATTTTATTATATTTTTATTATAATTATTTAATTTTATGTTTATTTTAAGTGTTTCGAGGTATTTAGGTTTGGACGTAGTCAAGGTTGGGCCAACGATTGGAGTTTTGGCGAAAACGGGGCACGATTTGAAGAATTTAGAACTGCAGGCTTTCTAGAACATGTTTTAGCTGTAACCGTTCTAATAACCCTGGCAGGCCAAGCCCTCTGACGCGTCGATCCTGCCGGGCGTCGCCCGACGCCCTGCCGAGCCACGTCGGGCCCCTGCCGAGACCCCCTGCCGAGTCTGTCGGCGCTGCCGACCACTGCGCGCCATGACTGTCGAGCCAGCTGAGACCTGCCGACCACGCCTGAAGAGGGCTGCCAAGCGCTGTCGGCGCTGTCGGCTGAGCCGCGCGCGTCGACGCCGAGCCATGATCCGCGTCTGTCGACGCAACGTCGACGCAACTTGCTGAAGCGTCGATGTCGACCCACTCAGTCGACGCAACGTCGACGCAACTTGCTGAAGCGTCGATGTCGACGCACCCAGTCGACGCAACATCGACGCAACTTGCTGAAGCGTCGATGTCGACGCACCCGCCCATTCAACGCGCACACCCAGGCAGCACCGACACCGAGAACCAGCGTGCGTCAGTTGACGCACCGTCGACGCGACGGCCCAGAATTCAGATTTTAGGATTTCTTGTGCGCCAAGTCATAAAATAACTATATAAACCCTTCATATTTCGGATTAAAAAAAAAGAACCACGACCCAAAACACTTACCTAGGGTTTCGAAACCTATTTTCAACACCCTACAACATATTTTAAAGATCTACTTCGAAGATTCAAGATCCGAAGCACAAAAACAAAGACGTTCGTTCAAGCTCCAATTTTCTCGACCAAGATCAACCATCCGTAGTCCGAATTCGTAGCAATCTTTCAGCACCTTTAGCTACTTAATAAGTTCTCTAAACTCTAGTTATTCCTAGTTTAATTCTAGATAATTCATGTTTAATTATTTCGTTTGATTTGTTAGTTTCGTTTATTTATTTCGAACCGTTTGAACAGTTGAATCGCTGAGTCATTGAACTTTAGAATTTCGTTTTTAATATTAATTAGTTGCTGCGTTTATTCTCTTGTTCATGCTTGGTGATGATTTGTTCATGATTAATTTAATCATTGCTTTAGTTTTGATAATTAGTCAATAATTGGTTATTGCTATGTTATTGCTTGAGAGTTTTGAGATTGATCTTGTTCTTGAGAATTCATATGTTAGATTTGGTTCATAGTAGTTTGATGCATTCTAGTTAATTAATTTAGAATTTATTTGCTTTAAAATCCCTAGATTAATAATTCTTAGATAATTTAGTTTTCAAGCTTAGGTTAAATTAATTAGTTAATCATAATTAGTTGATGCTTTTAAATTTATTAGTAGTTTATAATTCCAAAAACCAAATTTATACAAGTTCTCGTGTTAAATATTGTGATTAAACAAACATTAAAAATTCCGAACGTCAGTCCTTAAGAGACGACTCGAGTTAAGCTTGCCAACCTACACGCGATCCCGTTCTCTTGCGGGCGAGCTATTAAATTTCTGACAATTATTTATAAAGTAGGGACACACAAAAACTCGAATCAGTATGGTAGACGGATGTGAAGTGTTGGTCAATTTTCATCTTTGCACACTAAGCTCTAATTTTAACACCCATGAACTGGGTGCCATTATCCGAAACCAAAATTCTGGGGATACCAAACCTGTAGACAACATTTTTTCACAAGAATTTCATGACTACGTCTTCCGTAATTTTTGCTAAGGCCACGGCTTCTACTCATTTGCTAAAATAATCAATTGCCACTATCAGGAACTTCTTTTGGGCAGGAGCCATAGGGAAAGGGGCCAACCAAATTGATTCCCCACTTGGCAAACGGACAAGGGGAGCTCATCGTCATGAGCTCTTCCGCAGGTTTATGTATCAGCGATGAGTTCGAACTGACCAATTTCTACCAAAACATCATAAATAAGGAGTTCCACCCCGCAGGGTGGCAGTATAAGGCAGTCCCTTAGCATATGAATCAGTTGTAGGCGGACATGTTTTATGTAAATAACTTATTTGTGTCTAAATTCATTAATCATTAATGTAACTTGAGAATCATATATCAATTAAGTTATGATAATTTTGTTTTGTAGGATCGTTGTTACTGGAACACGGAGCTGTACGGTGATGAAGATGTGATTGGCGGGATTTTACACGAGATGGCAGAAAAGTGTGGGAAGTGGCTGAACGAGCATAAGTACATCCATGATAAGACTGGCAAGCAGCCAAATTTTATTAACGAGGGCGTTTGAAGGTAAATGATTTTTTATGTCTTTTATTAAATTATAAAGTTTTACTATTATAAATGATTGATGATTTTATTATATCTATCATTCATCCCAACTAGGGCATGTAATGTAGAGTGGGAGAAGCCCAAGAACAAGAAGATGTACAACCAGTGCAGCGATAATAGGCAGACTGAGCCTGCTGGTCTGGGTATTAGGATATCGAAGCGCATCGGGGGATCCAGATCTTTGATTGATTATTCTCTTGGTATCGTAAATAGCTAATTTAAATTGTAATATATTATTTAATTATTTAATATAAATTATTTGATAATTTCCTTTGAATACAGGAGTGCTAGACGGGTCAGCTGTCCACTGCGTATTAGCTTCTTATAAGTACACACAAGAAGAATGAAAAAGAGTGGATTGATACGAGATCTATTAATACTAATGTAAGTATCTTTCACGCAATTATAGGCTTGCATTTCAATAAGAGTAACACCGACGTTTAGATGAGGCACGTGCTTCTTTATAGGATCTAGATAACAAGATTAACCTTGACCTAGTTTATCTCAAAGTTGGTGGCTTCTGCGTAGGATTTCAGATGCAGTGGTTTGATTAGCACGAAAATGTCTGGATTTTATTTAGTTTTTATTGTTGATTTTGGTAAAAGTTGGATAGATTGAGCATATTTTTATATTTTATAATCTCCAACTTGTTTTACCGTAATTTAATCATAATTAATTAATTTTATGTTTATTTTAGGTATTTGACGTATTTAAGTTTGGACGTAGTCAAGGATAGGCGTACAAGTGGAGTTTCAGCGAAAACGGGCCGCGATTTGAAGAATTTGAAGCTGCCAATTATCTACAACGGTTTTCCATATGGAACCATTATAGTATAGCTGCCGATGCTGCCTGCCGAGCAATGCCCACACTGCACTGGCTACCGAGAGTCGCCCACGTCGCCCGACGCACTAGGACACTAATCGATGCACCTGGCCGATGCTACTCTCTGTGAGCGTCGACCCATAGAGCATCGACCAACGCGCACCAGCCTGTTGTCGAACGCTGCGCACCACACCTGCCGACCACTGCACGCGCGCAGTGCCTAGCGTCGCTACGAAGCACTGCTCGCGTCCATCGACGCCAACGGCCCAGAAACGCATTTTTAAGGTTTCTTACTGCCCAAGACTTCCCACAACTATAAATACCCTATGTAATTTGGATTTTTAGATACACAATCATATTCCTAGGTTTTAAAGGCCTCTTAGGGGCTGACAACCCCAACGAGTGTCGTTTAATTTTGTAGTTACTTTTCATAATTTCTTAGTTTTAGATTAGTTCTTAGATAGTTTAGATAATTTAGATTCAAGATTCTCTTCTGGAACACTTTCTTCTCATTTAACTAGTAAGTCTTTAATTCTTTTCGTTTTAATTTAGTTTAATTAGTTCTTATGCTTTCGATTCATGCTTGATAGTTTAATAATTGATGATGATTTATATGGATCTTGAGTATGATGGTGATTGTGTTGATATTATTATGATGAGATTGATGAGATTTATTGGCTATATCTAATGGGTCTAGAACCTAAAATCATCGTGAACCATTAATTGGGTTTATCCCAATAGATCGTGGAAACGATTCGAAGCTCTAGAACCCTAGTTTTTTAAATCTTTTCAAAACCTTTGAATTTTATTATTCTTCGTTTAGATCAATTTATTGTTTGTATGTGTTTATATTAGGATTTCATTTTTATTTCTTATTCGTGAATGACAAACACAAGAAACACTTCCGAATCTAGTTTTCCTTGAGAGACGACTTTAGTCAACTTATCAACCTACACGCGATCCCGTTCTCTTGCGGACGAGCTTTTAAAATTTGATAAATATTTATAAGTAGGTACACAAAAGTTTGAATCATGGTTCTTCTTCCTCCAAGCACGATGAGACTAAGGTGAGGGAAATCCAGATGGAACACGAGGAGCTAGAGGAAAAAGACGAGCTCAACAAGCGATGAATGATAGGTATAACCAGTCGAACGCTTACATTTTTAGTGGGAGCGGGAACTCAAGAAGCAACATCTAAAGCAGCAACAAGATTTTGAGGCACGGATGAATGCTTAGATGGATGAGATGTTAGCTCCTTCGATCCGATATTTTTCTAAACTTGTGATATTTCTGTCATTTTTGTTGAAAAAACTATATAGTTGTAAACTTGAAGAAATTTAAAAGTTTAGGTAATTCATAGGTTTGTTTATTCACAAATTCATGTTTTGTTTTTAATTCTTGATTATTTTGGGTATTTTAAATAAAAACAAAGATTATAATAATAAATAGAAAAAAATGATGGTTTAGAATGCCCTGGGTATTCTTGATATTGTCAAGGGCATTTTTGCCTTCGGTATTAACGAGGGTTATCCAATTTAAGGCTTAGTTGATTTACCAAAGAGATCACCCTTCTGTTAATCCGTCATGATAGTTACCAAGGGGGGATTTCCCCTCGATAAGTTTACCGTGGAGATTTTCATGAGGGAAAAACTATTGAGTGATTTTTTTGTCATAATCGATGGGTTTTCCACTCCGCACTAGTTTTGTGTAGTGATACTTGCGTTTAGATAAATTATAGACAAAATAAAAGTGCTAACACGATTCAAATCTTAAAAACTTCTTAACTGATGACAAAGTGTTAGCCCTTGGTCTAGGAGCTCAGATCGATGGAGTAGGTAGGCCAGAAAGCACTAGAGCTGGAGCCGCATGCTTTTTACTCTTCTTGCTTGGTGTCGATGACTCAATCGGAGGGGCTGGAGACGGAGTTAGAAGACATGACTAAGTTATTGTACGAGTCGTGACTATTAGCTTAAACAAGTTACCTTCAGTTGATTACGATTGAGAGGCGACGAAGGATATATGGTCGAGAGGCGAAAGGGATGACTCAGCTGAGAGGCAGACACTACAAAAAAAATCACAATTTCCGAGGGATTTTTCCCTCGATTTTAAGGGAAAAATCCTCGTTTTGGGCAAACCGAGAGATAAACCGAGGGAATATTTCCCTCGGAAATACCCTCCTCGGAACTTTGTTTCGAAGGAAATATTTCCCTCGGAAATATGAAACCGAGGGAATTTCGAGGGATAGATTCCCTCGGAATGTTCTCCGTACAATCCCTCGGAAATCCGAGGGAAATCCGAGGGAATGGTTCCCTCGGATTTTTTATATTCCCAGGGAAACAAAACCCTCGGAAGTCCGAGGGATCATTTTTCCCTTGGAATTCCGAGGGATTTTTTTCCTTCGGAAATAGGAAATATCCGAGGGAAATTATTCCCTCGGGATTCCGAGGGATTTGTTGCCCCTCGGATTTTTCTATTTCCGAGGGATTTCCGAGGGAATATCCCCTTGGTTTTGTTTTTGTTTTTTTTAATATTTTTTACTTTCCGAGGGGTTTTTCCCTCGGGTTTAATTTTTTTTAATAATTTTTAATTTTTAATTTTAATGCCTGTTCAATTATTAAAATTCCCAAAATTTTGAAAAAAGTAATTAAAGACAAATAAATAAACCAATCATTATAAAAAATATTTGAAAATTTAAGAATAATTACATGCATTCGATCGACAAAGTAACAAAGTTTATATGAACCGTAAAAATGTTCTATGGATGGGGAGGGGGGTACTGCTGATGGGGAGGGGGTACTGCTGCTGCTGATAGGGAGGGGGAAACTGCAGCTGGACACGAGCATACATCTCAGTCATCCGTGCCATCTGGGCAGCCATGCGCGCCTGAAAGTCCTCCTGCTGTCGGCGCTCCTCCGCACGTTGTCGCCTTTCCTTGGCTGCCTCCTCCGCACGTTGTCGCCTTTCCTCGGCTGCCTACTGCTGCAATGCCTCGAGCTGCGCCCTCTGAGCCTCGACCTGCACCTCGAGCTCTCTGATCTGGCTCCTATCATCCTGGGAGGAGGTGGAAGAGCCGCCCTTCAATAAACCCTTCGCAGCAGCCACAATCTTCCCATACGCACCGGTGTCGTAAAGCCGTCCCTTGCTTAACCCGGCGACGCCGAGAAAAACCTGGTCCTGGTCAACCTCGTTACTCTCCTCTTGGGAAGACGCACGTTCCTATTCCTGGGTCAGATGACGCTCGTACTCCTACTGAAATACAACTCGTTATTAAAATTTTACGTTAAAATCAAAGAATAAGTTAAAAATAAGAAAGAGACTCACACTAATAAGACTAGATCTCCTATCGATAAACGCGCCATCTTTCTTTTGGTGCGTGCGTTTAAAAATATCGTAGCACGTAGCCGGCGAACCCGTCTCCCGCTCCTGTATTCAAATAGAATTTTCAAATAATTAATATTAAAATTAAACAGATAAATATTATATTATTATATTCTAAAATTACTTACTATATCCAAAGCATAGTCGATAGTAGATCTAGCACCCCCCGTGTGCTTCGACATCCCAGTACCCGGCCTAGCAGGCTCGCTCATCCTGTTCTTGCTGCACTGCTCAGATTTCTTCTTGTTCTCGGGCTTATCCCACTCAACCTTCCAAGCCCTAGTTGAAACGGATGATATATAAGATACGATATAAATTATATGTTATAAATAAAAAATTCTAATTTAATAAGAAAACACATAAAAGAATCGTTTACCTATAGACCTCCTCGGTCAGGCACTCCGAGCGACCACCACCATGGGAGGCAATATGCTGCTTATACTCATTAAGCTTCTTCCCGTAAAGGTCCCCGATCATCGAAAAAATACCTTCCGTATGTCTTTCTCACTATACTGCTCCGGGTCCCAATAACAAATATCCTGCAAAATAAAACAATAATTACAATTTAATTAAAACATATGATTGTGTTTTTACGGTAAATACTAACAAGTTTGAACACAAAATAATAATTACCTTAAACATCTCCCACCAGAACGCCTTAATCTCCTTCGGGACCGCCTTATAGCACCACCCGGCGGGATGGAGCTCCCTCTCAAAGATCAAACGGAGTATAGTGGGCGCCTTGCCCCCTGTGCTGTGCAGCCTGTATTCAATTGTGTTTTTATTTTTTACCCTCGGTAAAATTTAATCATAATGATAATTATAATTTAAAAATCATTGGTTTACTTACTTCGTCCCTGCAATATAAACTTGAGTCATACCCATCTGCGGTGGGACCAACTGTCGTCGGGACCGTGATGTACCCGTGTCGGACGGGGTCTGTGATGGTGTATGCGACGTCAGGGTCTGCGTCGGTGTCTGCATCGGGGTCTGCGTCGCCGGATGATCAATACCGAGACCCATGTAGTCGGTGTCGAAATCAGCTAAACGATGAGTCGATCCCATATCTGATCGACCGACGCTACCGGATCCTCGATGCAACGGCATCTGATAACTTTATTAGATAATAATACGAGCATTTTACATAATACCAGTATACAAAAATAGTAGTTATAAAAAAAGTGTGTTTTACAATAAGAATAAATTACATATATTTCAACCAAACTAATCACTTTCGCTATTAAATGTATCATCAAACTCAATTCGCTCGTACATCCAACTACGATCGGAACTCATCCTAACATTGCACGATTGTCAGATTTTTGAGTCTTAAGCGTGTTCTAGAAATTCGAAAATATTCCGTTTGTATATCCAACTATGATCATTTACCATCCTAAGATTTTTGAGTGTTAAGCGTGTTCTAGAATCAAAGAAGGTGGCAAAATTTCGGCGGCATTGCAAGAAGAATGGGGAATTCGAGTTATATTTGGTAAGGCTTCTATCCCATTCAAGAACATGACATTTTAGTAGTATGTATTATCTTAACATATGTATTTTTCTTATATTCAAGATTTCGGCAGCATCTCCCCCCAGTTCTCGTAGTGCACGTATATTTCAGTGCACCCGAGAAAAATTAGAGAGATGCAGAAACCGAAATTTCAAAACTAAAAAAAAAACATACACATAAGATAATCATACTACAAGTCACATTCTCAAACTGTCCAAAAATGAGACAATTCGAAATTTAGTATCAAACTCTATTACTAAATCTCAAACGGGTCTAAGGAATATTGGAATAATTCAAAACTTCCTTTCAAATTTTTCTATATGATATTAATTCTAAAACAAGTGATTTATATGCATCGCGTCACTTCGCCAAGGTTCCAAATAAGCAATTACCACCGTCACATTTTTCTAATAATATTTTGAAAACTTAAATAAAATCACGTGACACCCTATCACGTTTTTAAAAATAAGATTTGAAAACCCGCTATTGGAGGGACAAAACCTCCCGGCCGGCGCCGTAACCCACGTCAACATCCGACGGTATATAACCAACAACACCAATGACAATATTATATATAAACAAAATTAAACCCCGGCAGATCACCACGGCCTCCCATGCATGAACAATATATATACAAATTTATTTTAAATCCCGGCCGATCACCACGGCCTCCCATGCATGAACAATATATATACAATATAATGGGTGAATAAACCCTAAATTTGAACCCTAATTGTGTAATTATTCCTAAATTGACCCCTAATAGTGTAATTATTCCTAAATTGGCCCCTAATTAATTGATTATTCCTAAATTGAATCCTAATTATCTAATTATTACTAAATTGAACCCTAATTGTGTAATTATTTCTAAATTGGCCCCTAATTACTTGATTATACTTAAATGGGGAAAAGATTGTAACCATCCTGTACTATACGCGTTTTTTGGGTTTGCATCCTAACGTCTTTTTTGTAATTTAATGCATCTTGTACTTCAAAAAAATTTGAAAGTGCATCCTCCGACCAATCAACTCGTCCAAACTCATCGAAACTCACCTAGTCTCGCGAGTGAGGTTGCATATTTTCAAACCCATATACTTTGTGTGAGTTCCGGTGAGTTTATTATTTATTTAAAACTAGTTCCGGCATATTTTATTAAATATGCAAAAATTACCGAATTTATTACTAAATAAATAATAAATTTTATTTATTTAATAAAACTAGTTCCTTTAAACATTAGGATAAAATATGGTTTGCATATTTATTTAATAAATTCGAGTTTTTATTTAATAAAACTAGTTTTTTTCTAAATTTTGAGTACAGGATGCACTTTCAAAATTTTGTATAGAACAGTATGCATTAAATTACAAAAAAAAACGTTAGGATGCAAACCCAAAAAACGCGTATAGTACAGGATGGTTACAATCTTTTCCCCTACTTAAATTGACCCCTAATAGTGTAATTATTCCTAAATTGGCCCCTAATTAATTAATTATTCCTAAATTGAACCCTAATTATCTAATTATTCCTAAATTAAACCCTAATTGTGTAATTATTTCTAAATTGGCCCCTAATTACTTGATTATACCTAAATTGACCCCTAATAGTGTAATTATTCCCAAATTGGCCCCTAATTAATTGATTATTCCTAAATTGAACCCTAATCATCTAATTATTCCTAAATTGAACCCTAATTGTGTAATTATTTCTAAATTAGTCCCTAATTACTTGATTATACCTAAATTGACCCCTAATTGTGTAAGTATTCCTAAATTGGCCCCTAATTAATTGATTATTCTTAAATTGGCCCTAATTAAACCTAATCCTAAACTAACCCTAATTATAAATTAACCCTAAAGTTATTCCTAAATCTAACCCTAAATTGATCTATAATTACAAATTAAAAGTGAAACTAATACATATAAATAATATAAAAAAAAAAAACTGAAAAACTTACATTGGCGACGGGTGGCAAAGGGCTGCGGACAGACGGCGGGCGGCGATGGACGGCGAGCGGCTGTTGCTACGACCGGCGGCGAGCGGCGATGGGCTCGAGCGGCGGCGGCAGGGCTATGAGTGGCGATGGTGAGCTTCTTTTTCTTTTCTTTTTTTTTCTCTTCTTTCTCCTTATCTTTTGTTTCTGTTCTAAATTTGCTCAAATGACAACAGCGGGCGTGCCCGCTGTTTCAATTAGGTCAAATTTTTCGAGGGAATGCCGTCCCTCGGAAAACCGAGGGAAATAATATCCCTCGGTCTATTCCTTTTTTAATTAAAACATTCCGAGGGAATCAAAAATCCCTCGAAATTCCGAGGGATTTTTTCAAATATCCCTCGGAATTCCGAGGGATTCTTGATTCCCTCGGAAATTTCAAAAAATAAAAAAAAAATCGAAATAAAAAGGAAAAAATGGAAAAAATTAGAAAAAAAATAGGATTTATTTCCGGGTCGCCGAGGCGCACCCCTCCCCACCCCGGTCGTAATTTCTTGGGTCTTGTTTCTATTTTTTATTATTTTTTCTATTATTTTTGGGTTTTTTTCCATTATTCATCTAAAATCGAAAAGAAATAGAAAACGTGTGCGGAAAGATCGACGCCCGACGCCCGTGGTTCCATGACGCCGAGGCGCACCCCTCCTCGCCCCGGTCGTGAAATGGTGGGATTCGTTTCTATTTTATACTAATTCTTCTATTTTTTTGGGTTTTTTTCAATTTTTATATTTAAAATCAAAAAAAAAATAGAAAATGCGTCATAAATGATCGACGCCCGACCCCCGTGGTTCCACGACGCCGAGACGCACCCCTCCTCCAATATGGAAAAATCACGACGCTACGTCGCTTCGTGTTTCCAACCAAAGGAGTTTATCGATCGATCGTATCTTGTTGTTGGTCAAATCCCACGACACGTGTGGACACGCACGTGCTCGTTGGTATTCTTCGATCGAATTTGGGGTCAAAAACACCCCAGTGCCTAAGATGATAGGATCGGTTACGTTTATGATTTTTCTGTTTTTTCACTTTTTTTTTATTTTTGAACATTCCGAGGGAATATAGTAATCCTCGGTTTTCCGAGGGATTACTATATTCCCTCGGAATTCCGAGGGATTTCTTCGAAATGTTCAAAAAATAAAAAAAATGTGAGAAAATAGAAAAAATAGGAAAAAATAGGGTTTATTTATGGGACGCTGAGGCGCACCCCTCCCCGCCCCGGTCGTAATTTCTTGGGTCTTGTTTCTATTTTTTATTATTTTTTCTATTTTTTTCGATTTTTTTCCATTATTCATCTAAAATCGAAAAAAAATAGAAAACGCGTACGGAAAGATCGACGCCCGACGTCCGTGGTTCCATGACGCCGAGGCGCACCCCTCCCTGCCCCGGTCGTGAAATGGTGGGATTCGTTTCTATTTTTTACTAATTCTTCTATTTTTTCGGGTTTTTTTCAATTTTTTTATTTAAAATCGAAAAAAATAGAAAATGCGTCCTAAACGATCGACGCCCGAACCCCGTGGTTCCACGACGCCGAGACGCACCCCTCCTCCAATATGGAAAAATCACGACGCTACGTCGCTTCGCGTTTCCAACCGAAGGAGTTTATCGATCGATCGTATCTTGTTGTTGGTCGAATCCCACGACACGTGTGGACACGCACGTGCTCGTTGGTATTCTTCGATCGAATTTGGGGTCAAAACCACCCCAAGTGCCTAAGATGATAGTATCGGTTTCGTTTTTATGATTTTTCTATTTTTTCACATTTTTTTTTTATTTATTGAACATTCCAAGGGAATCAGAATTCCGAGGGAATATAGTAATCCCTCGGTTTTCCGAGGGATTACTATATTCCCTCGGAATTCCGAGGGATTTCTTCGGAATGTTCAAAAAATTAAAAAAATGTGAAAAAACAGAAAAAATAGGAAAAAATAGGGTTTATTTCTGGGACGCCGAGGCACACCCCTCCCCGCCCCAGTCGTAATTTCTTGGGTCTTGTTTCTATTTTTTATTATTTTTTCTATTTTTTCCAGTTTTTTTTCCATTATTCATCTAAAATCGAAAAAAAATAGAAAACGCGTGTGGAAAGATCGACGCCCGTGGTTCCACGACGCCGAGGCGCACCCCTCCCCGCCCGGTCGTGAAATGGTGGGATTCGTTTCTATTTTTTTACTAATTTTTCTATTTTTTCGAGTTTTTTCCATTTTTTATTTTAAATCGAAAAAAAATAGAAAACGCGTCCTAAACGATCGACGCCCGACCCCCGTGGTTCCACGACGCCGAGACGCACCTCTCCTCTAATATGGAAAAATCATGACGCTACGTCGCTTCGCGTTTCCAACCGAAGGAGTTCATCGATCGATCGTATCTTGTTGTTGGTCGAATTCCACGACACGTGTGGATACGCACGTGCTCGTTGGTATTCTTCTATCGAATTTGGGGTCAAAACCACCCCAAGTGCCTAAGATGATATGATCGGTTTTGTTTTTATGATTTTTCTATTTTTTTCACATTTTTTTTTATTTTTTGAACATTCCGAGGGAATCAGAAATCCCTCGGAATTCCGAGGGAATATAGTAATCCCTCGGTTTTCCGAGGGATTATTTCCCTCAGAAAACCGAGGGATTACTATATTCCCTTGGAATTCCGAGGGATTTCTGATTCCCTCGAAATGTTCAAAAAATAAAAAAAATGTGAAAAAATAGGAAAAAAATAGGGTTTATTTCCGGGATCCGAGGCGCACCCCTCCGTGCCCCGGTCGTAATTTCTTGGGTCTTGTTTTTATTTTTTATTATTTTTTTCTATTTTTTCCAGTTTTTTTCTATTATTCATCTAAAATCGAAAAAAAATAGAAAACGCGTCTTAAACGCACGTGCTCGTTTTTATCTCTAGCCGATCGGATAGTTAATCTCAACAGCACATTAAACTCTGACTTCCCATTGTATTCAAACACTAAGAAGTATCTGAAGCCTATCGAGTGACGCTCTCTATAAATTCCTTCCATCCTTTCTTTAGCATTAATGTTTTACCATTGCTACGGTGAAGAGGGGTGATTTTGGTTGGTTTTGAATTTGTTGGAGAAAAATCTGAGTAATAGATGCACCCCGTTGTTCCACGATGACGAGACGCAACCCTTCTATTTTTTTGTTTTTTTAAAATTTTAATTAAAATTCCGAGGGAATTAAATTTCCCTCGGAATTATTTCGAAATTAATTAATATTTAAAAAAAATAAAAAATAAATCAAGGGATTTTGGATTCCCTCGGAAGCTTTTCAATTAAAAAAATAATAAAATAAAAACATTCCGAGGGAAATGCATTTCCCTCGATCTTCCGAGGGATTTATTCCCTCGGAATAAAGTCCCTAGCAAATCCGTCGATTTTTTTCCTCGGAAATCATGGCGGGGAAGAATGGCGCCAGAATTCCGAGGGTCATTCCGAGCGAATAGCCTTCCCTCGGAAAAAACCGAGGGAATTTTGGTTTCCTCGGTATTTCCCTCGAAAATTTTCGAGGGAAGTCAATTCCCTCGGTTTTTCCCTCGGAAAACAGCTGTTTTTTTGTAGTGAGAGGAGATACGAGCGAGAAACTAGGGCAAGATGATTGTATGGCTTTTCATTATTTTGGTAAAAATTAAAACTTAATACTTTTTTGTATTGCAATCAAAAGATATAATACATTCATACCTTCTAGATTGTAGGAATTACTAGAAGATATTTACAATATATCTTCTAAACAATTGAATATATCAAAAGGGGTGTAGAATATATTTTTTTAGTAGTGAATAATTTAGAACGATTATGAAATGTACCTTCTAAAGACACAATATAATAGAACGAGTTTAAAATGTACCTTTTAGATTTTTAATTTTTAGAGGGTACATTTGATACCCCATTATAGGTTAACAATTCTTATTACTAAAACACCACCTACCGATATTTTAGACATGTATTCTAGATTGTTTGTTTTAGAATATTTTTTTTTTTACTAATGTAAAGTTCATGAATAAATAATGGCTTTCTAAAAGAATATAAATAATAATTACAAAGTAATTATAATAATAAATAAATATTTCCTTACGTCTAAAAATAATATTTTTGTAAAATAGTAAGGTGATACGTTATCCATAAAATAAAGTATTTTCTAAAAGAAATTAAGAATAAATACTATGATTTTTATCTTTTCCCCAGCATAGGCTTTTAAGCTAATTAGGAGTTTCTACCAAGCAATCTAAACAGCTAATTGGTGTAGATGAATAAGTTGTCTTTCTCCAATCCATCCAACCAAACAGCCCCTCAATCTGCTAATTAGGATAAAGTGACAATAATATATATTAGTCTAGGTAAATACTATAATTTTATATTTTACAATGAATTGGGAACAATTGAGTTTAGTAGGAAGAACAAAAGTCCTCCCAATATATGTTGTTTTCGTTTCATTTGATCTATTGGCACGACATGTCCCTCTAAAAAGTCGTTGCTATAGGCATGAGGCTATTACTATATAATAACGACTTTTATCGTTCCTAAAGCTCATATATTAATAGGCATACTTGTCGTGCCAATTCTTCGTACATATTGCAAGTACATGTTGTTCCAAAAGACTCCTTCTAGAAAAGTATTGTTTCTAGAACGGATTGAATTAAACCCTTAAAGTCAAGTTTCTATATGAGGTCTTATAATAAGCGTTCTAGAATGTTGTAAGAATTTTTAAAAAACAATACAAATAAAAGGCTAGAGCCAACAAATTACATAAAAACATAAATACTAAATATTGTGAATATACTAATCATTTCACCAACAAATACACCAAAACATCAATAGTTCATATTGCGCATATATTAATTAGTTCACCCATAAATACATTGAAATCATTAACATCAACAAAAGTTAATCTGAAACAAAAACTATAAGAACGGGAAAATATTTACAAGCATTACTGCTAAATTATCAGTGTCTTTGATTCTTCAATGGCAACCACCTTGACGCTAAACTTCTTTGAAGTGGATCTAAGTAATTTTCCAACAAGGCGCGAATTGGACACGGCCTCGCTAAGTTCTCCGTACTCATTTGCAATATGCAAAAGTCTCATGACATAGTCCATGATTGACTCTTTTTCCTCCATCCTCATCGCCTAGAAGGTGGAAGTCAGCATTCTCAATCTTGACATTCACACATCCTCTGCAATGCATCCCGAGCATCCTTTGCGGAATCACACTTTTTGATTACTTTGTAGTAATTTGAGTTAACATATCCACAAAGGGTGTTGATGCACTTGGAGTTCCAGTTTGAATCTTCTATCTCATCATCGGTCCAGTCTATTTCTTTCTTGATGATGGTGTCTCCATCAGCATCGGTAACTCATGGTTTCTGCCATCCAACCAGAATGGTTCTCCGCGCTCTTTCATCGATATTCTTGATATGCCACCGCATCCTCTRYTTCTAGAGAGAGTAATTCTCTCCRTTGAGGATAGGAGGTCGCGGATTGCCTTGAGCGTCCATAAGTCAATGAATCTACAAAAATAAGAATCGAAATACTTAATGTAAAGTACCCTGCTCTGGTACCAATTGTAGTTTTGTAGATCTATGATTTTGAAAAGAGATGTTAAGTCTCGTGGTAAATAACATCAGAYCTAACATCAACCAGTTTGGAAATTGTAAACTTATAACACAGCARATGTTATGATTGATGTTAAGTAATATCAGTAATAACACCAAACAGAGTAATAATAGATTAGCAACGGAATAAAATAAGATGAACACAACAATTAAACTTTTAGCCCGTAAGTAAAAGTACTTACGGACTTGGGTATACAAACTCGAAAACTATATTACTTAATCGTTCAAGATCAATTACAAGAAATTTAAGTAATACACAAAAAATAAATGTATCAACAATTGATACAAAAATACTTGTTGCTATGTTTGAGATGATCTCCTCTGTTGGTTACGCAACGTTGAATATCTCTTGATTCTGAACTGTAGCTCCAAGTAGGTCTTGTGTTCGTGTTCTTCTTCTCGAGAAATGTCTTGCGTCTATCCAAAAAGTCGTGCGTCATTTGCGTCGTTCTTTTCCCTTAAATAATCAAGACTCCTAGTCTTGATTAACAAGTTARGCTAAAAATAAGGAAACTAAATAAAGTTCTAAACTCCTCTTAGGAAATAAATCTAGAGTCCTAAATAAAATAAAGTYCAAGAAAGGCAAACATACAAAAAGGAAAACTGCCAAGAATAAAATTCTCAATAATTAGGTTAAGGTTAACCGCYTAATCGGGGGTTAGTTAACTGTTGACCGATTGCGGTTAACTGTTGACCGCCGGTTTCGGTTAAAATCGTAATCGTCAACTGGCCACCGACGGTTAGGTTACAGTTAAGGTTAACCGAAGTTTAAAAGAAAAAATGAATTCGGCGGTTTAACCGACTGTTAAACCGGTTATTCRGCGGGTTTAACCGGCGGTTATAACGGCTAATTTTTCAATTTAAAAAAAAAACGGCGGTTCGGTTAACAACACCTAACCGTAACCTTAACTTGTTCACGTCTGGTTAGGCAATTAGGCGCCGACCGGTTAATTTAACTGCCGATTAATTAACCGACCGGTTTATAATCGAATTAACACCCCTAATCCCTAATGTAGGCTTGTACTTGCAGGATCAAAACCTAAATATTATCCATTAGCTTCATACTCACAAATACACCCTTTAGGTTTTTCCTGATAAAACTAATAAGGAAAATCTCACAATTAGCGGAAGAATTATTGGGGTAAAACAAACTTAAGAGAACTTGACAAATAAAAATGACACACGCATCTCAATTTCCATCAAATTAAATGTTATTTACCCTTGATAAAAACAAGCAAAGATTCCTTGAAAAAAAAATTCTATAAATTGAAGCCATCATCATTTGTTTGRAATCATCCTCGAAATGGAGAAGAAAGCATCTGCACTAGTCCTGTTGCTCTTGCATCTCGTGATTGGTAATATTTCTTTACATTATTGAGTGGCCTAATTACAGTTTTGGTTCCATAATCGCAAATTGATTCTTTAACTTTATTAGGTAGCAATATTGGGCCGTTAAAATTTGTTCACGTGTACTATAATTTCAGTCCAATAAGTTTTCTTTCATGCAGTTTTTTACACCGACATTTTCTATTATGGTGCAATTTTTGGCCTCAAATCAAATGTGTGTGTTTTTTTTTTGTTTTTTTTTTAAGATAGTTAATTAATTCCTCAAATAATCTCGGATTCCGAAATACCCCGAAACATTATTGACCAATGATAAAGACTGCAATTGCTACTTTTAGTAGAAGCAAAATTGTACAACAATGAAACTGCAATTAAGACGTTCTCCAACACCAGGTGCATGAATACTTAACAGTCCTTTGGTTTTTTTTGCATGGAATTAATAAAAACAGATGAAATGATGGTGGGAACTCAAGCAAGAACTTTGTACACAAAGAGTAAGAAATACCGTGGGGCGTGTTACTTTAAGCGCCATGCAGCCCACTGCAAATCAATCTGTAAACATGAAAAATTCAGTGGCGGCAAATGCTCCCGTGGAAAATGCATTTGTTGGATGAAATACCCCCCTTTGTCACCTCCTCCTCCACTAGAGGTTGGTCCTCCAGACGTGGGTCCTCCGGATGTCCGACTGAAGGTGGTGCCCAAGAAGCAGTTCAATTAATTAAAGGCGGTGAACGTGGAAAAGCCACTTATATTGAAATTATAGTTTGAATTTGCGTTGAATTAAAACTAAGGGAAATAAAACATGATCATGTCATTGAATTTTAACGTGTTAATTTTTTCGGAGCCGGGTTTATAAAGCATCCTTTTAGCAGTTTCCTATTACTTTTTAACTTCATGGTGCACAACAAATAAAAAAAAACAATATTTTATAAAGGGGAAAAATCGAGGAAAATTTTCCCTCGATAAAACTCTCCTCGGTAAAATTTTCCGGGGAGAATTTTGCTCTCGGTAAATTTTTCGAGGAGATTACCGATGGTTCCTATCTTCGGTAAATTCCCTTGGGCCTGATTATATATGCCTTCGGAAACTCGAGGGGAAAAATACCCTCGAAAAAACTAAGGGAAATATTCCCCTCGAAAAAATCGAGGGATATTTACCTCTCGGAAAAACCGAGGGTTACATCCCTTCGGTATTCCCCTCGGTTTTGGAAAATATTAAAATAATAATATTATTGGAATTTTCCGAAGGATTCGTGCCCTCGGTTTTTCCGAGGGGAATTCCACTTGATTTTTTTTTCTTTTTTTAAAAAAATATTTTTAAATATTAATTTTAATTCCTGTTTATTTAAAAAATACCCAAAATATTAAAAAAAAAAATTCATTAATGAACAGACAAATAAATTACCAATTATTATAAAAATATTTGAAAATTTACAATTATTAGATTTTTCGACAAAAGTATTTAGTAACAAAATTTATAAAAATATAAAACTGTCCTCTAACGGGGGAGGCTGCGACGGGGGGTACTGCTGGATACGAGCTAACAGTTCGGCCATATGGGCTTTAATCTGCGCCTAAAGTTGCTGCTGATCCTGGCGCTGCTGTTCATGTAGTAGCTCAGACTCCCGGCGCTGTCTCTCAGACTCGTGTATCTCTACTTCATCGCCTCCGAAGTTCGTCTCGTGGCCTCTAACTCCTCCCTCTGCGCCTGGAGTTGCGCCTTGAACTCTCTCATGTGGGTCCTATCATGCTGAGAGGAGAAGGAAGAAGAGCTGTCTCAAAAACCCTTCACTACAGCCACCCCGAACAAGCCGATACCGTCCATGTAGAAGTCTTTTTTGCTCCAACACCGTTTCAATTAGGCTAGCTAGAGTTGGCCCTAACTCGAACCGACGACGTCGAGATAAACCCGGTTAGGGTCAACCTCGTTATCCTCAGAAGACACACGTACCTCCTCCAGACGTCGCTCGTACTCCTCCTGAAATACAACTCGTTATTAAATTTTACATTAAAATCAAAGAACAAGTTAAAAATAAGAAAGAGACTCACATTAATATTACTGGATCTTGCATCGATCCACGTGCTGTCGTCCTTCCTGTGCGTACGTATAAAAACCTAGTACGTATTGGCCCGCGCACCCGTCTCCCGCTCTTGTATCCAAATAAAATTATCAAATAATTAATATTAAAAATAAATAAATAATATATTGTCGATCGAAATTACTTACAATATCATGAGAATAATAGACCGTAGATCTAGACAACCATATGCTTCAACATTCCAGTACCCGTACCAGCAGGCTCGCTCACTACTGCAGAACAGGGTTTTATAGGATGTTTTGGGGGATTTAACGGCGGTTTTTGAACCGACGTTATATCGATCACCGTAAATGACTACGGCGGTTCCCAAGAGTTGCCGCGAAAAAGGGTCACTTTTTACAGTGGTCCCCAAAAACCACCATAAAAAAGTGTCACTTTTTACAACGGTTCTTGAAAAATACCTTCTAAATAGTCTGTTTTTCAAAACGAACATTTGACGGCGGTTCTTTAAAATACCTTCTAGAAAGTAGTAAAAAAAATTAAAAAAAAATGAAAGTAGGTGCAACAAAATTAAATAAAAGCAGGAAATTAAATAATTTCCCATTGAGTACTTAAAGATTGATTAATCTAAGCAACAACAACTAAAAAATCAATATACTACAAAACCAGGATCATCTTTCTAACAATCCTACCAAATCTACTACTAATAACTATTTAAAACATTGATTTCTTCGCCCGGATGCAGTGCACTCCATATCCATCTATTTGTCATCAAGTTTGTAAGATACACCATCTTAGATCACACCATCATCCTGGGAATCTTACTGTTTGTGAGGAACATCTGAAAGCCCCAAAGTACGTCGAGTGATCCCTTAAACCTGTCATTTCTTTTATCCGTGTAAAGCAAAAGAGCAAACATGAATGTCCACCCGATTACAAATTTGAACAAGCCTTCAGACATCTGCACAAATATCTGTCCTCGAAGCAAGGCGTAATTTCATGCACTGCCTTGCCAGTTTCATAGCTTTTATCAACTCTTCCTTTGGGAACAGGCCATTCATCTCCCGGTCGGCCAGCCCAACAAAGTTCTCCTCTCTCATCACATGAGTCCGTACAACACAATTATTATACATGATGCAAGATTTAAAAAAAATTGAAAAAAAGAAAAAACAGTAATTATCTTTAAGGATATTAATTAGTATTTGTAATGTTACCCAATCAGCGACATAACATGGACATCTGGCATCCAGTGGCACAGTACCGGCGATAATCTCCAGCAACAGCACACCGAAGATGTAACATCGGACTTTGGAGAGAATATGTCGCTGAGGGCGCCTTCAGGTGCCCAGTAAGGAGGAGTGCCCATGAGCTGCGTCAAAGTAACAGAGGACGACCGATAATTAGACGGTGCACATATCGCTATCCCGAAATCAGAGATACTCTTCCCATAATAGCACGTTCCTTGGTTTGAGGTCCCTGTAGATAACCCCAGGATTAGCTTCGTTGTGAAGGTAGCTCAGACCTTTTGCCAAACTAGCTCCAATTCTCATCCTCATGTCCCAATCCAATACCTCCACTCCAGCTGGACGAGCTGCATCACACATCATGCACACTTTTAATTAATGATTAAAACTCATTTTAGGATAACATGATAATAATCTCACTTAAAGAATTAAACGAACATATATATGATTATGTACGTACAACTCATGTTGCCAACTTGAAACCAAATCAATATAAACTAGTGATTGAAGCAGTATATGTAGAATTGATCATTAATTAATTAATTAATTAATTACCATGAAGATGATCATACAAAGTTCTCAAAGGCATGAATTCGTAGACAATGATGCGCTCGGTGTCCTGGTGAACACAGCCACCAATCAGACTAATAATATTGGGATGGCTCAAATGAGAAAGCACACCAAGTTCACGGTCATAGCACGCATCCCTCCCCATAGTAGGTTTGAACCTCTTAACAGCAACAACCTGCCCACATTCGCAATATTATCAAACAAAAAACTTGAAAACGCAATAATTTAGATGGAGTTATTAATTAATTAGGAACAGAATATGACTTGGCCGTTTCTTAATGTCCCCCTGAATACATGCGCAAACCCTCCTTCACTGATTCGTCCATTCATGCAAAAGTTTTTAGTTTCTTTTTTAAGATTACGGAGACTGATTGTTGGGGGAATGTTTCTCCCAACCAGTGGCCACACCTAGTTATATCGTTAACCCATTATTAGTTGACTAATAGCATTTGACCAATTTAGTTTTAATTTTTTAGCATTTACCTTGAGAACACCTTATACTCAGCACTTCATGTTCAAGCCATATCATACAGCCTCAGTAAACAACATAAAGAAGTTCAACTAAGCACATTTTCCCCTACTACAATAAATCCAACTCTCAAATTGCATTATTAAACAGACGAGACGAGCATTCCTAGTTATTTACCATTTTTACGGAAAAAACTTTGGTTAAGCAAACTAATCCTATCAATCTATACAGAGGCCATTCAATGTTAATCTCAACGAAAACTTGATCCATCGAACAAATTGACAGGGAAAAGAAAATAACGCACATTAATCTATGAACCTATACACATACAGCCATTAAGAACAAAAAACACAATACCCGATTTTCATAGAAACTCAATGCTCCACAAATTAAAGGCTTATTTATGCTCATACGTACCACATCGACACTTTTCAAAGTAGATAAGTGATTAGAGTAGATTTGTCCTTATTTTTATTAGCTTTTTAGTTCGTTTTTATATTTGTTTTTGGTATAAGTTGGATGATTTAAGCATGATTCCGTAATTTTATAATTCCAGCTTATTTTATCGTATTTTGATCTTAATTGATGCAATTAGGTGATGTTTCGTTGTTTTTCACCTTACAGCTAAGTAACCGGAAGAGTTTAGCGCGTAAAAGACAAAGTTCGATATTCAAGAGTAGAAGAACAAGCTTTCCGGTGAAACGAGTAGCAAAAGATCGAGAAACGGAGACCGACGCTCAGTCGCGTCGACTAACGCGACCGTCGACGCGAGCCATGTCAGCAAGCCATGATCCGCGTCAGTCGACGCTCCGTCGACGCAATGCTGACGCTACGTTCTGAAGCGTCGATGTCGACGCACCATCGTCGACGCAGTGTCGACGCTACGTTCTGAAGCGTCGATGTCGACGCACCAAGGTCGACGTAACGTCGACGCTACTTGCTGAAGCGTCGATGTCGACGCACCCCGTCGACTGTCTCTTATACACATCTAGATGTGTATAAGAGACAGACGCAAAGTTCTGAAGCGTCGATGTCGACGCACAACGTCGACGCACCTGCCAGCGACGCGCGCACCCTGCCGACCACACATGCCGAGCGCTGCCGACCAAGTCTGCCGAGTCCCGCCGAGCGCCAGCACGCGTCAGTCGACGCTCCGTCGACGCGACGGCCCAGAAGTCGGAAATTAGGGTTTCTTGTGCGGCAAGACTTGTAATATTTATAAAAAACCCGCCATATTTCGGATTTGGGGAGTGTGCCACGATAGATACATCTACCCTAAGGTTCCTTAGCTCATAAAAACGATAAATCCACGTCTTATAACAAGATTTGGAGACACGGATCAAGGATCGAAGTTCTACGCGTCCGAAACACCGATTTCGTGCTCGAGAATCCATCTTCGCCCAAGATCAGCGTTCAAACTCCGGAATAGCTGGAGCTTTTCATTGCTTTCCTTAGTTTCAATAAGTTCTCTAAACTCTTAGATAATTTTCTAGTTAATTGCTTAGATAAATTCTTATATAATTCTAGTTTTAATTAGTTTAATTGTTTCTTATGCTTGGATATTGGATATTGGTTAATTTAGTTTATTGATGTGATTTAGTTTATACTTAGTTAACGGTTCTTGGATTCGTATGATTCAATTGCTTAGCGATAATTTCTTAGATTCATACTTTTAGATATTATAATTAGTTCTAATCTTCATAGCATTAAATTGATAATTTAGTTATTCCTCTTAGTTGATAAATTAGAATAGTTAGTTTAATCAGCTTTAGTTTACTGCTTAGTTCGTAATCGATAATCTAGTTTAAAGTAATTAGTTTAATTAGTTTTAGTTTAATTATCGTCTTAGTTTATAATGATCGAATTAATCTTTTCAAACCCCTAAATGTATATGTATGTTATTCGTAATTGAGAAAAACATTGATAAGACCGAACAGTTATTTCCTCGAGAGATACGACTCGATTCAAACTCATCACCCTACAGTTACCCCGTACACTTGCGAGCAAACTGACGTGCTTTTAAATTAATTTATTAAAACGGGGTGCACAAAAGTTTGAGTCAAAAATTTGGCGCCGTTGCCGGGGAAGCAACGAGTAGGAATTTGAGATGTTTTTCGTTTTATTTTTGACGTTTTATGTTTACTTTTAATTTGCTTTATTTTTCTTATTTTTTGCTCTTGGCCTTTGCCATTTGATACGTTGACGTGTTGTTGAGTCTATGCAAGGAAGGCGATCACTTCAACTAGACCTTGTGCCATTCATWGACAACATCCACCGTTCAAATCCACCGAGGCCAAGACCCGTTTTTATTCCCGAGGACGATTCCTCAACAACAACTGATTTTGCTTGCGATCAAGCTCCCGACATGATGTTAGGGGCACAATCGGTTCAAAACGGCGATTCTCCACCACGAACACCACCCCGTCCCAACTGACACGGGTATGGGAGTGAGCCGATCATTTTGCAAGGACAACCCCTACCACGAGCTTATTGGGCTAATTATCAGCAGAACGTGGGACAAAACGAAGGAATTAACCGGCAGAACAACGTGATCAATCACCAACCCAACATGGCGAATATGAGGCCAAACGAGGAAATGAACCCCAATGCTATTCGCCAACACAACCTCGAGAATGTGGCGATTAGAAACGAAGATTTTATGCAGCACAACGCGTATGCTAACAACCAAAGGCACCTGAACGATTGGTTGGAGAATCAAGATCACGGATACGAGCAAAATAACTTCGGAAGGAGATACGAGTGTGAGCACCAATATGCACACAATAACCACTACGAGAGAGTTAATGAACAAGTTAGAGATCCAAGGGGAGATCGAGCACTTAGACAGCGCGACTTGGCCCGTCCAAAGGTTGTACCCTTTAGGTCCGCCATTGTTCTTGGACCTACTGCGAGGGCAGTGGAGATTAAACTGCATCAACTCAATTTACTTCCGACCTTTCATGGGAATGCGCATGAAGACCTTTTGGCATTTTTAAATTACTTTGTTGATGAAGTTGGCCGATTCGTAGTTCATGGCCTTCACCAAGAGGAGGTCCAGATGATTTGTTTCCCGTACAGCTTGAAGGACAAAGCGAAGTTATGGCTACTGTCCTTAGAGCCTGGTTCGTTAACCGACTGGGATATGATTAGCGAAAAGTTCCTGAACCAATTTTACTCAGCCCAAACAATGGGGCATCTTCGGAGATAAATTACTACTTTTGAGCAGTTAGAAGGAGAGCTATTTCACGAAATGTGGGAGCGCTACAAGACACTTTTGCAAGCTTGCCCCCACCACAACTATTCTCCGGAGATGACTAACCAGTTCTTTTTCGATGGTTTATTGGACCATGGGAAACGGGAGGTAGAGATAGCAGCGGGAGGAGATTTTGGAGATTTGACAGCACACGAGGCAAGACAAGTGTTGGAGAAGCAAAGCAAAAAGTCTAGACAAACCAATTCTCGGCCTCGTAAGATGAGAGTTAACGAAGTTTCCATCCCCGACCCTGATTTAGATGATGGCAAGTTGGTTAAGGCGAAATGTGCAGAGATTTTCGACGAGAAATTAGCTACTTGGAAAACCGAGCGAGCTAGTAAGGCCGCTGCACAAAAATTGGCTGCGTATTGCAACTAGTGTGGATCCCTCCAGCATTTAGCAGACGCATGTCCTAACAACAGTGAGCAGCAAGAGGAGGTTAACGCGATCCAAAGCTATTCGAACCAAAAGAAGTACACGCCACAACGTGAAAATCCTCTTTTCAAGTGGGGT
>BMAC01000035.1:1110338-1139142 GCA_014905375.1 Phtheirospermum japonicum
CGGATCAAGGATCGAAGTTCTACGCGTCCGAAACACCGATTTCGCACTCGAGAATCCATCTTCGCCCAAGATCAGCGTTCAAACTCCGGAATAGATGGAGCTTTTCATTGCTTTCCTTAGATTCAATAAGTTCTCTAAACTCTTAGATAATTTTCTAGTTAATTGCTTAGATAAATTCTTAGATAATTCTAGTTTTAATTAGTTTAATTATTTCTTATGCTTGGATATTAGATATTGGATATTGGTTAATTTAGTTTATTGATGCGATTTAGTTTATGCTTAGTTAACGGTTCTTGGATTCGTATGATTCAATTGCTTAGCGATAATTTCTTAGATTCATGCTTTTAGATATTATAATTAGTTCTAATCTTCATAGCATTAAATTGATAATTTAGTTATTCCTCTTAGTTGATAAATTAGAATAATTAGTTTAATCAGCTTTAGTTTACTGCTTAGTTCGTAATCGATAATCTAGTTTAAAGTAATTAGTTTAATTATCGTCTTAGTTTATAATGATCGAATTAATCTTTTCAAACCCCCAAATGTATATGTATATTATTCGTAATTGAGAAAAACATTGATAAGACCGAACAGTTGTTTCCTCGAGAGATACGACTCGAGTCAAACTCATCACCCTACAGTTACCTTGTACACTTGCGAGCAAACTGACGTGCTTTTAAATTAATTTATTAAAACGGGGTGCACAAAAGTTTGTGTCAATAAGTTAGCTATAGCCTAACTAAGAAATTAACACAAAATTAATGCTGACCTTTTTACTTTTTTCCTCTAAGCAACTTAGAAAACCAAAGAAATATAACCTTACCACAACAAATAAAGGGTGGTCTATCATGTCATTCAGCATCAAAGAATATAAATGGTAATAAGAAGGATCACAGCAAGAAATAAGATTAAGGACAACCTCAGTTTTCCACAGGAAAAAAAAAGATGAATCACAGAGACAAACACCCTCAATTAAAAAAAAAAAGTTTCCAACTTTACATTGTTTTTCCCCAAGTAAGAAATTTACCAACCTCAGTATCATCAGACATCCATATTCTCCATCTGAATGCTGCTCTTAAGAGGCACGTATTCGCCAAGATATCCACCCAGATGATCATACAATGCGCTCTTATCGACCCCTTGATGATGATAGCTCTTGCAAACGTAATAGAAAACACACTGCACCAAGAGCCGACCCAAATTCATAATCACTAATACGCCAACAAGAAACCCACCGACCACAATCCTCGTCATAACCCCATAATCGTCCCTACGTGCACCACAACCGAACCGAAGAACCCATTGATCATCCCACAAGAAGCCATGTACACGAACATGATGAAAAACTCGGTCTGGGTTTTCCCACTCAACAATTCATAGCTCTTTTTCATAGCTGCAAACCCGTAAAGGGGCTCTACAACAGAAACCACGCTCGCGAGATGCCATAGGGCTCTTATGTACACATACACCCCTAGAAACAAGATGAAACTCACCATAGCTGAGAATATGAAGAGGAAAATGCTCTGCAAGTCAACGACGATGATGAGGATCACGAGAAACCCTAGGAAGACGATATTAGAGGCACCATCAGCAGGGAGACCCATTGGAAGGTGATGAATAGGCGCTTGAAGACGCTGGGGATGGCGGCGATGATGGAGGTGAACGAGACGGGCTTGGAGGTGTAGAGCGAGGCGACGGTGAAGACGACGGCGGCATGGAGAGGAGGGAGAAGGCGAAGAGGAAGATGAGGTAGCAAAACTAGAAGGTGAGGAGCTTGGACCAGTCGGCGGAGGAGGCAGATTGGAGCTGGGCGATGATGGGGTGGGTGAAGAGCGAGTGGGCTAAGATGGCGAAGGAAAGGGGGAAAATTAGGGTTAGGGTTATGAGGTAGAAGGTTTTGGGGGATTTTTTGGGGATTGAGATTGATTCCTTGAGGATGTCGGGGATGCTGAGGAATTGGAGCTCTTCGGCCACCAGATCCATTGCGGCGGAGTGATATTGAGGTTTTAGTTGCAGGTCCGATGGAGAAGAGAGTGAGATTTCACCTGGTTGTTTTTGACCGAAAAGGGTTTTTTTAATTTATATTTATCATTTCTTTAATTTAATATTAATTATATTTTTAGTTTAATATTTAATGCAGATCAACGGTTGAAATAACTTGATTGAGCAAGACGGGGATCGATGACATGGTGGACTACTTTTTACGGCAATTTTAATGGAACCGTCGTTAAATGCTATCACATTCTACGGCGGTTCTTATATAACCGCCGTAGAATGTGCGAGTTTTACGGTTGTTATCACATACCCGCCGTAGAATGTCTAAGTTTTTACGGAGGTTGTTTGAGAACCGATGTTAAAATAAACTGGCCTCCTGTTTTTACGGCGGTTGTTAAAAAACCGCCAGTAAAATGTATCACTTTTACGGCGGTTCATAGTGAACCGCCGTTAAAATCAGGCTGATATCCAATTTTAACGTCGGTTTTGAGGGAACCGCCGTAAAATGACCTTTTTGACTGCGGTTTTAGCCACAACCGCCGTTAAAAGTATTTTTAAGGCTGTTTCAGTGAACCGCCTTTAATTAACAGCCTTAGAAAGTTGTTTCTGTAGTAGTGGCTCCTCCTGTTCTTGCTGCACCACTCGGACATCCTCCTGTTCTTGAGCTTATTCCACTCAACATTTCAAGCCCTAGTTGAAATGCATGATATACAAGATGATATAAATTATCTGTAATAAATAAAAAAATTTAATTTAATAAGAAAATATATAATAGAATCATTTTCCTCCAGACCTCCTCGGTAACGCATGTCGATAGCTGACCAGCATGAGAATCACGATACTGCTTATACTCGTTCAGCCGCTTTCCATACTTGTCCCACATCGTTACTTTAAATTCTTTCTCTATCTGATGTACATTATACTCATCTGTGTCCCAATAAAAATTATCCTATAAAATAAAATAATAATTACAATTCAATTGATACATGATTCTCAAGTTACAACAGTAAAAGATTAATAAATTTGTACATAAAATAACAATTACCTGGAACATATCCCACCATAATCGATGATTCTCCTTAGGGACTGCCTTATACTGCCACTCGGAAGGATAGAGCTCCTTCTCCATAATCTCCCAAAATATGGTGGACAGCTTGACCTCTTTGCTATGTAGCCTGTAATTGTGTTTGTGGTTACAAATATAATTTAATAATAATGATGATTAAAATTTTAAAATTATTAATTTACTTACTTCTTCCTGACGATATAAATAAGGTATCCCCTTCGTGGTGGGCCCACATGCCATCGAGATGTACCCACTTCGGATGGTGTCGGTGTCGGTATGCTGGTATCCGTGGTCGATGCTGAATGATCAATAACAATGCCCATGTAATCGTCATCGCGAAATCAACTAAACGATTAGTCGTCCCCTATAAACGATCGACCTAAGCTGTAGGATTCATGACCTCTCGGCATTTGATAAAATTATCAGATAATACGAGCATTTTACAAAATATCAGTATATATTATATATCAACCATTTTAATAAATCCAAACATAAAATAAATAGTTAAAAAAAAGAGTGTTTTACAATATGAATAATTTACATAATCTCATCGATATCGAGAAACCTATTATTCGTACATCTACTGTGATTACAAGACACTTCAGCCTCTCTCCGTCTTTATGAGCGGAATGTGCTTGAGCAAATCCAATAAAGCTCTCGACTCCATCCACAAATTGTGAGGATAAAAAGCTATTGTTGATTCGTTTATATATCCAACTACGATTGGAACTCATCCTAACATTATACAATTGTTATATTGATTTATCGCAAATTGGGCAGCATGAGGGTAACTAGAAAATGATTGGATTTTCGGTAACGGTCCTATCCCATTTGAAATACAGTGTCTTAGTATGTGAATTTTTGTTGACTAAAAATTTCGGTAACATCTCCATTTAGTTCTCTAAGTACGCATAAATTGCAGTGCACCCGAGAACAAAAGAGAGATACTGAACCAAAAAAAATTATAATCAACAAAAAAACATATAGATAAGATAAGCCATATTACAATCACGCTCTCAAACTATTCAAATAAGTGGACAATTCAGAATTTAGTATCGAATTCTCTATTCGATACTAAATCCCAAACGAGTCTAAGGTATATTGTTTAAATGTAGATAGAAAGATTATATTTTGTACCAATAAACCACGATCGGTGCCGTGAACCACGTCATCACAGACGTATATATCAACCAATAAATCATCACAACATGTAAAAAATATCTACAAAATAACATATATGTTAAACGCAACAACCACGTACCGATCACCACGGTATTTCAAAACCACCATCACCAACAATTTAAAATATTTTAAAACCACCATCATTTTTTCAAATAATTTTGAAAACTGTTATTGGAAGGACGAAACCGCCCGGCCGGCGCCGTACACCACGTCATCTCAAACCAATCACAACATCAATCAATCACAATTAAACCATAACAACAAACCATAAAGGACATTAAATTAACATAACCGATCACCACGACATTTTAAATCCACCATCGCATACACTTTAAAGATAGTTGCATAATTGAACTCTTATTGAACACTTAACGAACCCTAATTGCATAATCGAACTCTATTTGAACTAAATACATAATTATCCCTAAATTGAGCCCTAATTATATAATTATTTTTAAGTTGAACCCTAATAAAATGAATATGTATAAAGGGCTTTGAAATTGTAAAACAAAAGAAATGCTAAATGGGAAATAAGTTATTTATGGATCCAAAATATAAAATAATAATATTATTAAATTTAAAATATATTAAGAAAATATAAATATAAATATTACAAAATATAAATATTTCAAAATATAAATAATATTAATCTCAAATAAGATTTCATATATAATAGTTAAAAATAAATTTAAAATAAAAAGGTTGTAAATAGCGAATCTTGGATTTGTAAAATGAAATAAAATAAAACAGTACATAATTTAAATAAAATAAGTCAAGAATCATCTTAAAATTGCGGCCTCCTCTCCACAGCGACAGACAACAGCAGCGGCGATGGTCAAATGATTCTCCGATTTAAGGATGGCCCCGTCCCATTTTAGAAATTAAAATTCTCCTCTCCTTCCTGATGGTGTCGGCTCCAGCAGACTAGAGCCTGGTGAGCGGTGTGCTCAAATCTCCGGCATCGCAGTGGAAACAAGCAAGTCACGGCGGGAAGACGACTATGAATGTAAGGGCGGCGAGACAGCCTGTCTCTTGGTGGTGACCTCGGAGGTTCAGGTTCGAGATGACCGGGCTCGAGTTCTGCCTCTCCGACCACTATACAGTGGTGGCGAAAGGACTCCTGGTGGTTTAACTCCGTCGATGCGGGCTAGGTGGAGACGGTGCCTTAAATCGGACGTGGTCGGGCCTTGGGCTAATTCGACAATTCAAGTCCGACGGCGCCGGGGCTCCGGGATTGTATTGGAAGGCGGCCTAGATTTTCGACAGAGGCGGATGTACATGGGGGCCTGGGCGGCACAACGCACCCCTCCCCCCAATATTCTTTACTTTTTACTTTTACAAATATATAAAAATTAATACACACAAACACGTTTTATGAGTATCCCACCATTATTAAAAAGTGATCAATTATAAAAAATAATTGAGTTTTTCTTTAATGTAAATAAAAAAAAAGTGTATTAATTTCTTCATTAGCTTATTTGCTATTTAAAATTTTAAACCCTAAATTTTAATTTTTCGGAATAAGTGATGTATGATAAATTTTTTGATGATATTTCAAGGATATTTGAACTTAGATGTTGATGGTTCTTATTTATCATCAAATATCGTAAATTTTAGATTTATTATTTATACCAATTATTGGAAAATCTCATTTTCAAATAAGCTGAAATACTTGAAATGATAAGCAGTTTCACCCTAAAACCTCATTTAAGCTTGGCAATATTTTAAATAATATTTCACATATTTGGTAGCTAGAGTTAAATGATTCTCTCATATTAATCAAGTTTGCTCTAGTTACAATTATGAGTAAAAATAGTATCCTCGACTTGAACAAAAATGTGCGTAATATTATGGGAATATTACTTTTCTAATTATTATATTGTCCACTTTTTAAAAAAAGATCATGATATTGTCTAGTATCAATACACTTACACAAGTTATTATACCGTGCAACCAGTATTTAATTTATCATTGCATATAACTGATATATATCATCACATATAACTGGTATATATCATTACATATAATTGATACTTATCATCACAAATAATTGAAATTATAAATCTAAAATTTAAAATACTAAAATGAAAAAAATAAACCTAAAAAGAAAAACTAAACCCCAAAAATGGAAGACTAACCCTAAAATGAAAACTAAACCCTGAAATTGAATATTAAATTCTAAACCCTAAATTTTTTATCATATATCATCATATATAATTGACACTCATCACATATAACTAACACATATCCTCACATATAACTGGTAGAATGATAGATTTTTGTCGAGACCCTAAATGAAAAATTAAATAAAAAAACAAAAAAACTAAACCTTAAAATGGAAAATTAAACTCTAAAATTGGAAAACTAAACCCTAAAATGGAAAAGTAAACCCCAAACTCTAATCTTTTGTCACATATCATCACGTATAATTACCATATATCATCACGTATAACTTTCGTATATCATCACGTATAACATAATGATAAAAGGTTTTTACAAGTTGCGCCTAACAAGGTGCACCCAGGTACATGTAATAAATTGTCCCTACACTAAGTTGACAAGATTATCAAAAAGATACAACATTATAATTTTCGGGCCAAAATGTTAACGTGGCGTGATTATGCATTTACTTACCATTTTTTATTTAATTTTTTATATTAAATTTTATCTCTCTCTTCTGTTTTCTCTTCTTTTTTCTCTTTTTTTTTCCTTTTTATTATTTTTTTTCTATTTATTTATTTCCATTTTAATTCAACCCCAAACCACCCCCACCCCCAACCCAACCAACCCCATGACTTTCTACCGATAAGGAGATAGTTGATTATTTTTTATTTCTTCATTCCAATTCAACACCCCACCCCCACCTCACATCTTTGTACAAAGTAATAAAAGAGACTAGCATTTTTTGTATGAATTTAAATCCTTTCATTCTTTGTATCCAGGAGGTTTTGAAGTTCCAGAAAAAAAAAAACACTGAGAAACCGGACCTCCTTGTTGCCACTCAACTCATTTTACGGAAGATGCATATCACATCATGCCAAAAAAAAAAGAAAATCGGATTTCTAGAAATCGAAGTTCAAAAAACAAATAAATGTGAATTTTTGTGGAAAGTCTTTAATAACTTCACGAATTTACGTTTAGCAATTTTGGAGATTATTTTGCAATTAGGGATTTGGTTCTTTTTTTGTGAGTTTGTGTGTTATAGTTAGGGGTGTAAATTAGTCAAACAATTCGTGAGTTATTCGCTACCCGACTCGATAAAAGCTCGCTCGAACTCATTTAAAAAGACTCGTTTAATAAACGAGCAAACTCAAGGTTCTTGGTATTCGACTCGTTAGCGGGTTTGTTAGTGAATTTTAGAGTGAATTCGTTATTAAACTCGTATAAATTAAACTAATAGTTTTGATTTTAATTATAATTTTTATACTTATTCATATAAAAAATATAGAAATATATATATATATAAACTTAGTTGTTTACGTATTTTAGTAGGTGTATATACTTTACAAAATATTTTATTTATTTTTGTAATAAAGTAAAGAATAATTTAATTAATAATTAATATCTTTTTAGCTCGTTTAAACTCGATTAAATTCGAAAAAGCTCGCGAGCCTTCGATATGTTCGTTAAAAAAAACTCGAGCTCGATAATAAACGAGTAAGCTCAAACTCTCTAAAACTCGACTCGGTTCGGCTCATTACAGCCCTAGTTATAGTGTGTTTTGTGTGGGTATAGGTGGTGGCTGGAGCGATTGATGGCCGACGAATGGAGAAGACGGAGGTGGTAATGGATGTTAGAAAGTTGAGGGGTAGAACTGAAAGGGTTTAAAAGTTGGAGGGTATATTTTTGAAAATTAGATATACTTTAGGGACCTAATAATAATCTTCTATGTTTTTCAAATTAGCCCAAATGAGAGATAAAATGGAGAAATAATAATTGTCGCCTTGATATTTATAATTAAAGAAAATGATAATAAAATAAATAATTTTTTAAAATTAAATTAAGAATGATTAGTAAATACATAATCATGCCATGTCAGCATATTGGCCGAAAGTGTTAAGTTTGTACCTTTTTTATAATTTTTACAACTTAGTATATATGTATTAATACTAAACAACATGATGGTCTTTTTTGTAAAATTAACCATATAATTGACTAAAAAGTAATTTTCCACTAAGATTATCAAACTACCTAAATTCATCGACTAAGGCTCATCCTAAATCGATTCAATCAATAATCGAACCAAAAACAAATACAATTTTTGAAGCTTAATTAAATTTAAATATGTTTGAACTATACAGTATTCAACTCCATTCGATTTCATTTACCCCCTACCATTTATCGTATCTTATTATGGGTTAATCAAACATTATACATGTAACACCCCATAAAATGTAGAGTATTATTTAAGCTCCAGTAGCTTTGAACTATAAGTACTAATCATGCACATACTTCTAAAAGTGCCAAAAATTAAAAACTCATTAACACTCATCTTCTTGTTCTCTCATCTTTTCACCCTCTTTCAAAGGCCCATAAGCTCTACTACAAACAAGAAAATACATCATGTTACACATACTCAATCCAGCAAGAACCAAGTAGTAATAGTCATAGTGACCCTTGTTGATATTGCTCGAAATCCAGCTTTCTTTCCCCCCGGCTTTCGATATATTGTCGACCGTATTCATTATAAAACTCGCGATCAAACTTGCCAACGCCCCTCCAATCCCGTTTAGAGTTAAAGCTATACTCGACATACTCCTCGGCAGCTCGGAAAAATAGAACTCGTTTTGCGCGATCACATTCGAAGCCTCCGCGAAGCCGGTCAAGCAATACTGCGGGACCAACCACAATGCCGACATGTGTGAGCTCACCATTGGTCGACCAAAGTCTCCTTCGTGAACCGCAAAAGCTCTACGAATAGCCTCCACCATCGCCGAGATCATCATCGCTAAAAATGAGAAAAAAATCCCGATCCCCATTCTCCGTCTAGTACTTATACGAATGGGCTTTTTCATGGCCCGTGAAGCCAAAGGGAGAAATATACGGTCGTAGATCGCGATCCATAATATGACGGCTATGACCGTAAACGTGCTAAGCGAGGCTGGTGGTATTGTAAAACTTGATGTGATTTGTCGATCCATTGAGACGGCTTGGAGTAGTGGAAAAGAGTTTTGGCTCATATTTACCGACATTATCATTCCGGTTGACCATATCGGTATTATTCTGAGTAGGGCTTTGAGCTCCTCGACTTGATCGACGGTGCAAAGACTCCATGGATCTTTGGCTTTCCCATCGGCCGTTAGATCTTTATCGGGATCTCTAACGACGCAGGCTTTGTTTAAGAACCTGAAGATAAACACGAGAAAAAACTATATATTCTTAGTAAAATGAAATGAGGGATATTTATTGACATTGAAATGAAATGAATTAGTTTGCATCACTGACATTAAACATAGGGTAAGTTGTAATTTTATAGGTTTGTCCTAAATGTTTAAAAATACATGATAATTATGCAACGCATAATTTAGAACAGAGCACCTTTGCAATTTACCCTAAAGATAAAAATATGAAGAGAAAAGAAAAAAGGACCTTGAAAACACAACTCTCATTCATACCTTAGGTTTCGGCTCGGAGAAACAAGACCCGAATCGTTCTTGCAATGCCAAACGTAACTTGCACCGTCCGATAATTCGGCACGTCGATTTTTAAAAGAAGCTACAACCACTTGAACAAAACCCGTAACTAAACTCGATTCACTCTTCACTCTGACATAAAAAGCCGAAGCCAAAAAGAACAAAACAACACCGAAGAACATTAAAACGGCCGGCACAGCAAAACCGACTCCCCATCCCAAGTTGTCTTGAATATAAACAACGCAAGTTAATGCGATTAAAACAGAAATAGTGTATGCCGCGTAATACCAGCTAAAATAGCTCTCCTTCAGACCGGATTGTTTTTTAAAATCTCCTTTTTCCAATTGATTAGCGCCGAAGGCTAAGGATGATGATCTAATCCCACCGGCCCCGATAGAGATGAGGGCAAACGAGGTACATAGAAAAAAGAACTGAAAAATCGTCGGGGAAATGCAAGTGTTAATGGACTGATTGCATGGTGGCGGTTTTGCTTGTGGGATCACGGTTGTCGACCACAGAAGAATCATTCCCTTCATTGAGACACTTTATCAAACACTTGTTCAAGATTCACTATAGATATTAAAGATAAATGCTGAAATTCCGTTTTTGTTTCGAAATAATTACCATGAGGCATATGATCGATCCGAATCCGATGGTGTAAAACCTGCCCAAGAACGAATCGGCCAGCATAGCTCCGATAAGGGGCATGAAATTTGTGGCTGATGACCACAAAAACAACACATTTGATGCACTTCGCATTCCCAAGTGATACTCTTTCATCAGATACAGAGTCATGTTTGGCGACACCCCAAATGTCGCCATCTTCTCCAGTGACTCATTCCCTGTTGAAAACAACAAATTTTGAGCACAGCCAAACATGTCCCAACTCCAACTCATAAATTTATTTAATATCACTCTTCACTCTTCAAATTCGTTAATCCATGACCAAGAATTAGACTGACATACCAAAAAAAGATGAAAATTTAATCTGATCAATTTAATAAATTAGAACTTTACCAATTAATTAAAATTCACTCTCGAGCCTAGAAATTAATGAAATGATGAGGAAAAAACTGTCGATTTGTTGGTAAGTGACAATTTACTGCTATAGAAAAAAAGCAAAGCAAGAAAAACAGAGTTTCACTGTCAAGGATGAATAATTATATTTATGCACCCACCCAGAAAAGAAAAAAGAAAAACAAAACAAAAACATGGGAATTTAACCATGATCAATGCGAAAAATGGGAACTTTACCAAATTTCCAGCCAATTAATTAAAATTCACTTTTGGGTGTCCAAAAACTCATGTAATTATGGAATAAAAAACTGCCAAATTTTCTGAAAAGTGAGACCTCTTGGGTAAGTGGCTAATTAAATATAAGAAAAAAAAAGAAAAAAAACAGAGTTTCATGGTCAGGGATGAATAACTATATACCTATCCAGAAAAGAAAGAAAAAAAAAAATCATGGGAAATTAATCTGATCAAGTAACAAAATGGGAATTTCACCAATTATTCGAAAATTTGAATAAAACTCACTCTCGAGTCTAAAAATTCATGTAAAAGACAAGTTACAAACTAAGAAAAAAGAAAAGAGCATGAAGACGAAAAACAGAGTACCATGATCAAGAATGAATAACCAAACACTTACCCCAAAAATTAAACAATCTGATGGAAAAATAAAAAAAAAAATTACCAATTATGAAAGGCAAAGTCCTAAAGCCACCCTTTTGATTAGAGTCTTGATCCTCCAAGAGAGGCTTTCCCTCCATTGTTTTCTTCTCTTCCTTGGAATTCTCACTTATCTTTACCTATTTCGACATGAAATTGTATTTATACTTGGCTCACACGCAAGTCAAACATACATAATCACAGACACCAGTGAAAGTGTGAACAGTGTTCTTTTTATTTATTATTTTTCAGTGATACGATGTTTGAAAATGAATAGGTGTTTCTAGAGGAACCGAGGAAGTCTACGTTGGTAACATCATATCTGGAATTCAAAAATAATTTGATTGGATAATTATTTTATCATAAAAAACATATTTTTTTTCCCTGAATTAATGACAGCTTTATCATTATATTTGCAAATTGGCTACTTCCAAGAAATCTATATATCTTATATTCTTATAATTATTGTTACTAATATTTTTTTCAAATGTTGTTTTAATTATTGAATAAACTTCCTATATAAATTTACATTATTAATAAAAAGAAAATATCCAACAATAAATTGTATCAATGTTTCTTTGGCATTTTTCACAATTAAGATATTTATAAAACAATTCAATATAAACCGCTATTACTATCAATTACTCGAACTAACTAATAAAATCAGCTATCGGATATACGTTGATTATCAAACATGGCTACATAATTTGGAGAATGCTTCAAACACGCTATTTTATGTCCCCGCTATTTTTTTTTTATTTTTTTACAAACACGTAAGAAGTAAACAAGAAAAAGAGCAACATTAATACATTATATTATAATTTCATAATATATTAATTCTTAAAATACAATGATATCTTAAAATCATGGAATACTCTTCCATTTTATTTTATAAAAGCAATGTATGTAGTTCAAGCTTTTTTCTTTAATAATTGAATAGGAAGTTAAACATTCTTTTTTAATTTATTTTTTTCAAATTCACGTTTCAACTTGAATAGAAATAAAAATATATTTGTGGATATCTAAATTCACAAACAATAATATGATACAAGAGTAATAATTTTAAAATTAGTTATGTGGAAAAAATACTAACTAAACAAAAGGTACAATCACATTGTATTTTTTTTCTCCATTAGATTCATATTTTTATTGTTTCTTTGCACAGTCAAAGTTATTATTATAATTTGTACAACTCATTATAGAAAAAAGTTTTAACAAATTCCATTGAAATCTGAAATTTACATAGTTGAATAGTATAAAATTTTTAGAATTCTATTAGAATCCGACGAGTCTATAAAATTCTCCAAAAAAAATTGCATAAATCAAAATTTTTATAACATTTCATGTTGACCACGACCCTGAAAATTGTTTTAGTGTGTGCTCAATTTAATTTCTAGGTAAGTCAAGTAGGTTGGCTTAATGGCATCTGTGCATCTCACATTGATGATACGTTATGTTAGGTTAGACTAGTGAGCTAAATAGGAACATAGGGAGTATGCATATAAATAAGGGAAACGCAACTTACATCGTACATCTGGGTTTATATTCATCATATTTCACATTTGTATTCTTATATATATATTTATCAGTATATGATATAAATATATAAAGATGTGTGGTTAGTATAATTATAATTTCATATTCAACCTTCACTAATTATATATTAATAATCAATCACTTATATATTTATTATATATAATAAATATATGAACTATACGATGAATATGAGTTTATAATTTCATATTTTTATTCACTACTTGAATCCATAATCTACACTTATATAGTCATCACACGTGATGAATATGCAAGAAATATAATCAGTATGAGTTTATAATTTATATGCATGGTACACTTACTTATATATTCGTTCAAATGCATGTTGCATTTTCACCCCGAATTTATAATAAGCCAACAAGAAATATAATTAATATAAATTTGTAAATTTATATATATAACAAATTCACTTATATATTAGTCGGAATTCATAATGTATCATTCACCCTTCATAATATACCAACTTAGAAAAAATAGAACTCTAGATTCTAGAAAGGGTCGTGGGTTTTGTTCACCCTACAAAAATAAAAGATCCTCTTCATTAATTCACCATCTTTACGCGGTTACATAAAAATAAAAAAATGATCAACTTACTATTTGGATGTCGACTAACTTGAACTTCGGTATTAATTAAGATTGAATGTCTTGGTTCTTAATTTATTTCAAATTTTAGTAAAAGAAAAAAAAAACCTACCTCATTTGAACTTGAGAAAATATTTATTTAGAAGACTATAAATAATTTAATATAATTATCAAGCAAGTTTATGGCATGTAATTAATGATAAGGAAAACAGCTGAAACAGATAATTATAGGAATTAGTTAAATATCAACCGATGGCAATCAAATAATTTAAATATCATTTTTCAAAAGTAGGAGCACTTTCAAATCACAGTAATTAACGGCAGTGGGTGGCCTATTATTACATATTTAAGCAATCACGAATCGGTGCTCTGCATCGTACAAGTTGATTTTTTATTTTAATTTTGTTTTTCCTGAAGAAGTTGAAATACAGTATAACTTAGTACAAAAGAAAGAACATTCATGAGTGAAAAAGTATGACAAAGATATTCTTGTTATTGACGCGTGCAACCCAACGAGCCTTATCCTTTCAATTTCCGAAAATTAAGGTTTGACCAAGAAAACCAAGGAAATATACTTGTCTTGTCTACACTTTTGTCCGTCACCATATCACGAGTTTAAAAAAGTTTGATACTCCCTCCGATTTATTTTATATGTGCTTTGGTACTTAAAACACACTTATTAAGAAATATATAAAAAAAATTAATTTGTTCATATTAATGCTCCCATTTCACCTTGCGTCTCACCTCATGCACAACTTTCTTAAATAAAAAATAATACTCTCATACCTTTTATCTTCCTCTTTAAATTGAAGCACAAATAACAATCTTCCCCATTTTCAAATTTGGAGCCAATGAAACTAAAATTAAAATATCATCCAATATTCAAAGTCTTCTACGGAGGCAAAAAAAAATCATCAAAATTCAAAGTATTTTCTTCAAATTTATATATGGGGTTCCTGATTTTTTCTGATTTTTTCTGATTTTTCTTTCTCTACATTCATGTTCATGGTTGTAATTTTGTTGAAGTATTTTTTCTCTTAATACCATATAAATATACGTGCTCCTCCATATGTTTTAGGCAAAGAAAAAAAGAGAGAAAATCTTGTCTTCTCCAAGAAAAATGGGGGCAGATGTATATGGGGGAGTGGTGGCGGCAGATGTATATGGGGGAGTGGAAGCGATTGATGTGATAAAACTTTATCACAAAGAGAGTTTTATGGGATAGGGATATTTGCGCAAGAAAAATAAATTTTTTAACTAAAACGTCAATTAATTGAAAAAAACTCTGAACACTAAAACGACATATAAATTGAACTGGAGGGAGTAGAAAGTAATTTCATTCCATTTTTCAATATTTATTGGAAAAATATAATAATTGATGATTTATTAATTTACTAGTGAAAATTAAAATTCTATTGGGTCGCGTTCACTTGTAGAGATAGAATAGGATAAATGTATCATAATATTTCGGATGCAATTGTACATATGTATATATATAATCTTTATTTATTTTGGCTAACGATGTGAGTGGTTGGACCAGAATTGGTAATCATATCCTACGTTCACTTAGAAGGATTATTCCTAATTAAATGGTTACGTGAGTACATAATTCGACTATTAATCCGGAAAACAGAGAGCTCTGAACTTGCCGGAGGAAGGAGTGGAAGAGGGAGTTGTGCGACTCGACGCGAATTACTAGATCAAAATTCGATCGGGGTGGCTACGAGCTGAAGAAAGTCCCTTCATCGTTGTTGTACTTGAATCGATGGGTACGTATTGATACGATATCAAATATTTAGGTCGGTAAATATGCAGGTTTTATGTAGATTTATAAGGCGACGTTCCCTTTTTTAAGGGGCAATCCTTCTTATAAGGGGACGAGCTATTTTGGGAGTGGCGAGCTCTTAGGTAAGGTCAGCAAGCTCTCGTGTAAGAGTGACGAGCTCTTATGTGAGTGTGACGAGCTCTTATTAAGTGAAAGGTATTATATCAGCTCGGTAGTGAGTGGTAGATCGGTATGGAGAGTTGGACTTTATAGTTAACGTGGTCTTGGGCCTTGTTGGGCTGATATGGATTATGGTATGGGGTCCCGGATGATTAAAAGCATGGATATGGTTATTGGCACATGGTCATTACGTTAATTTAACGAGAGTTCTAATATTTATGGTAACTTAGCATATAAAAAAATACTAATTCTAAGTCGGTCATTATTTATGGTATTATAGTTTTAATAGGAGACGGGAACTTTAGATTGGGAACACGTCTCTTATCTATATAAAAAGGACGCATGCCTCATTTTTTACTCTAAATTGATTTTTTATCTTATGTTTGAGCTCTCACATATCTCTCGAATAATATCTTACGTAAGCATCGAAGGGCCTACGCCGCGGCTGTCCGCTGCCTAGCTTGGGTTCTGTTTTGCAGGTTTGATCAGGTCGCTAGGAGTTTTCTGGAGGTCTATCAGGTCGCTGATTACGTTTTTGAGGTCAGTGCCTACTTTTCTTGGTGTACCAATCTTTTTGGTGTCATCAAGTGGCGCCGTCTGTGGGAAAGAGGGATATCGAGTACTTGGGCAAAAGACGTGAGAATTTTAACGAGCACAACATGAAGGGAAGAACTATCACACCCCAAAATTTAAATTTTGACGAGGAGGTAAGTAAGACAAAAGTAGTAGACAAAGAGACCGAGGAGGAACAAACAACACCTCAAGGGGGAACAACTAATGTATTTTCTTTTAAAAACAAGAATGGCTAAAGTTATATATTTTAAATCTAATAACATTTTTAAAACATTGATGATAATATATAAATAATTAAGTCAAGTCTCGTCATGAAATATGTGGAGAAGATATACCATGGACTATTTTAAAATAAATTGAGCTTGACTAAAATAAAGTCACAAGATTATGAGTGTAGAAAAAAAATAAATTTTTGACTATTAAAAAAAGTGCTGGAATAAATATAATAAAAAAAATTATACTGGATAAATAAATAGATTAAAGTGGAAAATGAATTTTGGGATATTACACAACCAATATAATCCGGGGATGAGAAATCATCTGAATATCGTATGCCAATGCGAAAATGCACTCCAACCACCACCAGATTTTTTTTTGTAACTAATGGAGTAATCAATGAGAGGAAGAAGTTGGGTATGAAGAGATGTCTATCTCCTTAATGGGTTAAACAATATCCTAATTTTGATAAAATTGAGGCAAGCCTAACTCGAGTGAATGAGTCAGTTGGGACTCACATGAGATATCTTGAAATGTAAGTCTCTCAGTTGGCTACCTATGTGGGAAACTAATATCAAAAGGGGTACTTGTCGAGTAATACAGAAGTTAATCCAATAGATCAATGTAATGTGACTCATCTGAGGGGAGCATGAATTTCCAAAGAACCAAAGTCTAGAACCCGAACGAGAAACAAAGGAAGCGGAGAAAGAGATCACGGAGAATGATAATGAAGTAGAGAACAAAAAAGGGGCTGAGAAGCAAAATTTTGTTCCTAGTTCCTTTACTTCTTCTAATTCTTTACCATTTCTGCAACAATTAGAAAGAAAAAAGTGGATGAACAATTTTCAAAATTTCTTTTTATATTTAGAAAAATTAATATTAATATTTCTTTTATTGATGTGTTAATGCAGATGCCATGAAAGGTTCTTGAAAGAAGTA
Source organism: Phtheirospermum japonicum (assembly GCA_014905375.1). Classification (NCBI taxonomy): domain Eukaryota; kingdom Viridiplantae; phylum Streptophyta; class Magnoliopsida; order Lamiales; family Orobanchaceae; genus Phtheirospermum; species Phtheirospermum japonicum. The sequence continues at coordinate 1,127,692 of BMAC01000035.1, forward strand.
ATAACCAAGAAGAGAAAACTTAAGGATTAGGAAACCGTGAACTTAACCCAAGAATGTAGCAAGGTGATCCAAAAGAAGATGCCTCTAAAATGCAAAGATCCGGGAACTTTCAAGATTTTGTACCATCGGTGGAAGTTGTTTGAGAACTTCATGTGTGATTTAGGTGCAAGTATTAATTAATTTAATGTCATTGTTGATCTTTAAATAATTAATGATTTGTTTAAGCTAAATGTACCTCAATCAAATATAACAAGTAAAATATGTACGTCAGCAAAAAGAAATGATAAAAACATGTAAGAAAAAGTGTGTGGATATTTTATTCCTTTATTGAGTTCAAATGTGAATTCTTTATACAAGTCTTCTCTCTCTAGAATCATCTTTATATTCTTTCTCTCACCAAAATTGGGGATCCATTTTCTTTCTCTTGGGGGACTCTTTATATATTCTCTTGAAAACCTAATGGACATGTGTCACACTATCATTAGCCACTAAATTTCTTTGGAAATAAGATACTCAAACCCTAATCCTAATTATGTATTTTCTACTACCTTATAATCGATCTCGTCTTGTGTCATTGTCGGATCGTTCTCTCAAACTCAATACTTAAGACCAAGTTGGCTTGACTGAGCTAGCAAGACCATATTTATATAGTAATGGGTGTCATCGTGTGGCCAGTCGGGTTTGAATACATATACGTAGTAAGTCGTCTTTGCCGAGTTGGGTTGTTAGTGCGCTGGGACTCACACATTCTACTTGGCTAAGCACACCTAGGCTGGCCGTAGTGAGGTGTGATTGGCAACAATGCGAGCGACTATGCATCTTACATATTCCAGTCGGCTTGTAAGCCCTGGTCGACTATATTAGCAGTGTTATATGATATTTGATGCGTTGAGTGGTGTGGGGTTCGTCATCACCTATGCTAGGTCAGCTCACTCATCAACACCTGGTTGGCCTGGTATGCCTAGGTGGTAGTGACCTAGGTGGCACATGTCTGCTTGGCTAGCATAGCGCAATCTGGTTGACTGGTGATGCGCACAAGATTGGACACCTTGTGTATTCCTTCGACAGCAAGTGTGTGAGACTTGGTCGACCGCGATGCACCTTGGTCGACTCGGCGACCCGGGCAGTGGTGGCGCAGATTCTTTGATCCAGATGCACATCCAATAACTATTGCTATTGGTATTTAAATTATTTAGATTCCAGTCATTATTTGGTCTAAGAAATCATAATGGTATTATAATCTGTTTAATTAGTCTTCTTTAATTTGTATAAATAGAAGCTAGCATTAAACTTATCCAAAAAGTATGATTTCTTTTTAAGTTAGTGCTTCTTCCCTCGTGACGATGACGAGTGTAGAAAGAGTATTTTCAAAATGATGTATGTAAAAAAGATTTTGTAATAGCAAGAGAGATCAAGTAGTGTAAGATTGTTTTAGTTACATATTTAGAGAAAGATTTATTTTTTATTATTAGCATGATGCAATTGTAAGTCGATTCCAAAATATGATTACTTGATGAGAATAATAGTAATGTGCTTTTTTTAATCCTTATTAGATTGTATACTTATTATACAATGTGACAATTTTTTGAGTATAATTTTAAAAAATAAAAAAAATATTATTATGTTGGTGCCCCACCAATTTTTTTTTCTTTTTTTTTTTGTATCCGCCTTTGCAAAACAGTAATCGACGACAAGAAAATCCACATTGTTAGCCCAGAAAATCGGCGGGTGATGGAAGTCTTTCGGCTCCCCGACGAAGGTGAGAAGAGGTTGAAGGCTTGACGACATCTTCCCCCAAAGTGGCGGCCTAATGGCTCTGACTCCGACTCAAACGACAGTAGAAAATCGACGATTGGAAGACGGTGGCTCCCATGGCAGTGGCAGTGATGCAACTCCCTTTCCTCCTCCTTCGACTCATCAACGGTGGCTCAACAACTGAAAATTGGCGAGCAGTTGCTCGGATTTTTGGCGAAGACACACGGCCGTGGCAGGCACGATTTCTTTTACTTAACATGTTTACAAAGAGATTTTCAAATAACCAAATGCTCAAAGCAATAAAGTATTTCCAGCCAATTGGCATAAATATTAAATTTAAAATTTACATGATTTGATGATAAATAAGAACCATCAACATCTAAGTTCAAATATCCTTGTAATATCACCCAAAAAGCTCATTATACATCACTTATTCCAAAAAATTAAAAATTAGGGTTTAAAATTTTAAATAGCAAAATTAGATAATGTAGAAATTAATACATTTTTTTATTTACATTAAAGAGAAACTCAATTATTTTTTATAATTGATCACTTTTTATTAACGGTAGATACTCATAAAATGTGTGTGTGTGTGTGTGTGTATTTAATTTATATATATGGGTAGAAGTAAAAATATAAAAGAATTGGGGGGGGGGGGGGGGGGGGGGGGCGGGCATTAGGCTGTGCCAGCCAGGCCCCCATGTACATCCGCCTCTGCTGTTGTGGAACGTCTGCAACCGTTACGAGGATTAGAAACGAAAGATATATATTATATTAATTATATTTAAAAAAAATACTTACAAAAGTATGTTGCGATTGAGGACCAGTGAAAGAGCTAGGAACAACAACCACTACTAATCATAACAAGTTTGACAAAAAACCAATATACCCATGTTTCCACATCACCCCAACTTTTCAACACCAGAAATTCCAGGGAGAGATTTATGAAATTGTTATGATCAGATTTTCAATCGTTTGTCCAATGCTATATTTCTTATTAAATTTGATTTTCATGTTTATGAATCTCTACTTAATAATGAGATTAACTACCCTGGCCCTAGTAGAGAGGTCCTACTTTTGGCCTAAGATGGAGGAGGATGTCGAGATGTTCGTGAAGACCTGCCTCATGTGTCAGTAGGACAAAGTTGAACATAGACATCCCGACGGGCTCCTACAACCACTACCGATTCTGGAACTTCCTTTCGAGAGTATCTCGATGGACTATATCGTGGATATACCCCGATACTAAGGGTTTGCTTCGGTAATTGTCGTGGTAGATAGGTTCTCGAAGTATGGAACCTTCATTCCCGCTCTGGCAGATGTGACGGCGGTGGACACGGCACGACCGTTCCTGAAGATCATCGTCAAGTATTGGGGGCTTCCCAGGATGACAGTGAGTGATCGTGACCCCCATTTTACGGGGAAATTTTGGTCCGAGCTGTTCAAACTGTTGGGGACCAAATTGACATTCTCCACGAGTTTCCATCCTCTGACGGATGGGCAAAACGAGAGGGTGAACGCGTTGCTAGAGTTGTACCTGCAGCACTACGTGAGTGCCAAAAGGATTGGGCCAAACTTCTCGACACGACTCAGTTCTCGTACAATTTACAGACGAGCAATTCTACGGGGAAGAGCCCCTTCAAACTAGCAACCGACAAACAACCCTTAGGACCACCGGATGTGGCCTTGGGATACAGAGGACCAAACCCCGCTGCCCACGTGTTTTCACGATCTGTACAAGAGGAAGCTGAGATTACTCGGGCGTTGTTGAAGAAGTCGGTAAAGAGGATGAAGAAATGGCAGACACCCACCGCCGAGACATTGAATTTCAAGTAGGGGACTGGGTCATGTTGAAACTGTTGCCACAACAGTTTAAGATCCTTTGCAAGGTGCTCAAGGGACTCGTGAGACGGTACTAGGGTCCCTTTGAGGTTGAACAAAGGGGAGGACATGTAGCTTACAAGTTAGAGCTACACGACCGGTTGAAGATTCACCTGGTGGTACATGTGAGCCAACTAAAGGCCTATCAGGGTGACGAAGAGGGTCTTAACCGGAACCTGTCCAAGAGAGCACCCATGATGGTAGTTACCTTGTTTGACAAGCGAGTAGAGGAGATCTTGGCTCAGTGGGAGGTTCGGAGGAGAGGAGTACCTCCGAGAACCGAGTACCTTATCAGTTGGAAGGGACTTCCCGAGTCAGAAAACACTTGGGAGCAAGAGGACCACATATGGAGATTCAAGGCGGACATCGACAAGTTTAAAGGGTCGGTGGGAGCGAGAGGGCTATCATCCCTTGATAGACCAGGTAGACAAGAACAATGTGTAGCATGGCGTAGGAAACATCGAATGTCGTATTGATACCGCCTACGACTTTGGTGAGGGATATTGTCACGATCGAGTCCTGTCAACTCGACGCGCTACCGAGACTACGCACTGTATCGCGAACAAAGGCGAGACTCTTCACTGGGAGATTGTCGACGTAGGCAATCAGGTCGATTCGATGGATAAGAGGTTGGATGAGATCAACTTCAGGATCCGTGACCTATACGATTGGGCCGACAAGGAGGTTTCATGGGAGCCTCGGCGGAAGTCATAGTGCCGCAGACATGCAAGGCGAAACAAGTCCACTGAGATAGTGGGTCGGCAAGTAAAGCGGCTACGCCAGTCCATGGGCCGAGACGCTGAACGAGCTGGACTACTCTCAAGGGCCGGCGACAAACCCGGCATTTAGCGCCATCAAGCCATGCACCGAAGGATCGAGAAGATGGGCCAACCCGGTCGAACAACGGCCACCCGCTCAGAGAAAGAGTCCCTAGCTAGGAAACTTTCTTAATGCGTATTTACTTTCCTAGGTCGATTAGGGTTTCTTAAGCACGGATTTCCCATGCCTTGTTAGTGGGCCGGGTTTAGGGTTTTATACATAGTTGACTTAGGAGAGTCGGTAGCTTGGAGAAGGAGAAAACTTCCCAAACCCTAGGCGTTTAGTATACTATAAATAAGTTGTTTGTCCTATTATAAAGTTATCACGAGGTTTGTTGGATTCTAATACAATTATTATTCTCTAAACTCTCTTATTCATAGTTCTCATTCTCTCTTCCTTATTACCGTCTTGCTTATTTTAAACAGGAAGGTTGGTCGAGATGTCTTCATCGATCGACAATATGACCGACGCGATCGTCCCGGCGCCGCACGGGCAAGTTCTGTTGTGTCACCTCGATCAAATGGGCGAGACCGTGACACAACGTTTGGAAATGCCACTAATCGTACCCCACCCCCAACCCCTTCTCTATCGAACTTTCTGCCTCTTTGGTGTACAACTAGGCCCATTTTATTAGCACGTAGCCCAACTTTTTGGCCAATGCAATTTTATCCACTTATAAAGTCACATTTGATCTATGGAGGGCAGACACATAGAGACCTACTGTCAAGTTGTTGAATCAATGGTGACGTAGCAAGTGTGTAAATTGGGATCGGACCGAACTGGTGCTATTACTGTCAGGATCGTATTAGAGCGTTGAAGTGTAGTTTTTTGTGGTTTTTGGAAATAAAGGTCCTATTAGCTTGGTATTATCGGAGTTCGATTCAATTGTGAGAATCAATGTGTTTCAAGCTTTGGAAATAAAAGGAAAAGGAAAACGAAGCAAGTAAACTAACTAAACTAATCTAGAAATTGAAATTGCATGTTGGTAAAATGCCTCGTTAGATGCCTCAATATGGAAAGGCAAGTAATTGAAGGAAATAAGCAAAAACAAGCATTGTTTCACCAAGTACAAACATGCATGCACAAGGTACAACTAAGCTTGCATGTATATAAAAACTTGAATAATGCAACTTACCAAAAATCGAAAGCACAACTAGCAAGAGCAATGAAAGTTAACGTCAAAGTTTAAAACTTTTCGTGAAATAACAAGCATAAAGCAATAGATCTAGGATTTAAGCATGAAACAAAGCACAAAAATAAAAAACAAAATAAAGCATGTGAAAAACTTAACACCTAAACAATCTATGACCTGATCTACGATCTAGATGTGTCACTCATCTAGATCCATAGCCAAATCATAAGTTTCAACAAGTAATTAAGGACGTAAGACAAAAGGCATATAATGAAGAACAAATCATGAAATTAAAGAACAAGCTTGAAATTAAAAGAAAGCTTACTATAATAAAAGATGAAGATCCAATAGCTTGAATTACAATAAAAGTAATAATCCAAATGAGTATTTGGATTCTTCTTAGGCTTACAAACCCAAGGCAATCTTCAAGATTAAACTAAGAACAAGAGAGAGAAAATATTCCAAAACCCATGCAAGTTTGGGAAATTTGAGTAATAATCACAAAAATAAGAGTTCTAGTCTATTTATACTAGGTTTAATTGGGTCTAAATGGGTCAAGTTAGGCTTTAGGGGCTTCATTTCCCGGGTTTGACTTGAGATATGCAAGCTGGGCACCGGATCGGGCGCCGCCTTGGGCGTGAAGGGGCAGGCAGCCAGGCGCTAGGGCGCTGTCTTGGGCGCAATCTTGGATGTAAGGAAGCAGGGCGCCGGGTGCTGGGGCGCTGCCTTGGGCGCAACCTTGGGCGTAAGGGGAGCAGGCCGCTAGGCGCTGGGGCGCTGTCTTGAGCGCAACATTGGACGTAAAGGAGCAGGCTAGCGCTGCTCTGGGCGCCGCATTGGGCGTGGCAAGCACGCCCTCTCTTGCGCCAAGGGCTGGGCGCGGAATTGGGTGTCCTAGGCACGGAATTGGGCGTCCTAGGCACGGAATTGGGCTACCATTCCAGAAAGTTTGCTCATTTTGGAGCGTTTTGGCTCCTATTTAAACATGCAAATGGGCAAGGTTAGGCTTGAGTTTTGGGTCTCCATACCTTAGCTTGATTTCAAAGCCTTAAGCAACCTATTCAATGAGAATTTCAAATATCAAAACTCAAGAATTACATCAAAACTCCAATTAATTGAAGTCGTCTAACCCAATTAAATATAAAATTAACAAGAAACACGGATAAACAACAAAAACGAGAAAATAAACGAAAAACACAATTAAACATGACTCGAAACTACTAAAAACAATATAAAATTCTAATTAAAAATACGGAAAAAATACCACAATTACATGCAAAACAAGCGTAAACTATGAATATATATATTTTTTCCTCCTTTATTATTATTTATTTTTGTTTTTTGTTTTTCTAGTCAACCTCATTGAAACTTAAGCGTCAATGCATTTATTAAAAATATTTTTGGTCTTTTGTTCATATATATCGGATTCTTTTTATGCACTTGTTAGTTTTTTATTTCCTTTTTCATTGATCTGGAATAACCGATTTTATGACATGAATATGGATAATGCATGACTTCTTATATATATGTGTGCGATAAATTTTTCCTGTTTTTCTTGACAAGAGCGCATTACATTTTTTATTAGGATTAATATGTAAAGTGAGTATTTACGGTGAGATATTAATTTTGTGTCAAAACCAATTTTCGGCTCAAAATTGATCTATTACTGGATAGAATCGTAATGGTGCGATCCGATCCACGGTCTAGTTTCAAGAGTTTTACGATATATCGGTCCACAATCTTAGTTACAAGAATTTTACAGTCCATCGGTCTTGGACTGTATGCACGTCCCTATGGTGCAATTGTTTTCATTTCAGTTTTTTATTTCTGGTGAGAGAAGTGATAAGAGAAATTATTAGTTTTTTATGTGAAAAATAAAAAGATTTTCGGTAAATTGTTTGAATTTTTAAAGATTTAAAATAAAAAAAAGTCAGCCTAAATTTTCATTTCTACATAGATTTGTGTGATTCTAAGTAATTTTCATATATATTTGCATGATTATAATTAATGGTGTTTGATAATTTATATGAATTTTAGATTTTTATTAAAAAGCAAAAGTGAAAATGGATCAATTTTTCAATAAGAAATTAAGAACTCACTATACAAATACTTTCATTTTATGTAATAGTTGAAAATCGTAATTAATTTAATGGAAATAATTACATACTGTCCTGATGCTTACTATCTCAACTATATTTATACTTAATTAATTAAGGGAGAATCCTCAATTACACCGATAACAAAAAATACAAAAAATACTGACCCAAATAATCCATTCAATACTATTATTTACCACTTACTTACTAGTACAAAGATGTGGACGATTGTACCCCAAATTAGCATTAATCCTATATCCAAAAATAATCCCTCCTCACGCCCCGGCGTTCCAAATCACCTCCCGTATATTAAGGAAATCAGATTCCATACTAACCAAGAATCCGGACAACTCAAATCAGTTTTCCCACATAAATTCAACCAAAATCAAGAAGATTCAACCAAAATCCGGACCAGTTTTTTGCAAGCGCAGAAGAAAAATCACACCCAAATCCTGTTTTCGAAGAAAATGAATCATGCAATTCGGAAAAAACCCATTTTTTGGCTAGGGTTTTAATTGAATTGAAGATTTGAGATGGGTATGGTACTGCCCGAGATCCTTGCTTGCAATTCGATACAGTCCTTCACAAAATCACACAACTGAAGTGGGTGTGATTCGCTGATTCTCAACAATAAGTTTCCCAATCGTGGAATTTTGTACTATATATACTAATGTAGTCGTCCAGTTTTGAATTTGTAATGCTTGTAGCCGGAAAACGAACAGACCTCCCCTTTCGGCACCAGCCAGTTAAGATGAAGAACATTCCTCCCCCTCCCACTAGTGCAGAAACAGCTTTTAAGAACGCCTGTTTCTGCAAACTAAGAACGCCCTGCTGAGGCGTTCTGTATGGAGCTGTTCTTGAAAGTCTGACATTCAAGAACGCCTCATCAGGGCGTTCTTAAATGTCAGACTTTCAAGAAAGGTTTTTCAGAGACGTTCTTAAAAAAAATTCAGCCGTTCTAGAAAATTAATTTTGCAGCTCTGGAAAGTACTTTCCAGAACGTCCTTTTCTAAGACGTTCTGAAAAGTACACTTTCCAGAACGTCATTTTTTAAGACGTTCTGGAAAGTATGTTTTTCTAGAACGCCTTTTTCTGGAGGCGTTCTGGAACGTGTATTTTCGAGAATGTCTCTAAAATAGACGTTCTCGAAAATAAACTTTCCAGAACGCCTTTTTTCCATTCGTTCTTGAAAGTGTACTTTCCAAAACATCTGTTTTGGAGACATTATCGAAAATACACTTTCCAGAACGTCCCTTTTGCAGTCGTTCTCGAAAGTGTACTTTCCAGAACGTCATTTTTTAAGACGTTCTGGAAAGTATATTTTTCAAGAACGCCTTTTTCTGGAGGCGTTCTGGAAAGTGTATTTTCGAGAACGTCTCTAAAACAGACGTTCTCGAAAATAAACTTTCCAGAACGCCTTTTTTCCAGTCGTTCTTGAAAGTGTACTTTCCAGAACGTCTGTTTTGGAGACGTTCTCGAAAATAAACTTTCCAGAATGTCCCTTTTGCAGTCGTTGTCGAAAGTGTACTTTCCATAACGCTTGTTTTTGGAGGCGTTCTGGAAAGTGTATTTACGAGAACGTCTGTTGTAGAGGCGTTCTCGAAAATACACTTTCCAGAACGCCTGCAGAAAAAGGCGTTCTTGAAAGTTTACTTTCGAGAACGCCTGAAAAGGGGACGTTCTGGAAGATATATACCTTTCCATAACGTCTCTAAAACAGACGTTCTGGATTTTTTTTTTCTAGAACGGTTTTCTGGATAACCGTTCTAGATTTTTACATTTCTGGAGTTTCATTCCAGATTATATTTCTTATATTAGGCCTGCTCATATATCAAAATTAAAAATTATAGTACCTAATTAAATCACAAAACACATTTCATTTATTTATTCCAAAAAATCACCAACACATGTCATTAATAACAAATAATACACAATCCCAAGTCAACAACACAAGTATCCAAATACACGATCTCCAAGTATATCCAAATACACAATCACCAAGTCTTAAAATAGAAATCCACAAAAGTTGACGAGTACCTATTTTCCTACCATTCAAGTTATCCACAAATATTGCACCTACATCGCAATCAATCCATGAACTCTAAGAAACACTCGGCCCAACGTCTACGCACATCATCAATTTTCTCGTCCGAATAAGGTTGTTCCATATTGAGTACCTGCATGTGTGAGACAGCATAGAATCAGACATCTGTGAGACAGCATAGCATAACATCAGACATCATAGCATCAAACAAATAGGTTGTTCCACAGAAGACAATTTATCCATAGCCAATCATGACAGTAAAAGACCAAACAAGGCTGAGACAACATAGAATCAGACATCATAGCATCAGACATCAGAGCATCAGAGCATCTGAGACAGCATAGAATAAGACATCATAGACATCATAGCATCAGACATCATAGCCTCATAGCATCTGAGACAGCATAGAATCAGACATCATAGCATCATAGCATCAGACATCATAGCATCATAGAAGACAATTTATCCAGAGCCAATCATGACAGTAGTTGACCAAACAAGGAATTTCAGCCTAAGATATTTACAGAACCTAACTATGAAGCTCAATCATCATTACTCATTAAAATATTCAAAACTTGACCACGAATGTTCAAATAAATTACTTGCAATCTATTCTTCCAAATACAAACCGAAAAAACAAATTATATAAAGGAAAATGGAAATTCGATAAACCTTTTCGAATGAATCAACGATGTCTAATCGGATGATCTCTAGCATATGCCTCATTACAAAAAGATCGCTTGTGTCCGATGTCTTTCGTTGGTCCAAACACTATAAAAAAAATAATTATGAATTAGATCAGGCAGATATGGAATATTTTTGAAAAAAAAATAAATTTATGGTAAATATCCAAGTGCAAATTTAATCTTCAAGCTTCAAGATAGTTTTTAGTATACTGCTGCCTCGCCCCGGTTTTATTTGTCGCATAAAGGATGCCTCTGAAGCTAACTTTTCTATTCACAAACTTCTCGAATAGGGATATGTGACTCATAATAACCATTTCACACAAACAGCATATGTGAATTAACTATGATGGTATTTACAAAATATTGCCAATGGTTTGTTTCAAAACATACGGTCAGTTCTAATTCCTTTCTTAAAGACAAAAAGAACTGGGTCGAAAATCCGAAAGAGAGAGAGAGAGAGAGAGAAATCAGAAGCTTTTAGAAAGAGAAAGGAAGAAAAATGAGAGGGATCTCAAGTTTTATACTACTGGAGACATTACCAGTTTAACAAAACAGCTATACTACTGGAAACATTACAAGTTTTATAAAGTGTCTAACATAGTTTTGAGAATCGTTTCCACCTAAAACCATAACATACAAAGTCATGTTCTGGATACAGCCAAATAAACCCATTGAAGACGGAACTATAATATTCAACTTTAAGGAAAACCAAGTGTACCTTCGGATAAACCCATTGAGGCTTCTTTAACTGGTAGGTGTGCGTCCCCTTCATCATTTGGTATGCATTACATGCCCTATATATGGTAAATAATAAGAATCGAGTAAAAAAAAAAACAGACCACAAAATAAAATTTTAAAATTCATACTTCTCAATCTTATCGGAAATCCTTTTCTTCGGCTTTTTCCCCTTGGAACAGAACCAAGCCACACTATTGTTTTTAGGACAAAGAACCATCAATTGCCAATAACTCCTATAAACATGAGATAAGACAACATAATGAGAAAATATTAATTATAATAAAAAAATAATCTGTAAAC
>BMAC01000035.1:1148516-1221615 GCA_014905375.1 Phtheirospermum japonicum
ATTTTTGTCCAAAAATAATTTGACATACGAGAACGCCTCTTGAAGGCGTTCTCAATAATACTTTTCAGAACGCCTTTAAGAAGGCGTTCTCGATACCTACAATAAAAGAACGACGTTTTAAAAGACGTTTTCGATATTGAACATACGAGAACGTCGTTTTACAGACGTTCTTGATATTTCAAAAAACCAGAACGTCTTTTTAACGACGTTCTGGATATCCAACATACAAGAACGTCGTTAAAAAGACGTTCTCGTATGTGACAGTTTTATTACAAAACTACCACTGACTGACATTTAAGAACGCCACCTCCTGAGGCGTTCTTAAATTCCTGTTCTTGTATGCTGTTTTTGTACTAGTGTCCGTAAGTTTTTCTCGCCTTTTTTTTTTGTACATCATTTTGTATACCAGTATGTATCTTTCAACCAGTTGGTTCTGTACTAGTCACTAGGAAATTCATTTCGTTTAAAGGAGCGTAATATATGCCAAGTCCGTTGTTAAGTTTTCGTTGTGTGTATATGCAAATGAACAATAGGAGACATGTAATTTTGTAATGCTAGTAGTCTGTAATTTATAACTAGTCTGAAAGTGTTATTTCGTAAATCATCCAGGATTGAAATGGAGACAGTTATGCAGAGTTCTTAACATGAATGACGTCGTATAATTGTTGAGAGGGTTTTTGTGAGCAAATTTTATGAATTCAAGACAGTTCGGTTTTCTAAACAGTTTGTAATTATATACTGGACTTTAAAGAATTATATGCCTAGGACGAGTAGTATAAATTAGCTCAGTTAGGAAACTAGTCTATAATTATGTACTGGACTGTAATTGATATCTAGTGTAGATTTCAGCCCGGTGTAATACATAATTATGTGCCTATTACGTAATATTAGTTTCGTATGTAGTATGTAAAGTTATTGGAATTGGCGCGAATCGCAAAGGGGACTTTCAAAACGATTAGAAAACTAGCTTTGTAAAATGAAAATAAAACCAGATACCTGTTGTCTTTGGTTTGATATGGAGGGCTCGAATGTGTAATTTCTGATAAAAGGGCGGAATGTAATTTTTAATACAACTACAGATTCCTTGTTGTCATTTTTCATTTTAATGTGTGATTGTCGTAATCTGTTATAAAGTTTGTGTTCTGGAATGAAAAGGAGATGTAGTATGCAATTGGCCTAATATGTATTAATTTGTTATAGATGTATGTAATGGCTTTGATGTACTTAGTATGTAAATGAATAAGGTTTGGTGTCATTATGCAAATCTATTCCTTGAAACTATGACATTCCACCTGCCAAATGTTACTTTGTAAAAGGTAGAAAATTCAGGGAAAAGTGGTTTTCTTTTACCTTTTTCATCTTGGCTCTAAGAGCAAATTTTGGTCAACTATGTCCTGTTTATGCATGAACAATAATAGCATGGCCAGTTTCTAATATTAACTAGCTGCAATTGCTAATTTGTAAATCATTTCTTGTAGTACGGAATTCTGCCAGGTTTTAAATCGAATGAACTTGGCAGAATTTTGTAATTTAGATATAGTATGTGATTTTGTACGAACTAGTGAGAAGTGCAAAGGGGAATGTAAAATCGATTTTACCTGTAAAAGGAAATTATTTGACAAGAATGTTGTAATCAACATATAGTATGTGATTTCTTATTAGAGGAACGGGAATGTAAAAGCGACGGGCCTGTTATTTAAGGAAAAAAAATCTGGTACCTGTTAAAACATACCTGTTGTTATGCAGTATGGATTTATGAGGGTATAGTATAGAATTAACCGTGCAGTATGGAATCATATATTTTCGCTATCGAATCATATATTCAGTACGGAGTTGTAAGTATGCAGAATAGAATTATATCCCAACTACGTAATATAATTTACGTTGTGTGTATTGGTCCTTTGATATATTGTGCAGTATAAATTCAGTCGTATCTTCGATGACAGGCTGAGCAAATATAAAGGTGGCTTGAGGATGAATTGTAGGCTATCCTTAATTCATTTGTCCATTAGCTAGATTTTTTAAATTTTATTTTTTGCGATAACATATATCTCTTTTTTTTTGGAATCATTGCAGGCAGTTCAGGTCGTCGATGGCCGCGGCGATGAGTGAATTCTAAGCACACGACTGTGCTATAAGTGAAAGATATTTTCAAATAATGAGGAAAACATCTTTTTTTCCTTTTGTTCGATTCTATTCATTCTGGCAAAATAACTAGCTTGGACTGTCATAGGTGTGAGGTTGTGACCACAGATATAATGTACATGTACGATCCTAATAAACAAACTTTCAAACTAGGTGGAAAGGACGTAATGTTAACGAAGCGAGACATACAATTGATTTTTGGAATTGTCGATGGAGAGAAACCTATAAAGGTGTACATGGAAAAAAAGGAATGGAATTTCTTTAATAGGTGGTTTTTCGGAGATAGGTATTTGAATACCAAGGTGGTGAAGGAGAAACTGAAGATTTTGTTTTCCAAAAAGAATCAATCGGCTCTTGATGTTGAGGGTACTGTGAGGCTGTTTTCCTCCTCCTGATCACGACGTTGTTCGTACCACTAATTGGTATTAGTTTGACGTGAGGGTGGGTAGAGTATGTCGAGGATCTTGATAGTATGAGGGAGTTTGACTAGAGTGGTACAATTTTGAGGTTACTAGTTAACTCTCTGAATGTTAACCATGAGGATCCGTACAAAGTTGTCGGATGCACGATGGTACTCCCGGTAAGAAATATCATTTATATTTTCTGGTCATACGACCATTAAAGATTGAATGCCCTGAAATCGTTCGTTGGTGGCTTGTTGATCTTTGTATTGATTCTATAAATCTGTTTGTGCAGTATTGGGTGTGCGAGCATGCACGGCTAATTGACGAGTGGCGTGGTGCAGAGGGTGCTATACCGAGGATGATGAAATAGCACCTACAGAACCTGAAGATCTTGGTGAACAAGGAGATGCTCCTGATGCTGGATGGTGAGCAGGTGAGATAATACGAACATTTGATAATTTTGTATTATGCCAAGATAATTATGTATTATACACTTATAAATCTGTATTATGCCCTTATAATTCTGTATTATACCTTTATAGTGTTATATTGTACCCTAATAATTATGGACTATGCACTTATAATTCTGTATTATGCCCATATAATTATGTATTATACCCTTATAGTTCTATACTGTACCCTAATAATTATGTACTATGCCAGATAATTATGTACTATACACTTAGAATTCTGTATTATGCCCTTGTAGTTCTATATTGTACCCTAATAATTCTGTACTGTATACTATAACTCTGTACAACACCCTGATAATTCTATACTATGTCCTTATAATTATATACTGAACCATTATAATTCTGTGCCACACCCTTGAAAAGTTAAGCAATTGGTTGTTATTGATCCACAGGTTGTGGAAGCAGACCTACCACCATTGTAGATGGAAATAACCACACTCGACAACTTGAAGAAGTGGTCTGGAAAGGCTGGAGTGGATCCAGAATAGAATGTTGTTGTTGCGCGAGCCAATAAAAGTGGTACCTGCGGAGACGATGCGACGGGCGTGGAAGAAGTGTTTGAAGTGGAGAAGTTGTACGATGAGCTTCTGAGAGAGCATGTTGCCCTCCAACTAAGATCAGCGGTGTTTCAAGATGATAACAAACTTCTGAGAGAAAAAATATCATCTTTAGATGAGTGTGTAAGGAAGAAGACAAATCAATTGGTTGAATTGGATTGGGAATACAAAATAATACTAAATGAGATCGCTGAACTTAGAAATCAAGTCACGACGCTGGAGAAGATGCTTGACGAGCAGAAAAATGTCAACAACTATAAAGCAGAGGAGATAGAGCAGCAAACTGATCGATTAGTCTACGAACTAAATTTGTTAAAAATTATATGGTGTTCTACTGTTATGTCTATCTTTTTTGATTGTATAAAATATGTAGTGCGTTTCGTCTAGGGAACAATAATCCAAAGATTATTGTGTTTTGATTCGAACCTGAACAATATAATAATCTTGAACTGTGTAGGTGGAATGCGGATGTGGCAGAATTGGAAGTACATGCTGTGACTCAGTTACATTCAGCGGAAAAAGAGAAATCGCCAGTTGAGGGAAATTTGCAGCAGAATTCAATGATAAAGAGGCTGAAAGGGAAGAATCAAAAGGTTGTCCAGGATGATGATTTTGACTACGGTATCGTCCGGAATAATGGGAAGAAGCTGAAGGCAGATGGTGGAGGCAAAGTTGGAAAAGCGTGGTCGTTTGAAAGCAGTGCCGACTTCTTGAAGATAATGGACGTTGAATACCGTGGACACTGCGCGAAACACCTATCCGCTGAATGTTTGACGATGTTGGTGACAAAACTGAACAGGGCTGGGGTAAGCATATTTTTGTAAATTGGACCATCTTGTGGTATAACATTGTTATAAATTATAATTTTTTGTGTAGCGAGACAGTGTACTTTGATGCAGATACGAAGACGGTGGTGGATACCGGTAGTATCATGAATATATTGAAAGGAGTTTAATTTGCAACAGTGTAAGTTTGTACGGAATGTAAATCTAGTCTGCAAAGTTGGTACGGTGTTTTCTATTGAAAAGATTAAACAATTATCTAGGAATGTCTTTGTATGTTTGTGTTTGATGGAATAACTTACTAGTTTTATTGTAAAAAACAGGTGGTCAATTCGTACGGGCAGTACCTAATTAGGATCATGGATAATATCAAAGATGGAAGGGTGATAACGATCTTACCAGGAGATTGTTGGGTACGGTATTCGACTACATTTGTAAAAAAAACTCTTTTGTCTTTGAAATTATTTTGTTTTTGACAATGTATAATCGTTATGACTTTGCTTGTAGACGAGGATCATAAATCGTCGTAGTGAAACCCTGCTAAAATAGGTTGTTACGGCGTCATTCAGAAATACAGGGATGATACTCCTGCCTATGCTTTCTAACGACATGAGTAAGGAAATCGGTGTAAACCACTGGACCTTGCTAGTGATGGATATAGACGCACATGAATGGAGATTCTATAATTCGAAGATGGCTCGTTTGCCCTCGCTAAACGACCAATACCATAGAGATGCCGAGCAGCTGGTATGTATTTAAATTTGTGTTGAAGATGGAAATAAAACATATGCTACGTATATAAGGCATCAAAGAAGAGAGTTTTATATACTGCTAATTTATTTCTGCTACGGAAAATTACGTATTACCATGTGAGTAATATTGTCAAGATAAAATTATGCAGAAAAACGAGAATAATTTAGGTATGTTTATATAGAGGGATTTGCGTACTGGTATATTTCATTTTGTGTTTTGCACTGGTATTTTTATATACAACGCAGCAAAATATAAGTGTACCACAATAGCATATTCTGTGCAACAAAAAGATCCAATATTGTATGTCGTAACTCTGTTTGATAGTTTATTAACCTCGCTTTGTTTATGAAAATGAGTACAGAAGGAAATTCTTGAACTCGAGATGGCTGCAGTGGCGTCGGTGAATCTTGGCTTCCCAGTCGCGTCACAGGACACCCACCCGGAATTACATCGTGTTCCTGTGCCACAACAAGGAGATACGTAAGCTTCATTTGAGAATATATTTAACACGTCTTAAGTATCTATTTGTAAAAAAGTGATTAGTTCAAAATAATAATTGGCAAAATGAATCTGTATAAACTTGGTTGAATATGTACTTAGTTTGGTGGTGGAATAGTTGTGAATGACTGTTGGTTTCTAAGAATGCAGGTTATCATGTATTAGCACACTGACTTGATTTTCGACCTTGAATGATTTCAGGAATGATTGTGCAGTCTGTGTGTGCTATTTCATGAAACAACTAGTGCGGAATGAAGTTATGAAGGATGTACTTTGCAAGGACGTAGTTAGAAAGTTCGAGGCGGAAATGATTGAATCAATCATGATGACCAAGTGAACGTTGCGGTGCTAATTTGCAACATAAGATATATTATTTATATTTTTGTTTCAAATCCTGGGGTTTTGTAGTTTAGCACTTTTGATCAAGAATAGTCGGCCGATTGGGATGTTCTTTACTTCATTAGGTAACAGGATGTTTAAATAATTGCAACTTGTTTTGGTAGAACAATCGATGTTTAACGAACTGCTTGATTACGTGAAATTTCTAATTGTCGCACCTATATTATTCCAAAAGAGAAGTACTTGAAACTGATTCTGTTCTAAAAAAAATCTGGTGATATTATATTATGTAATTGGCAATGTTGTTTTCGATTTTCAGTTAACCTTGTATGATGAAACATAGCTACCTTAGTGAAAACATCCATGTGCGCGTGTAAAATCCTACAGTCTAAAGGGAATTATATACCATTAACTTTGAAACAAAACATACTAATGTAACTTGGACACCTACATACTAATGTACTTTGAATATCTAACATGTCTAGTTGGGAAATTCATTCAACATTATACTCCTACGATTGCACAGCCCAAAAAAATCGGATACAACCCATTAAAAAACTACCAGATTTCCATGCTATCCTTTCACCAAATCAAAAAATGTAATTTGGATACCTAATACCGTCCATTAAGACAAGTTTGCCATTAAATTTAATTTGGAAACTTAAATACGACCCTTTAAAAAACTATCAAATAATAAGACCAGTAAGCCATTGGCAAAAGAGTAACAAAACAATAATACAGTTTGTAATTTGGATGTGTAAGACATTTAACTTAGATTTATTTCCCATGAACAGTGTATAGTAATATGAAGAAGAATAAACCCTGTTACAAAACAATAATAGCATACTACACCCGCTAAAAGCAAAATCCCCAGATAATTGCAATACTGATTCTTTACTACAAGCCACAAGTCATTGCTATTCACTAGTAGAAAATGGCCATGCTACTATTGTTCATGTGGTAATAAACATGACGGAATCTAATTTACACACTTGGCAAATAATTCTGAACTATACCATTATAGTTCAATACTGAATATAGTTACTATTGTTCATTGGCTAATAAACACAACGAGAAATTATATATATTACCAGGTACGCATATAATTCTATACTGTAACTGGGATGCATTACATAATGATTGTCAAAGCACAGGTTAATAATACCTAACCTCAAATTCCAGATTAACCGAAAATTAAAAATTCAAAACAAACATTTGGGAACAAACGCATACAAGCGTTTGTGTTATTAGCGCATTCAATCTCACCTATAGACATGTGTTTCCTGCCACCTGTAGATATGCGTATTAGTAAAAACATAAAATTCTTAATTCTTAATCTATTAAAATGGTTAAATACATGGTGTCAACAAAGTCAGTAATGGTATACTACATTGTATTACACACTAAGGAATTTAGATTCCACGCACTTCATACAATGCCACCGTCTATTGCATAGTTTATTATTGTATATAAAAGCGTACTTTACAGATTGCAATATTGTATTACGTTGAAAAAGGCAAGAAAGTTAAATATATCTGAACGTTAGGCCATATATAATGAATTATTTGTAAATCAATATTAGTAATAAATGATAAAAATAACAAATATCATCCGATAAAAAAGGTTGGCCATCATCCGATTATGTATTATTTTAGAAAACTAGTTACAAAAAATGCACAGATCACGTGTATTCATGAGAGTGGATCTTTACAAGTCTTTTTGTTGTGGTTGCTAACCTTACCACACCTATCACATTTTATCTTCCTAGGTATATGCTCTCCTCTAGACATATATCTTTTTTCCTTTGGTCTTCCGGGAGGGCGCTTTGTTGATGGTGGGACAATTGGTTCAGTTTCATTCAGTTCTTTCGATAAACCAAACATTGGGACATGCTGTATGGGGTATGCGTAACACCTTGCATATGTGTCTGAGTGGTAAAACTCATTGACGAAATATGTGATAGGCTTGCCCACACGCAAAATCGACGCCAAAGCATGTGAACAAGGTAGTGCGCAAAGCTGCCACTGCTTGCATGAACATGTCCGCTCGTCGATATTCACCTCGATTGATGGATCGCTATGCACTTCAAATGTATACTCCGATGAGCGAGTAACCGGCCACCCCCTTCCTTCGATAATGAGTGTTTAACTTACTGAGAATGGATGGGCATAAATCAATAGTCCAATCCCTGGAAAGTATCTCTCTAGCTGCACACGAAAAACAGAAAAATTTAAAGAATTTTCAATTGCATGGGTAGGGTCAGATTACGAACTACAAATAATAACTCTCTATTACTATTATAATTTGGATAAGCATCAGCAGTCCGCATTAAATATTTAGTGTGTATGAGATTAAAGTCAAGTATAAGAAAATCATCGTTAAAAAGGGGATGTTAAATTTTGAAGAATAAGGATCCAGGATACGCATCACAAATTTGTCTCATAATTTAATCCTAATGTTGTCGACCATATTTGTGACAAGCAAATTTCTTTATGCTAATATCCAATTATTGAAGGACTCGGCGGCGTTTGAGCTCATTTCCCCGTACCTTGAACCTCTAAAATACGCATTCGCCCACTTTGTGGTATCAATGCTCTCGATAAAGTGCTTGGTTGCAGCTCCGCCATCTGCTATAAATCTACCCTTAAAATGTTCAAAAAGTGCAACCGTTGGCGCATAGGCTGCTTCTGCCAGAAGCCACTCCAGTCTACTGCGCAATTTGGACGAGCAGCTCCAGCCTCTAAAAGTATATTTCTAGTTTGTCCTCAGATGGTTCAAACAATATCCGTGTGGATATCCGGGAAATACCTTTTGGATTTCGTCAAGTAGGCCTGGGTTCCTATCCGACACAAATGTGGCTTCCCGAAACGGAGATAGAATCTTTTTAAACTGCTCCATGAACCACTGCCAATTATTGGAATTCTCGGAGTCCACCACCGCAAAAGCAACGTGGTACAGACCTGAGAAAATATTTTAATTTTGTTAACATTATAAATTGGAAAAAAACCTGACAGCACAGTAATTGCGTACTGGTTATATTTCAGAAATAAAATTAAATTAAAACATCCCAATTAACCTGTGATTTTCTTTAATCGACCAATATGCACATTATCAATATATATATGGATGGTTTATGTACTTGTTATAATTCTTTTGTATCATCATGAAATATGGAGAATCCATATTTCGAGTTTTGGAAGGAAGTGTGAAATTGCATACTAGCTGGCATTATGAACGATCCTTAATTGAAAAACCGAGAACAAGTTTGCACACATCCTTGATGGAACTCGGATTACATTTGCATCAGACTAATATTGTTAAAGTTGTTGCCGTGTTTGTGTCTTATTCAATACAATATTGTGGAAAAAGTTCATTGACTTCAAAACTTTGTACTAATAAAAAAAATTGTAATTAAGATATTACCATTGTCGCCATCCTTTGCAGTCGCGCCAAGTAGTTGGCCTTTGAACTTTCCTTTCAAGTGCGTGCCGTCGATGAACAACATAGGTCGACAAAAATTAAAGCCTTCAATGCAAGCAGAAATGCGACGAAAATCCTTTTGAAGCAGCGTGAGTTCTCTTCGACGTCTAAAATGATGTGAGAACCAGGATTTAATTTAAGGGAACACTCGACGTAGAATTCAAGATCACCGAAGGAGTCCCCAATATCACCAAGTACAGATTTTCTCAACTTTTTCACAGCGAGATACGCAAGTTTATATGAGATTTCTAATCCATATTGCCTTTCGAACAGTCGTTTAATGTCGGCTGGCCGAGTGTCAATATTTGTTCGAACATCTTCTAAAACAAGCAACGACACCAGGTCAGCACTAACATGTTTATGTTTCATTGATTGAAAACATGCTCCGCATGTGTGCACGTTATTAATTTGTCTCACGTAAAAAAAAAAACCGTCGATTCGCTCCAAGGAGGCATGCACGAACCACCTGCAGTTTTCGTCCAAATAAGCTGTCGTAACCCTTGAAAGATCATTCCTAACCCACTTGAACTGAAAGCCTTCGCTAATTGCAGTTTTACATAGCGCAATCCTGAAATCTTTCGCACCACCTGCAAATTTCTGGTCAAACTCAAATATCTCCGCCTCCCATCCCGTCGTCAATAATTTTTTGTATGACTAGGAATCAGATTATGGAGAACATCATCGTAATGTCCTCCGCAATCAACATTTGAAGTCATATTTAACATAACAATTTCACCATCATTCGCAATGTCAACCCTAATGCGTACTAGTCCGTATGACATTGCCAGATGAACCATACCTCTGAAGTCAGCTTCAGTGGCTAATAATACTCTCGGAAATTCAGGGATGGAATAATGCATTGTCAACTTAGATCGGTTTAGATGACTCCATCGTGTACATACATTATCCAATAATGAATTAAACGAGAAACCTGGTTCTATGCCCACAACAAGTGTCTTTGGGCCGTACACAAAAAGTATGAACATAACTCCATAATTCGATAAACCTGTGTAAACATTACAAAAGTTAGCGGACATCTAAGAAAAATAAACTCAACGGGTATTAGAAGAAAACAATGCATACTCGTAGTATGCAAATAACGTATACTTACATAATGCAGAGCATGGATTTTTTTTTTCAACACGTAGTTAGCAGTTCGTAAAAGTGTGGAATCAAATAGGTACGACCTTATTCTATACTGGGATGAAACAAGTCGTACAAAATTACTATAGACCCTGGTTCATAAAACCCGAATGGTCGGAATCACAAAAGGTTAAAAAACTGGTAGGCTGCTGAATTGAATTTCGATGATAGACTGGTTTCGTAAAACTTGAAAATACAGAATTATTCCATGACCTATCTGATAGAACCTGTTTTGTAAACTGGGGCCTTTGAGTAAAATTCAAAACTAGGTTTGTAAACAGGGGCATTCGAATAGATTTCAAAACATATTTGATATTCACATCAAAACTGAAAAACTTACTTGAATCAATTTCCATGTCAGCTTGAGTAGTAGTAATTATTTGAAGATCAAAAACTCTTGTTTGCAGATGTCCACAGCCAGTTGAGTCGGTGAAACTAATGTTCTGGAGGGTAACGTAACTATACACGATGAGAGAGATTCATTGGAGTGTGAAAAATTGAGAAGACTCGTAGCGTAATCGATGCCCCAACCAGCAGTTACCGGGATTTTAATCATGGGTATATATATGAGAATTATAAGGGAGATTATGATTTAATGGGTTTAAAATAACCTAAATGGGAATATAATATTTGTTAGGATTATATGGAATATTATATTTCCAAAAGTGTATTATTTGGGAATTTTCCTATTAATTAATATAGTTCCACTCAAATATAAGTAGTCGCTAAGGTATTTGGGTCGGCATTCTAAATATCGGAATTGAGATTGAATTACGATTTTTCGTTTATTTCTAAACTCAAAATTTTAATATTTAATTAATAATTTATTACACCTAATTCATATCTTATAATATAATATTAACATACTTATCTTTTTTATCATATCAGTATTATATTTAATAATTAAATACTCAAATTCTTAATATTTAACCAATAATTTACTACACCAAACTCATATCTTATAATATAATATTCATACACTTATCTTTTTATCATATCATATTATATTTAGTAATTAAATACTACTGAATATATATAATAATAATAAATTATCAACTTTTAAATATAATTTGATGTTAAATACAATATAATAATATATCAACATTCACTTGATGTGATATTTACAATTAAAAAAGAAAAAGAATTCTAAATCCAACACCGAACAAATAAAAAGAACAAAAATCTTATTATTTACAAAATTATGAATACCTAAGGGCCTGTTTTGACTATCATTCGTTGAAATTTTTAATTCTGGTATTCAGAATCTTGGGGCTTAATTCTGTGAATAGTAAGAATTCTTGTTTGTTATTATAGATGTCAAATCATGTCTGAAATACGGGTGATAATGTATTATTATATTGTTTTTGATGTCAAATCATGTCTGAAAAGTGGATGATAATGTATTATTACATTGTATTTAGTAATATTTAATTATTTAATTGTAAAATATTGTTCTTTGACTATTAGAACAAACGAGTATTTGGTACTACAAATGCCGAATCCAAAATTTGGAGTACTAGACCAAACAGTGCCTAAAACTTTGAATATTAAGATTCAAAATCCTAAGGGCTCAAATAAAGTCCGAGACGTGATTAATTCAATTCAAACTACAAGTCTAATGTGATAAACGTGAAATGGTAAACAAAATTATTTTATAAAAAAGGTAAAACAAAATGAATTGGGTAAACTGTAATAAACTGCGATAATATCGGGGTATAATTTGAACTAACAGATCTAACGCAATCAACCAAACATATTATATATACGTAATAAATATATAACATAAGTAAATAACGAAAGGAAAAATAAAGTCGAGGCGAGCGAACTCTTTTCTTAATATTCTTATTGCCCCGTACTACGTGCTCACGGTTTGATAGCAATGAATCTCCCAAGATACAACAACGAACGGAGTTGGACGGAGCAGACGATCCAGTCAACCTGTCGAACGAGAACTAGACAGACAACCGAGCAAAACCCTAACTGCAAAGTATATGATGCGTGAGGCAGGTAGTATTATGATATATATGCAAGAGCGCTCTTAGAAACATATTTTGATGTATGTATTGTGTTTTTACACAATGTAGGAGTTGATATTTATAAATTTGAGGGACCCTTAAACAAGGTAGGAAATTTGTAGGAATTAGGATTCTCTAATAATTCGATTTCCATAAAATAATGAATAACATTCATATATCGGACATTTCCTATTTACTTAGAAAATTCCTCACCCTCATTACCTTCCAAATATCCAACCTTGGACATTCACTTTTCACTCACACGAATACGGATTTGTGAAAGTAAATATATCACAATAATCTACTCAAAACGTAGATGAATAATTTAAAGTTCGTTTACAAAATTAACGACCCGTTTACATTTGAAATATTTGATCAAAACTATCCCGTATAATTTTACCAAATCCAATTTCAAAATGTCCTCGTGATCTTAATAAGTTGTGGCATTCGTCTTCGTCTTGTGGATTGGCAGAGAAATGAAAATTCTCAATTCATAGTTCATAGAAACACTACTTTATAAATAAAAACCACATGGAGATTTTGTTTTTGTTTTTTTTTAAAGAGAAGTAAATCTGGAGAGTGGAATAATAATAAGAAGAAGAAGAAGAAAAGTAATGGAAAATCCTAGGGATAAGCCTATCTAATCAGAAACCACGTGGCACCTCTTCAATGGGTATTGTATCTCTTCAAAGAAAACTAGATCTCCACGTGGCAGACCAAGATCCAATCAAAAATATTAAAAACACTCCAACATTCAATCAAAAGTGTGCTGAGAGAAAAATTACACAAAGAATGGCTTCACTTGCAACATTTGCCGCGGCCCAGCCCACAGCCGTTAAAGGCCTCGCCGGGAGTTCCATTGCCGGAACTAAGCTCCATGTCAAGCCATCTCGTTTGAGCTTCAAGCCCGCCAACTCTCGGTAAATTGTTTATTGGCCCATATTTCAAACTTATTAGCATGTGCATGTAACGTTAGAGTTATTATACTAAAAGCACCTCTCATAATTAATCTAATTAACCAAGAAAAACCAATTATCACCAAAATTACAGTACATGACATTTCTTTATTTTTTATAAACTGCACCCCAACCCCAAGATAATGATGATGTGTTTGCTAAGTAATTAAATACATTTCTTAATGGTGTGCCTGCAACACTTTCAATGGGGGCATGTGTAATTTGAAAAGTTAACTGAATTTATTTTTTTTAAGTCTATTTTTTGGTAATTAAACTAATCATTCGGTAGTGTTGCTAATTATTCTTGATATTATGGTTGGTTATGATATAAGTATGCCTTTGATTTGATTGAAATATGAATAATGTCAATCAAATTGAATTGATTTCCAAGAATACAAATCCTGAGTGTCAATATGATTTCTAATTTTGAATGGGTACCTGATCATGTTTAAGTCTAACTACCAGAGAAAAGGTACAAATATCAAGAGATTATTTTCGTAATTAACCTTTATTTGATCATGACCATCGTGAGAAGTTTTTGGGGTGTATTTTCTGTGTTAGATTAAAGTTGAATTAACATATGTTTTGTTATATGGGCTAAAATTGTGTAGGGCTGGTGCTCTTGTGGTGGCCAAATATGGTGACAAGAGTGTGTACTTTGATTTGGAGGATATCGGCAACACCACCGGCCAATGGGATTTGTACGGCTCAGATGCACCTTCACCATACAACCCTCTCCAGGTATTATCTCTATTGCTTTCTTGCCTTTTTTTATTATTATTTACTTTTAAGAATTAATTGTGTTTTGGCTGTTTGTGTATCTTATGTATCCTTCATATCTTGATGTTGGTTTTCATCTTTCCTGTTGAATGCTATAAGTTTCTGCAAAAAAATAAAAAAAATAAACAATAATTTCCCTTTTCTTTTCAGTAGATTCTTAAGAGCAGAAAACTGTGACAAGAACTTAAAATTCTTGAGATTACTATCGAGGTTTAGACTAATTTAAAAAAAAAATCATTTATCTACCATTAAGATTTGTATTTACTCGAGAATTACCACCTCTTGAGGTATAATTTGTTGAAAGCTATTTAATAATAATAAATAAATAAAAATAAAGAATAGACTGAACCTCAAGAGCATTTACCCCTTTCTGAAACCTGCATATGTCCAGAACTCAAGCAGATAAAATTCTCCAAATGAAGGGTGTGTTTGCAAACTCTAAGAAAAGAAGAATTGTTTTTCATCATTCAAACTGAACCAATATGCTTCTTCATATCATTGGGTGCATTGTTGACTTGCAACTTGATTATCGCGACGAAAAAGTTCGTTCACGTCATTTCTTTTTCTTTTTCTTCTTCTTATTTTTTTTTAAAATTGCAGAGCAAATTCTTTGAAACATTTGCTGCTCCTTTCACCAAGAGAGGCCTATTGCTCAAATTCTTGATATTGGGAGGTGGGGCCACGCTCGCTTACGTTAGCTCCCAAGCCACTGGCGACGTTCTGCCGATCGTCAAGGGCCCTCAACTCCCACCCAAGCCCGGGCCCCGTGGCAAGATCTAAAATTTTCTTTCGAATCTAATTTCTTTTCCACCCATCAGTTGTATCTTATGTTGATGTACGATTTTCGACAGCATTGTAAGTAAAATCTGAATCCTGCTTTGAGACACTATTAAATCATCACTAAATCTCCATTCAAGAGTTCGTCTGGCAAAAAGATATACAAATCATGTAATCCAAGCTAGTCATTAATACGAACTCTCAAAATGCTTTTCATATTATGAAAGAGAGAACTGTAACTTGATTTGAAAAAGAAAGAAAAAAAAAAAAAAACTCCTATGATTTTGACCATTTTATATATACATCAATGGCCATCATACTCTAGGATAATTACATAAACGACCCTCGATATTTAGCCTAATAAAAAAAAACTCTAGTAATCTTTCATGATTGCAAAATACCAACGTTAGAGCTGTATTTACCTAACAAATACCCAATTCGTAAAACAAAAATAAATAACTAGGGGTATTTGTAATTTTGAAAGCTAACTACGTTTTCCCTGTAATTAGACTACATTTCAAGGGTAGTTCTGTAATTAACTCTCACATCAATGGCGTTCTGTTGGGCTTCTCGCACCACCTAAATTCTGTAGTCTTTCGATGTAAGATATTTTCTTGTTCGTGATGATGGGATCCGGTTTGGTGAAGGGCTTTGTCTCGATATCATCTTGCGGATCTTTCTTTGTGTCCGAATCTTCGCGATCTAAATTCCAACCCATGAAATCGAGCAGTGTCTTTGAAGTTGGGGTCCCGTCCGGACTCAAGCTTTCGGGTTCTTCTTGGGATTTTTCCGATTGTTGCTTCTTTAGCTCGTTCGAAGCGTTTCTAGCGTTGGTATCGGCTTGCATGACATCTTCTATTCTTGATAAGACGGTGAACGCCAAACTTTCTATGATTCTTGAATAACTTTCAAGAATCGCGTGCCCCACATCCTGCAAAGATCAATTGTTTGAATCCTATCTTCTCAAAAACCGTCACACTTATTATTGAAAAAGCCACCACGAATTTCTTTCACATCGATTGAGAGAATCTAATTATGTTTTATATCGGGTGCTACGGGAGTGTTTGCAAACGCTTAAAATAAGTGATTGTGAGTTTTCGACACAAAAATAAGGTAGTTTCTAGTGCTTTCGAATGTCAACTCTTGCTTCTGATTTTGCATAATATAATTAGAATCTGAAAGTAGAGGGAGTGGTGATTTTGATTTTTTATTATGCTTCTAATTTGACTTTTGAACACAAATAATTAACTTTTACAATTTACTCCCTCAGTTTCATTTCGTTCCGTTCTATCTATTTGCACAAATATGTTGAAACAAAAGGACTATTTTACCACTTTTGGGTACAGTTGAATATATATTATACACTCCGTCTGTCCGTCTAAAAGATAGACTTGTTCTCCTTTTTTATCCACCCCAAATTAGGCTTGTTTCTTTTCTAAGAGTATTACTTACACAGCAAAGGCCCCATATTTATTTCACTTTGTTTTATTGGAATGCTAAAAGTGAAAAGTAGAAATATTATTTAATGCAAAGGTAAAGTAGGAACAATAGCAAAAATATTACAATCCCAACTACATTTAGTATATTTTCTGAATCTGTGTGATATTTTTCTCCAAGTCTATCTTAGGCGGATGGAGGGAGTATCATTAATTATACCAACGAAACCAAGACTAGGGGTAAAATTGGGAACAAAACAATTAATTCTCTTAGGGGTTTTTCTAAAAGTGACTGATAGAGTGTAACAAACAAATTTTGCTTTGTAAAGTGACAAATAGAATGATATATTACCTAACTATGCAACTTTTAAAACTATTTGCAAATACTAACATTTGATTCTCAACTGCTTTTGCTTACTTTCGCAAACACTAACTAAGTTTCTTGAGAACTCAAGTGATGGGAAAAACAAGTTTACAAAATCACATTAGAGTGAAGCAGATACCGACTTGAGTAACGCGATATAAAATACTCGTACCTTATTATATTGGATTTTGCTTATATCCAGTTCCGATTGGGGAAGTCCGGGAAACCGATGCTTTAGAATAAGCAAAAACGTTTCTGCTCTATCTTCGAAAAGCTCTCTCTTATCCGACCTCATAGTCGAACCCCAAGACGACTTGCCAACTTTATCATGCATTTTCCTTTTCCAAATCACCACCGATGCCTCGATCCTATTTTTTAGGTCAAGTATTTTATGCTCTGTCGACAAGTCTAAACTTGAGAGCAAATAGTCTGGATCAAAGAAATCGTCTGTGATGCTCTTGTATATCGATTCTCCGAGACTTGCTCTCCCATTCTATTATGTATAAAAAGAGAAGAAATAATAAATATTCCGACAAAACCTCTAAACTTTGGCAAACCTACAAAATTGGTCATCAAAAATAGACCTGTTTGAATTCAAAATTCCAATTTCATCCACGTACTACCAACAAAACTAATTTTTTGGAATTTCGGATTAAAAATGTCATTTACTTAACGCAGGTGGTAGCTCATATGGTATTTTAATTCAATTTCAACCCGCAGTCTTTCTCTTGGGCGCCAAATTACTTAGAGAAGTTATAAAAAAGATCCAAAAAACCCCAATATTTTTAAGTAATGCATTTTATGACAATATATTCCCAATCTTGAAATTTATGGACAAACTTGGACTCAATTTTAAAATATTCGATAAAACTGGATTTCTCGTCTCTACATACCTTAGGAAGGGCTTCGATGTAATTTTCTGGAATTTCCATTTCTGCAAGGACCTGAGCATTAATAGCCATAGCTGCTTTTAGTATTTGGGTTACTGAGTCCTTCTGATATTGCACCCATTTTCTTGTAACGTCAGACAAGCCGTTTGGCGGAACCTTAGGAACCGGAATCCACCATTTATCGTCTTTTCTTTTGTTCTTTTCGTCTTTTGCGTCCGGGTCGTCCTTTGATACGTAGGTGAACTCAGTTTGGTCTTTGAAGTTTTCTAGACACTCCTGTTGGTAATGAGCCAAAGAAAAGAAGATAAAAGTAATGTGAGTAAAATGAGCCCCTGAAAGCAAATAAAATAAAATAATAATACTGCCTCATATTCATAGTGTCATTTTTCTCTTCAAAATTATTCACAATATGTGACATTTTGTTACTTCCAATAGTAAGGGAGGATGGATTTTCCTAATTTACCCTTGCATTCAATTCACAAAGGTAAATGTATTTATGGTGCAGCACTCATTTCCATGAATACTATTCCACTTTTTAATTGGAGATTCTTAGGGTACATTAAAACTTTTCTTATTATGTGTAAAACAAGAAAATAAAAAATGACGCTATTCATAATAGGTGGGCGTAAAAGAATAATAATAATAATAATAATAATAATAATAATAATAATAATAATAAAGGGAAAAGTTGGTCTAACAAGGAGCATCCAATCAAGCTTGCGTAACGCAGGAATGTTCATGTGGAGATCGTTTCTCTGCCTCGTCGCCATGACCTGGTAAAGAGCGAACACAAAACTCAGTTTTAACGGGTTACCAAGGGGAAAAAGTGATCGTTAGCTTTTTGGGAAAAACTAGTGTTCTCAAGTGCAAGTTTTTTGCTTATGATTCTGCATATAACTTAATTAACCGAATACTCAGTTTTAACGGGTTGTCAACTACTTTTCGCTTTTACTACAATAAATCATTTCCTCTGTTAGAGAGAGAGAGAGTTACCTCCATACTGACTCCATCTTTTGAGGTTTGTTTTGAAGCTACAAACTCAACAATGTAATCAGTGACAGATAAGAGCCAATCTATCTCTTTTCTCCATCTTGCTTTCGTGTCTGGGGCCATCGGCTCTAATTTCCTCTGTTCTCCAAATGCAGAAGCTGTAGCATTCACTTACAGAAAATAAGTGTTTTTTTTTTGTTTGTTTTTTTAAATTTTATATGTTAATAATAATTCCCGCAACGAGGCTTTTTTAATTTTTTTACCTGCTAAGTTTGTAATCGCATTTGACAATGCTAAAGCTGAAGAAACACCTTTTCCTCCACCGGACATATCCTCACCCAGAAGCAACTTTGCAAACTTTTCCTTCATCAAATCCATATCTGATTATATCAACACTAAATGAATTAATCACTAAAGGATATGACAAAAGTGCCAAAAATACGAACAAATTTAATACTTCTAAAAATGCTTGTCAAGATTTGGAAAATAAATAAATAATAATATATATGATCACAAAACCATAATAAAATTTAAAAATCCTATGTCCAGTTTTGTCTACATCTATACAAACAAGACAATTAATAAAAAATCATAATATAAACATATACATATACATGTATTGTTTCTTGTACTCGCCTGAAGGATACTTATCACGTGCACGAGGGCTGGCCATGATTCCGTTATCGGCCAACCGAGGATTAACGTTTTAAGTCCGGTTATGAGCACAACATACGATTCTTGGTTCGGCCGATGGTTATTGATCTCGTAACGATGTATGTCAGCCAATCATGCGCCTCTATGGACAGTTTGCCCTTTTTGGCAATTAATCAAACACCTCGTCTGCTTTCTCCATTTTCCTTGAATTTCAGGGATTTCTAGATTTCCTCTTCCCTACCCAGGGCTCGAATCGTCACACGTTTTCTATGATTCAAAACACAAATGTAAAAATGATTGTGTATTGGAAAATGGGTGATAATTTGATTATAGAGAAAATATGAGGGCGAAGAAAAACAGATGTTTCAATGATGATGAAAAAAAGATGGATTTTTTTTATTATTATTTGTTTGCAGTTGCACAAAGGGAAAGGAGAAAGTGGAGGCAAAAGTGGTGTTTGGGATTGGAATGGAATTTTCTTATTATATTATTATTCCTTAAATTATTTCCTTAGTTGTGTAATTGGCGAAGCATGTAGTGTTGGAGAAACGTGGGGTGCATGTTATAAATAAAGAATGAAATGATGGAATTTTGGGACAAGTTTATTGATAAACAGAAGGGGATTTGCTATTTCCTTTTCTCCCTTCTGTATTAATTTTCTGTATTTTTCCTGTTTTGTATATCCATTTCTTTTTTCTGTTTGCTAATTGCTATTTGCATTACTTGGGCCATTAACCTCTCTCTTTCTCTCTTTGGTGCACAAAATACTAAAATTAGTAGCAATTTTTTGATGGTTCTCAATATATCAGTTCGGATGTTGTAAGTGAAGGGTATTCACACACACACACTCGCTCATAAATTTATAAATATATATATTATGGGAATCGTCACAAGTAGAATTTCATATGTGCACACCGATAGACATAATAATTTGTAAATATATCACTCGGATAAATAATTAATAAGACAACATATGTAGCCCGTAAATTAGATTTGACAGGTTGAGCCAAGCTAACATAAGATTTTGTGTTAGGTGAGGTTCCAATATGCACTTATTTTTTAGTTGGAGTGGTCGGGTGAAAAATTCAGTTCATTTTGAGTGAACTAGCTCGGTTGACATACCTACAACAAAATTTAACTTTATTATTGGAGTTCATGCTTTGACCAATACAGAAAATAAATTCATTCCTAATCGAGTGCGATCGCTTATTTCTTTGAAATATTAAACTAAAGTATATTATCATTTATTTATATTGTTGAACATTTAATGTTTTATAAAGTTTACTTCAAGGACTTGAAGGATTAGTATTGAACTTAAATAATTATTCAATTAATTAATGATAAAATATGTTAATTAGAAATTGGAACTTGAACTTCCATTTGTTCATTAAAATATTTTTTATTTTGACGAGTTAAATAATATTTATCATGATTTTAGTTTAGTATTCAAATTAGAAATTTAATAGACAATTTTTACTTGATAAAAGTTCAGCCCAAATTGAATACACCCCCCTATGTTAGGGTTGAAAATTTTCAACTCGATAAAAGTTCAGCCCAAATTGAATAGTCGTATAGCTCGAGTGGGTTGAACCGAAATCACGTGGGTTGACCCGATTAACATCCCTACTTGTTTTTGTGTTGGCCTACCTTTTGTACGGTAAGTTATTATGTATACTCTAGTATATGAATCATGGTACTCTACTAACAAATAAATTACAAGTAAAAACCAATGAATATCATTTTAAAAAGTTATGAACCTATTGTGATAAACAAATAAGCATATAAGTAAAGTAGTGAATCTCGAAAATAAATGAACATCTGATTTGAAAGTGACAAGCCTCCATAAAAAACCAATATATTATATTAAAATAACGAATATTTAGTAAAATAAATAAATGAACAACCAGCTAAAATGTAATGAACATTATTAGTGGAGCACTATTCCCGATCCTTCCGGGATGCACAATATAATGACTTTGTAAATAAGCAAAACTTACAATTAAGGTCCATTACACTAACTTTGAACGACATGCTTGTGAAGTAACTTTTAATCGAGCTCAGTATTAGATTATCGAACTCTTCTCTAGCCTAAATCGCTTGATAACTTTATTGAGCTCAAGCTCGATAAGTAGGAATCTGACTTGAACTCAAGTTCTAGCTCGACTCGTTAAGAACAATTGAGTTTGAGTCTTGAAAACTCGAAAACTTGGCAGGTGATTAATGATCAAATAAACCCCAACTTTTCTTATTTGTTGGTAAAGTGGCAATTATTCCATTCTTAACAAGCCAAATTGATCTCTCTTTGAGCTCATCGCGCCAAGCCGACTTCGACTCGTTTATCTTTTGAGTATTTATCAAACTTGAACTCCACTCATCTTCTACAATCTAAAAGTCGAGTCTGAGTCTTATCGAGTCGAGCCTTGTCAAGATTTTAAAGTTGTTTCGATTAACTCTAAATTTGACATATTTTGCACTCATGAAACACTTTATTTCACACGGCTAACTCATGTAGGTTGTCGGTTGAAAGTCCTATTCACTACAGGAAAAATAGTAAAAAAGATCGCTTTTTTTGCTTTTCTGGTGTCTTTTGTCTTTAACAATAGCTTATTTAAAAACTGATGTTACATTAGTGTAGTATTTTGATGATTGACATTGGTTCTCTAAAATCGGTGTGTGTTAACCAAAATACAAGAAATAGACATCTCTTTGTACATCAGTTTGAGGACATGATGTTTATTTGTAATTCTTATTATTAGACAACAAAATTTTCATACATCAATTCCCAAATTGATGTCTATTTATAAAGAATTTTGAATTCGACTTCAATTTTGTATACACCAGTTTCAAAATGATGTTATAATTTAAAAATATTATTTTTATACATCAATTTTAAAATGGGCATTAATCAAACAAATAATTATTATGAATATAGTTATCTAACCATGAAAGCATCTCTCTCTCTCTCTCTCTCTCTCCTTGTGTTATTATTCTTTCCTCCCCCTCTATCCTCCTCTGCCATAACCACTCTCTCTCTCTCTCTCTCTCTCTCTCCTTGTGTTATTATTCTTTCCTCCCCCTTTATCCTCCTCTGCCAGAACCACACAACCACCACCACCCACCCACCCACCCACACACACACACAAAAAAAAAAAACAGAAGAATTATAGTCCTAACCATGGGGCTTCTGGAGGTTTTGTGTTGTTGTGAAACCAAAGCTCTTAACCTGTCAGAACCCTCTCCTTCTCACTGCCTCATCGCTTCAAAGTGTTGTCGCCTAAAGTTTGTGCTCATTGATTATGTGGAACTCTTGTGGAGCTTGTTTAGACCTTCACTGTAACCCACACCAGAAGTTTGTAGTTGAACAATAATATCTCTTATTTCAAGTGTAAGATTAGATTGGGCACTCATGTACACTATTCGAACGATATCAGAGTAATTAAAAACACAATCAGTGCATAATGTGTTATTATTCAAACAACAAAATTAGTAACTAAATATTAAACGACTTGTAAATATAACTTTTTACGAGGAAAGAGTCTCTCTTTCCTCTTGAACCTCTTTCATTAAAAGATAGTATTTGCTCAACATACAAGTTGAATGAAAGACTCCCCTGAGTAAGACAATCACGTATCATCTATCTCAACTACTTGTTTGGCGATCTCATATTGTCTTGACGAGCACCTTGGACTCCCTCCAGTTTCTCATCGATGAACTCGTATCACCGCAATGTCTAGCACGTTGAACTCCCTTCAAGTGTTAATCATGACATCTGTCAGATATAAATAAGTTTTGCGAGATGTTGTTCTAACACTGTCTCTCCTTGGCCAGATTTAGCTCGTTGGGAAATATTCATCGGAGAGACTCAAAATAAAACAATATAAAATACAAGTGATAAAAATTTTGTCTA
Organism: Phtheirospermum japonicum; assembly: GCA_014905375.1. NCBI lineage: Eukaryota > Viridiplantae > Streptophyta > Magnoliopsida > Lamiales > Orobanchaceae > Phtheirospermum > Phtheirospermum japonicum. The sequence goes on from BMAC01000035.1 coordinate 1,171,860, forward strand.
TGTTTTTTCTCTCTTAAAGTATGTCTTTTCAATTTACGAACGAAGACTGTTAAAAGGGCAAGAGAGCTAATGCTTGTGAGGAAAGAATCTTCAAATATCTTTCATTAGCTTAGATATTTGACTTGGCCATCTTTCCTTGGCTTTCTTGTGTGATTGTTTCCTTCCTCGTAAAGGTCTTTCTTCCTTGTTTTCTTTCTTTACTCGAGATCTTGTTGACTTGCTACATTTAAGAAAATCTTGTGTATGGGTCTCATTTGTATCCATCGCTCGCCAACATCCTTGTTTCCTGTACTGATGCTGACTGTGGAGGCTACCTCGACATTAAGCGACCAACCTCCGGATATTGCATGTTTCTTGGCAATAATCTCATATCTTGGTCCTCCAATTGACAACCCATGATCTTTAAGTCAAGTAATGAGGCCGAGTATCACGGTGTACTAACATCGTCTCTGAGACTTGTTAGCTTCAAAATCTTATTTTGAATATGCATATCACTAAGGCCAAAATCGTCTATAGTGATAATGTTAGTGTCAAATACTTATCGGATAATCCGATTCAAAATCAGCGCACAAAACATATCCAAATAGATATTTATTTTATACGTGAGAAAGTTACTCGAGTGCAAGTTCGTGTCCTCCACGCCCCTTCAATATCAATTTGTTGACATATTTACCAAGGGTCTTCTGCTCGTCCACTTTGATGATATCAGGGGCAGTCTCAACGTTCGGCAATCTTCCACTTCAACCAAAGGGGTGATTAGAATAATTGAATATTTGTATTTTAGGAAACTAATTATTTTTTAATTATTTTGCATTTATTCTAGTAATATTGTATATGGTACCTCAATGAATAACAATACTCAATGAGTTTATTTCAATCCCTAAACATTCATAAACACACCCATGGATGAAGCCACGTGGTGACATAAAGCTTATTGGGGCAAGTGAACTAAAGAGATATTGTTGCTATGTTTTTTTGTGCCCCTGTCTAGTTACAAAATTATTAATTACAAAATTCGGCGTCATTTCGATGGATAGTGATCAAATGAATTCATCCAGAAAAACTTGTTATGTGGATTAGGGAGAAGCTCAAGAGGCTGAAGCATTTTCAATAGTGGGCCTAGACCGTACAAATAATGAGAAAATGGAGAGGTCATATTCAGTTAACATCCGTGTCACTTTGATTCTAATCATTCCGGTTTGTTCGAGGCTTGTCCAAATCGGGTAAACGTGAAGAATGAAGAGAGAAGATGAAGCCTTTTAGTTTTATTTTTTTCAAAATAGGTAAATTGTATAATGAGAATAATATAAAGTATATGTTTGGAAGACTCTAATTTAATTAAAATGGGCAAGGTGAATTGAGGAAATGATGTAATTAGTCGCACTCTTTTTTTATTCACATGAGAAAGAAATGTGAGAAACAATTTAATTTTTTTTATTCAATTATATCGCAATATAGAAGTATTATGTATTTATTAATGAAAGATTCCCCTTCAGATGCACGGTGCACACTTTGGAATGACTACATCAATGAGGTCGTGACATATAAGAATGAGTATCATAATAATCCTTATGTGAAAATTATGCAACTTTGTTGTGCGAATTTGAAAGTCCTTATCCTAAGTGGCCACTGTTTCAGTATATATTTTCATCTTCCAGACCTACTAAGTCAAAGAAAGCTGTGTAGAACAAAAATGTTGAGGAGTATTATGTCTGGAGAGGATCAGAAAAAAGTAGAAGGATGAACTGAATGGAAAGCAACTTTAAAATTATTATTCTTTTGTTATTTCTCATCAGTGGTTTGGATATTGAACACATTAGATGTTTCTTTTCGATTTCTTACTACCTAGGGCTTAGTACTTGGGTTGAGAATATTCGTCGTTTATAGTTTATGAATAATGTATAAATAATGTTAAATGGTAGATACATTTAGTTCTATTTCTAAGAATTTGAATATTTGATATTAATTAAATAGTTTTGGTTATTGTGGATATGTATACAATGTTGATAACTAAGATTTTTATATAGTTATTGTAAATTTATTGGGTGATTAGAATATAAAATACCTTTAGTATTGGTGTAGATATTTGAAAAGTTTTGACTTCATTTATTTTAAATTTAATAATGAAAATCTTATGTGGGGAAATCACGATTTACTACACTTTAATAACCACTAATTTCCATATAATTCATCAACTTTTGTTCTTCCCATTTAGGTTAAATATTTACTATATAATCATAAAACTTGGGCTAAATTGACAAGACTGCCCTAAATCTGACACGAACAACATCTCTGTTCTGCATGGTATGAAGCATGATATGCGTTTCCAAAATCATTCCATGAAAAAATGCCCCCATTTATATCACCCTCGATGCTCTCCATTAATATGTTCGGCACAAAACAACAACAACGAGTAATTGATCCCAATTTGCTATATCACGGCGGATGGAAGTTTGGTTTTTGACATAGTTTTGTGCGATGGAAGTACACAATAGTAAGTCATCCCCACCTTTTGTATCGATGTACTATTGTGTTTACGTGATAAACTGAATTTTGCACGATTTTTTTGGGTTATTCTTTTTTCTTAAATTTCTTGGAAATTCAACATGAATTGTGCCTATTGTGCCATATTTGTTTGTTTCCTCGTGAAGCATGTTATGTCTATCTGTGATTTGAATTTCTTATATTCTCGAAAATAGGACGCTACTTACTGAGCAAATTGATGAGTATCATTGAAATATTTCCAAGGATATAATTTCCATCATGTTTTGATAGTAGAACAAGGATTTCCGTCAAAAAATGATGTCGGTATAGATTATCAGTATGAAGTTTGTGCAGGAATGTTAATTCATGATTTTTGTAGACGTTTTAGGATAGTATGGAATACAATTACGTATGATGAAATTATTTTATAGAAAATATAGTATTTATTGTATTTTACAAAAACTATAAAATACAACTTTCTATACTTGATCCCAGTATATACTCTCAATATTTTAGAGAGATTATAGTATGAAATTATTTCAGATAAGTACTTTTTTGTATGTTAGTTCGTGAATTATGTACTATTCGACTGTAGTTTCATGAATTAAAAACACAGGCCTGTGATTTAATATTTTTAATCCACTATTATCTATAGGTTTGTCTGACTATGGTGGTATCATAATCCTGGTTCGCACATAATTTTAGACGTTGACAAGGAGTCACAACGTTTCAAGAGGATTTTTATTTCATTTGTGGCATGTATTGAAGGCTTCAATTTTTGTTGACCTTTGTTGTTCATTGATGGAACACACTTGAAGGGAAATCTCAAGGGTCATCTACTCGGTGCAACCGGGAGGGATGGGGAAAATGGTATATTTTCCTCAAATCACTTGTATGTGTAATAAAATTAAATTCTATTAAAGTAGCATGTAATAAGTTTGGGCTTGCAATGTCTGTGGTCTAGCTGGCCCTTTACAGGCAGAAGATTTAATTTGTCAGTATAATTCCACATTACACTACATTTATATAGTAGTATAACTAGTGTGAGTTTAATTATTATGCATGTGTATAATGCGATAATGTATAATTAATTATAGTCATCTGAAGTGCTAGTACGGAATGTAAACAGTATCAAATTTGCAGTGCACGATATGGGATTTGTTTATAATAATATGAAATTATTTTAGAAAATTACTATTTTGTATAACGTAGAGAATTTTGTTGTGATAGTGTGAAATTATTTCTGTATACGGTATGGATTTTTTGTTGAGGAGGATAAAATTATTGCAGTTATGCGCATTACACATAACTGTGTCAATAATATTACGTTTGTTGTTGTTGTTTGAACTTCTAGGTCTATACCATGTAGCCTATACAGTTGTGGATGCCGAGAAGTCCGATAATTGGGCGTGGTTCATCGGAGTCCATAGCGATCCATGAGTCAAGGTGAACCTGAACGATCGCACATGCTCATGCACGAAATGGCAAATTTGCGCATTACCGTGTTCGCATGCATTAGCGTTCATATTGCGTACTTCCAAACCTATACTGTTATTTGTGGACCAGTTTTATCAAATCGATACTTACGTACGTTGTTACTCGTTCCCTATACTATCGGTATCAATGTTTAGTGAAACGTAAGATCCGGAGGTTAATGATATATTATTCCACCAACGGCTAAGCGTCCACCTAGAAGACCGAAGTACAAACGACACTTGTCTAGGGGCGAGCATATTCCTCAAAAAATTAAATGTGGTAGATGCGGCCGAGTTGGGAATCATAACAAAAAACTTGTATTGAGCCAATACCTTGATCCCATCATTCATGTATGTTTGTTTGTCTGACTTTTTTTGTAAATACCTTCGTACTTGTATCGAACACTTTTCTATAATGTTGTTGTGTATTAATATTAGAAATCAATTATGATTGTTAGTTGGGATCCCATTTCGCATAATATGCTTTATTCTTTAATGGCCCTACCTTACGCAAACGTTGTATGTATTCGTTCGTGTATCATATTAGGTAGTATAGAATTGCCAACTAGGTAGTGGAGGATTGCGATTGTTGTTTTCTAATTAGTACATGATTAAAAATATATTTTTTTGTTGTATGGAATTATACAAGAATTAGTGACGGGCACAAATTTGTAGTATGTATTTAGCAATCCATAGTACCCATGCTGAGGGTAATTCAAAAGGACATTACTTAACTCAGTGTGTAATTCAAATTTGTAAATTAAAAGAACATTGCATAATACAAGAATATAATTTGAAAGTACAAAAAAAAAAAATTCATACTTACCCAGGAACAAAAGATATTTTACACTCGCGAAGTAAAAAAAAATATCTTATACTTTGCGAGTTGTAATTTTATACTTCTCATTTTTATACCTACCTAGTATGAATATTCTCATTTTTTGTATGAATATTTGAGTTTGTTAGAATACTTTTTTTTGTTCAAAAAATTATACTCGCGAGTAGTACGGAATTTGCATCCTTACCATATACTTATAATATGGATATAATATGGAGTATAACAAATTACAAAAAATATACGGCACAAAAATATATACTTGTACTTCATGGTTGTAATTTGAACAAATTACAACTTCGTGAGCTATAATTTTGTACTTCTCATTTTTTTACTTACTGAATATGAATATTCTCTTTTTTTTATGAATATTTGAGTTGGTTAGAATTTTTTTTTTTCAAAAAATATACTTCGCGAGTAGTATGGAATTAGCGACCTTAACACATACTTGTAGTATGGATACAGTAGACAGTGTAACAACCCTCCAAATTTCTAGTGCGAGTAGTATGGAATTAGCGACCTTACCATATACTTATAGTATGAATACAGTATGGAGTACAACAACTCTCCAGAGTTTTAGTGCGTAATTAGCTCCATCCAAGGTAAAAAGATTCCACACTACCCATATGTGTAGTACAGATGCATTTACGGAGTATAAGAACGTTCTAGATTTTGAAATGCGGTATGCTTCATTCATGGTGGGGGAATGGAACACTCGAGCATATACCATGTATTCAGGGAAACGAAGGTGTAGTATGGGAATTCCTATTCTGTCCCATACAACAACCAATGTGGAATATATGATTGAGCGCTCATCTAAAAATATTCAACCTCAAAGTTGGTTCAATTTATCACACTAAACACTTTCATCATAAATTCAATTTATACAAAAGAAAAAAAAAAGACGGAATTTGAAATCAGATAGTTAGTCTTGTGAAATGGTCACAGGATTACAAACCGAATCACTAACATGCTACCAGTTGAGGTAAAAAAAGAGGTTTATTAACAACAACTATTCATTCTTCACATCTTCGTCACCAATGATTTAATCATCTCAGCCTTGAATTTATTCATAATATATTTGTTAACCATGACGGGGACTTCTTTTTCGTTGTACTACATGCTTCGTGAAGAAACAAACAAAAACAGCAAAATCGTTCCTGGGTAGATGGACAAAAGTTGTTCAATACAAAATAGAATGATAACATAATTATACAGACAACACTCCGTTAGTATATTCGCTATCTAATAGTATGAAATATATTAAATTTTTTTAGAGTTGTCTACATGTACACTAAAGTTTTTACAAAGATACCACACATTCTTTTTAACACAGTGCTACAATAAATATTTAAATATTGCATTCTGCACACACACTCACAAGAAAAATATTGCAGTTTTAAATTGCATACTACATTAAAGTAAACATCCAAAAGACTACACTTTTTTCCTAATTTTTGGAAAAATCTGTGACTGCCTACGGTATGTAATGCTAATAAATATAATGAAGATGCACGACATAGTAGGTAATCTCAAAACAAGAATCTTGTTATGCAAACAATATGTAGTTGTAAATTGATACCACGAAACCCACATCACGGTGTGTAATTTCAGGAGTACCAAACAATATCGCCTAACGTAAAAAGTTCAGCCAGTCAATTTTCTATACTACATTCTCCATAAGATTGTAGGCAGGCGATATTTTCAGGCTATGTCATTGTCATGATCAGAAATCTCATACTACGTCGTCAAATAATATGTAATTACTAACAATTACAAACTGCGTACTCAAATAATACCATTACACAGACAAACACTTCATTAGCACTGTCTCGTTCTAATAGCATGTAATTACTAATAATTTCTTAAATCTTAATTACTTGTCAACACGTACGACAATGTGTTTACGAAATACTACACATGCAATTCTACAATGTTCTACAAAAAAACTGCATTTTAGGCAAACGTTAAAACAACAATAATTAAGTACTATATTTTTTTAATTGCATACTTCACCAAAGTATCTGTTGTACCAAGTTACAGATGGATAAAATTCATACTATACACATTCAGAGTGTGTTATGAATCCAATTTGAAAATAATTCTACTGCAGTTGAATTCTTTCTAGCAAATCCAAGGCTAAGACAAGATGTGTAGTTGCAAATACACTAGTAAAGTATGAAATACAAACAAAAAAATAATAATAAAACAACACCCAAAATATAGTATGGAATTTCAACCACGACAATCAAATGACAGAAATCTAATCATCCAAAAAACTATATCATTTGGTTTTTAAATTCTTAAAGTATTGAATTGTAAATCGACCACACAAAACACACAACACATTTTGTAATTTTTGTGAACAACAAAATCTCTCGCCTAATTCAAACTATCCAAACATTAAAAAAAAGAAGAAAACCACTTACTGAGTTTTCCTGGGTTTCTACGCCTTCGGCATTTCTCCACCAGACGCCTACCTAAAATTCAGGCCCAAAATTTACAAACGCATTAGAAGTTCCAAGATTTAATACTACATTACAAAAAAATGAATTAATAGAGGTACTTAACGAGTTTGTGGTTGGTGCTTCGTCTTCGCCATTAATCCAAGAGAAATAAGAAGGTAATTAAAAAACAAGATCAATATGCAGTATTGAATCCCTAAACCCTTAAATAGTTAACACCAATCCAATCAAACCAAAGGTACTGACGATCAGAAGTTTGTGTGAATCCTTGATAATCTGGGGTCGAACTGCTGTTCTTTGTTGAAATTTCAAAAATTAGATATCATAACTAGTATGGAAATGAGTCCTTGATAATTTGGGGTCGAACTGCGGTTCTTTGTTGAAATATTAGAAATTAGATTATCATGATTAGTATGGATAGAGATTTCGTTAGTGATTTTTGAGAGCTGAAAGAGGCTTGATATGGGGAGAGATTTTGGGCGTGTGAACGAATAGAGAGAAATTGTAATGTGAAGGTATTGTAATCTACCACATAGTTAAAATGGGGTAACTAGTAATATGAAAATATCTTGTATTATTTTGGGATAAATTATTCCCCTTATGGAGTATATGGTCAATGCCTCAATTTATTTTATCTTTAATGGGTGATGTCCTATTTGTAATTTAGATAAATGTGAAATTGAGTTGTTCAATAATGATAATCCAATCTTGATAATTTATATATAAGTTTCATTTATAATTTTATTTTTTTACGGGGTTTGTTTATATTCATGTAAATCTTATTTTGTATTTAATATTTTTTAAAATTTTTATTTTTATATATTTGACTTAATGTCTTTAATTTAAATAAAATCAACAAATGGTTTAATTAGCTCCAAAGCATAACATATTAATAATTTCACACATTCATCAATTGGTTATAATATATGTTATTATATTGCATAAATATTATTGCGCTTATATCGATTCAATTTATGTGATCCATCACGAGCCTTCACGTGCATCACACAGGTTAAGATATTAATTACAAATGGGCACACATTGTTTCAATGGATAGTCATCGAATGAATCATCCGGAAAAACCATATTTCGCGGTTGAGGAAAAACTCAAGTAGGTTGAGAGTTTTCAAAGTGGGAATAGTCCATACAAATCATAAGAAATGGAGAGGTTCTATTCCTTAACGTCCACGTCACTCCGACTCTTAGGTGATGTATGGATGTGTTTCCATCTCAATTCTCAATTTTTAGTGGAAAAAGTGATAAATAAAAATGTATTGGTTTTCGTGTGAAATTTGAGATTATGTTTGGATCAGTATTTTTGTAATAGAATTTTTGTTATATAATAAATTAAAAGTGGTTAGTTGTGGGGTCCATTTTCAATAATTTAATTTGAGTATATAATATAATATAATATTAATAAGATTGTAGATGGCGGGTCCTACTAGATAGATGGATATAATTTAAAATAATAATATTTAAATTAGATTTTGGTGGTAGTGGTGGACCCCACAACCTTAAAAATTAGATGTGGTTGGTAAATTTGAAATATTTTGATGTGAAAATTAAAAATTGAAAAAGATGATTTCCAATGAAAAATCGTAAACAAACATTATTCTAATTTTCGAAATAGTTGGAAAGTGAGAATTGAGAAATGGAAATAATTCAATACATGCTCTTAACATTCCGCTTTGTTCAAGACTTGTCAGATTCTGGTAAACGTGCGGAATGAAAAGCGAGGATGGAGCCTTATAGTTTTTTTGTAAAAGTAAAGTGTATAATTAGAATAATATAAAGTAAGGGAGATTGACAAATAGTTCTCCAAATAAAGGATCATTTTTCAATTAATCCTATATCCAAATTTAAGTCAAATAGTCCCTCATTTTCGTTAGTTAGTACAAAGTCATGATATAATCACAACACTCTCACTGTGAAAAAATAAAAATAAATAAAAAATAAATGATATAATAATAATTATATATTGGCAGCATGGTGGCTGCCCCTACTACTGTTGCCTGCGACAGGAAAATATTTTCCGGTGATAATATTTATTAACAATTTTCTTTTTAGGCCAGAAAATTTCTTATTTAATGTCCACAAATTTCTTACTTGATGGCTAATATATCTTACTTTATTGCAAAAATTTGTTATTTGATGTGTAAAAGTTGTTATGTGTTTCTTACTTATTAAACAAAATATCCTTTTCTTTCCAAAAAATCTTATTTCATAACAAATTATTGTTATGTATTTCTAACTTAATACAATAATACATAAATTCTTACTTTGATAGGAAAAGTTTCTTACTTGATTATTAGTACTTAATTTTCAAAAATTTCTTACTTCATGTACGAAAATTACTTACTTTATGTTTTTTGAAATTTTGAGCCAAGTTTATTTTTGAGAAAAAAAATCTCGCCAAAAAGTAGTCAATGATCGAGAGGGGTGATGTGGTGGTGATGGTTATTATTATTATTATTATATGAGGTAACCTTGTAATTGTATATTTACGATTGAATTAATACTGTATTTGACAATTAGTCTTTATGAAGTGTATGTAGGATAAACTCCAAGTTAATTAAAATGGGCAAGATGGATTTAAAAAATGATTTATATTTATGATAATTGAGATGGATTTAAAAAAATGATGTATATTTATAATAATTGAGATGGATTTAGCCACTCTTTTTTATATACTCCATAAAATTACAATTCCTTTCAATGGGATTCACATAAGAAACAAATGCGAGACGCAATTTATTTTTATATTTGGTTCAATATCACAAGTTGAAAGCATTTTATATTGATTTAATGAAATTTTCCTTCAATGCCAGATTTAAACTTTATTCCACGTGTAGTCATTTTAACTTGTTTTCTCCTTACTTAGGCCAAATTAATACTGTTAATAAATAAATTATAGAAAATGACTACGGTGTCGTGAGGTACCATGTCCTACACCCCTATGTATTTAAATCTATCCATCTATCCATTTATCAGTATTTGTAAGTAATTTTTAATTCAATAATTATGATTAATTGAAAATTTAATTAAATGTGCTGCCAAATAAATCCAACAAAATCACAGTTCCTCAAGTATGGAATTAGTAATATCACTTATTAAATTAGTGTGGAATTAGCAATACCATACCTAATGAATTCGTGGAATTAATAACATCATACTAATTTATTAAGCATGAGATTAACAATACCATACTGATTTGAATCATTTATTAAGATTATTTTCCTCCACAGTTTACATGGTTCTATTGATATCATACTGTGTAATTAAGTATGAAATCAAATACGAAACTCATTTTAGTAAATATGAATATTTTTTTTTTAGTAAGTATAGTTTTAGTATGAAATCAGTAAAACCATACTGATTTCATGACGTACGTTAATTCTATACTAACTGCGCATTGATGAGGATATCTCTTGCAAAGTTGCAACAATGAATAACTGATTTCATGACGTACGTTAATTCTATACTAACTGCGCATTGATGAGGATATCTCTTGCAAAGTTGCAACAATGAATAGAAACGTGAGAGAGAGGTGCATGGAGTAGGAAAGTGGTTTTAGAGCAATTGCATGGATTAAGAGGGATAGGAAGCAAGTAATAAGTAGGGATGAAAACCAAACCAAACTAATTGATACTCAATTTGAGTCCTTTCGTTAAAAGTTCATTTGACCTTGATTTGTCGGAATTTTCAAATAACCTTGATCACTTTTTTATGCGTTTGATAAAAGTCAAGACTCAGCTCTCAGAGTTTGATTCAATTGAGACTTTTTCAAACTTGATTCAAATAAGAATCAAATATAACTCAAATATAACACTGAAACTCAATAACTTTTCAAACAAACTTGAACATGAGTTCGTTCGTCTCTCGATTCACCTTAGTTACACCCCTAGTAATAAGTAATGTCAGACTAGTCCTATTAAGGTATCACAATAATAAATAAGAATAGGAAAATTATGTGCCGTAAAAATGAGCGTAGTCAGGACCTCAAAATACCGGAATAAGGTTCATGCACAATTTATTGGGCGGAACTATACTATATAAATCTAATATTCATATAGAATTTGAATTACTTCAAAATATTTTTTTTCAGAGAGTTATGACCTCCACAACAAGACCTTCATTATCTGAGAATTCAGCGCAATGTTTCCACTTCTATCAGATAATTACCTTTTTTAACGTACGAAGTGGGATAAGTGGTAATCATGAAAGTTTTAGATCTCTATTAAGTTTCCAATAATATAAAATATAATCAATTAGTACGAGAGGTCAGTGAGTTATGATGAACTGCTATACCAAGCGAGCGAATGCGTGGGCCGTCAAAGTAGATTCCCGCATTTCTCGTCGTTTCTACTCGATATTCGCACCATAGACCCGTCGATACTCTTTGAAATCATCGTCTTGGCTCGTCTATCAATCTCGGGTCTAGTCCACTTTGACCAAGTTTGACCTAAAAAGATAAAATAACATAAAAACCACAAAAATACGAAAAAAGCAAAAAAAGATGAAATAAGCTACGAAAATTAAAATAATGAAAAATGACACAAACTACAACTCAAAATAGACTAAAACACGCAAAAAAGACGCATAAGCACATGAAAATACACACAAATATCTATAAATCAATGACCCGGCAAATGAATAAGGATGACTATGACACCTCCCACACCACCACTTCCTACCCCGTCGCCCTTTGTAAGATAGGTAAGGTAAGTGAGAATACATGGACTTTGATTCCTAAGGTAAGAGATACGTAGGTAACTTATTTCAATTGTTTGAAATTTACCAAGCCGCGTCCGTAATTGTAGTATATAATTAGGGTCATATATTTTGTGAATATTTTGTGGGTTGTTAATTAGTTTCCTAACTTAGCAAATATTTAACCTAATATGTTGTATATATATTCAGCCTCTCCGAGGAAAGAAATAAGAAAAGAGAACACCAGTTTTATTTTGCTGAATAAACATTCTTCTTCACAAATCTGTTCATACAGATTCTAATATGGTATCAGAGCAGGTTTTGAGAATTGCATAAAACTAATTTTCTTTCCCTTTTCCCTCTTCCAACAATGGGTGACGATAGATCAACCACATACTCTCCATACTATCTTCATCCCTCTTCTAACACCAACATCGTTATCTCGCCAGTGATTTTACGGGGAGACAATTTTGAAGAATGGGCGCGCTCAATGCGAAACGCGTTCAAAGCAAACAACAAGATTGGGTTCGTTGATGGCACCATCAAATCTCCAACACAAACGGAAACCGACAAGATGGCTCAATGAGTGCAGGTGAATTCCATGCTCGGTGCTTGGATCCACAATACTCTCGACGGATCAATTCGTTCCTCCGTCCCTATTACCGATAATGTAAAGGACATGTGGGATGACATTCAACTACGTTTCTCGGCTGGAAACGGTTCTCGAATTAATGAACTCAGGCACCAAGTTGCAGCTTATGAACAAGGAGGAGACTCGGTGGTCACCTATTACGGTAAGATATGACAACTTTGGCAGGAATTGGCCTCATACTTGACTCTGCCATGCTCGTGCGCTTGCACTTGCGGCTCAAAGGCCGCATTGGCGAAGGAACGTGAGGATGAATTGGTGCATCAGTTTTTATCGGGCCTTGATTCAAATATCTATGGGAATGTCCAGACCAATGTATTGATGCAAGATTCCCTACCCTCGCTGAACGTAGTGCTCAATAAGGCACAAACACAAGAGAGAAATCATATGATGCACCGCTCATCGGATAAGAAAAATGAGTCTGTTGGATTTGCGATGCAGGGTGGCGCTAAAGGTCGTGGTCTTGTCACTGGAAAAGGTTCTGCAATGCCAAAAATTAATTGTGTTCACTGCGGTAGGTCCGGACATGAGCAGGATAATTGCTTCGAACTTCTAGGCTACCCAGATTGGTGGTACTCTGAAAACCGGGCAGCAGCACGGGGGAGAGGTCGTGCGGGTCGTGGAGGTCGAAATTGTGGCTCTCGTGGTCGCCACAATACTATGGATAATGCTGTTGGTTGTACCTCTTTTGGTAACACAACATCCTAGAATATCGGCGATGTGGATCGTCAGGCTCTCCTTCGGTCTCGAATGAACAAGGGCAACAACTCATGTCTATGTTTAATTCGGAAAATATGAATTCATCGACTGCAAACTTTATGGTAAGACTCTTTCGGCTAGGTGGATCATTGATACAGGTTGATCTAACCATGTGAGCGGGAATAAGAGTCTGTTTACATCTTTGAATAACATTAATCCCTCGCCGGTGGGTTTACCAAATGGCAAACAAGTTATAGCGACAAAAGAAGGGAGTGTGGATTTGGGTGAAAATCTTAGGCTGACAGAAGTTCTTTATGTCCCAGAATTAACATGCAATTTAATTTCTATCTCACAAATGCTTGCAACCTCATGTTATAGTGTTACATTTACTAATAAGCTTTGTGTCATACAGGACCGCAATTCGAGGATCCTGATTGGAGCGGGTGAACAAAGTGACGGGGTGTATTGGTTCAAACAAATGCGACAAACTCAAGCAAATCGAACAATAGTGATGGACAAACATGAGTTGTGGAATCAACGACTTGGACACCCGTCTCGGAAAGTTGTATCTCTTTTACCCTTTCTTGCAAGTAGTACAAATAAAACTCCTAGTCTGAGTAAAGTTTCTTGTGATTGTGAAGTTTGTTTGCGTGCTCATCAAAAGAGAAGTGTTTTTCCATTAAGTGATAATAAGGCCGATGAATTATTTTCCTTGATTCATTGTGACATTTGGGGCGATTATAAAGTAGTTTCTAGTTGTGGCGCTTATACTTTCTTACTATTGTTGATGATCATTCTCGAGCCGTATGGGTCTATTTTATGAGTGCAAAAAGTGAGGTTGGTCAATTCTGCTCAATGGTGCAAACCCAATTTAATAAACAAGTAAAAATATTAAGGAGTAACAACGGTAGAGAGTTTACATGTTTAAGTCATTTTTACGCTGAAAAGGGAATTTTGCATCAAAACTCATGCGTAGATACGCCCCAACAAAATGGTAGGGTGGAGAGAAAACATCAACATATCCTTAATGTTGCTCGAGCCTTACATTTCCAAGCTAACCTACATATTAGCTTTTGGGGTGAGTGCATTATAACTGCAGCATATGTCATTAATCGGACTCCTACGACCATTTTACAAAATAAATCTCCCTATGAAATGTTGTTTAGAAAATCCAAAAATTATCTTCTCATGTGTGTTTTTGGGTGTTTATGCTATGCAAATAATCGTCCTCGAGTGAAAGATAAATTTGATTCAAGGTCTCGCTAGTGTATTTTTGTGGGTTATCCTTTCGGTCAAAAAGGATGGAGGTTATATGACTTAGACAAGAAGGTTTATTTTATATCAAGGGATGTTGAATTTTTTGAAAATAAATTCCCACATATCAGTAATGACGTTACTGATAATACAACAAAGTTTTCTAGCTCAATACCCTCAATCAATGACTTTATAGATGATGACCTGGAGTGAGAAATCCCAAATACCACTACAAATCAAACACCCATCCTGCCAGTTCCTCAAACTTCAACTCTTCATGAAAGTTTGCTTATAACTCAGCACCTAAACATTCCCTCAAATCAGCCACTCACAACTCAGGATATCCCAAGTTCGTCCACGCCGACAGAAAATAATGAACATATGGAACCTGTTCCAGCCCAAAAAGTGAACTACCAGAATAATACTTGAAAAACCCAAGAGCTTCCCGAACCTACACGACAAACACAAGTTAGAAAGGACTCCCGGTAGTTTTCCGGTGGAAACCTCTCCGATGCTTAAGTCAATAAGCTTTTGAGGTGTTTTTCCAGAAAATAAGAAGGAATGCTTCAAGAGAATGACATACCTCTCTCAGCCTTGAGGTTGGGATATTTATAGTTTCTCCCAGTGGGGACCCCAGCCGGGATCTCAGGGGCACAGGTCGTGAATCTTGGGCCGTTAGGCAGCGACTACTGACAAGTGGTCCCACTTGTCTCCTTGGCGGAGATCAGAAAACCAGATTTATCTTGATCTTATTTCCAGTGCTGCCTTCTCGGGGGCAACCCGGTAGACCATCTTTGTCAGGTGAAGAGGATTATCTTGGCCAGCTCTATTTTCTAGAAGGCCAATTTAACAGCCCTGGTTTATCCTGAGCCAATCTTCTGATGTTCCAAAAATCTGCCTAGCGTAACCTTCTATAAGGAGGAAGTCAAGTCTTGTTTTTAGGGGAAGACCTATCCAAAATTATAGGTCGTTTCTGGTCTGGTCGCGCTTTATCTAGTGGTGTTTCAGGCCAGGTCTACCCTCGACAGGTCTGACACATTCCAGGCCCATCAACTCCTCCCCCCAAATTAGTGAGGGTATAGCTGTAAAAAAAACTATGGCTCTTGGTATGGGGCGGTCCCACCCCCTTTAGTACTTCTCGTACTAACGTAAATCCCGAGAGATCCGTCTAACAGCTAGGCCTAATTATTGGCATTAGTGGTGTCGGTTTGCATCACCAAATGGTCTACATTCCCACACGTCTCCTCAAATACTGACAAGTCGAGGGCGCATGGCTTCCCTAGAACGGTTGAAAATCCAGCTCATTACCTAGGGTACTGCCCACATTAAATGCGGGGATCCCATCAAATCCTGCCTTTCTCGATTCTCGTTTTTCAAATTTATCCACTTGCCTTTTGTCCTTCCATATCCCTCTTTTTCCTTCACTTTTTCAAATTCTATTTTCACAACTTCCTTCGTCTTTCTCTTTCCTCTCCATATCTCAGCGATTTTTTATTTCGAATCCTGCCTCTCCGACTATTTCACAAACCAGGTACTTTCTTTCCCTATTTCATAATCTTTCAATTATGTTATGTCTACGTCTTCTTCTCAGTCCGAATCCACCGGGAGGATCTCCCCCGTGGGGCCGGTGAATTCCACTTCTTCTGTGGATATTTCTTCCTCTGAATCGCTTCCGGACACTTTCGCGGAGAGACCCTTGGAGGTTCTCCAGGAAAGGCCTCTGGTGGCTTTACCAAATATCCCTCTCGATAATACAATCTCTATAGTTAGTAACCAAACCCTCCGGAATATCCGCGCCTCTTTTAACATTTCTGACGATTTCACATTTACCAGTCCGGCGCCGGATGAGAGGGCTTCATCGCCCCCTCCTAACCATTTGACCTTTTTTGTGGAACAGTTCCACGCCGGCCTGAGCCTTCCCGTTCATCCTTTTATATTAGCTATTTCTCGAATGTACCATATTCCAGTACAACAGTTTTTGCCCAACGCCTTCCGCGTTATGGTCGGATTTCATCTAGTGGCCCAATATTCTGGGATTGTTCCGACAGCCCAGCTTTTCTTTTCTTTATTTTAGGCAAAGAGCTCCTTTGGTTTCTTCTACCTCTCTGGACGACCAGAGGTTCACTTCTTGACAGGTCTTCCCACATCCCACAAGGCCTGGAAGAAGAATTTCTTCTTTGTCCAGAGCTCGAGAGATTGGGGTTTCCCAACTATCCCTATCAACTTCCTACATCCCCAGGTGCGTCTACCCCGAGGTGACAGACCATCACACTTGGGCGAGAAAATTGCCCTCCTTAACCGAAACCCTTTCGACCTATCCAAGATTCTTACCGCCAAACTCTTGAATTTTTTCAACTCCCAACAAGGGAATGGGCCTCTGCCACCCGAGATTGGTATATTCCTGGAATGACCTGTCCTTATTTTCCTTTCGTTATTACCGCATCGTTTCTTATTATTTCATTCTTTTATTTTCAGTGAATATGTTGCAAGTGCGGATGAAGTCCAAGTCTAAGAAGGTTGCGGGAGGTGTCCAGAGAAGCCCCCTAGGAGAGCCCTCCAGAGCTTCCCCGACCTCAGAAGAGGTCATCCTCGCGGCACCTCTCCAGAGCCAACCCCAAGCGCCGTCCAGGGCATCCGAGCCCAAGGCGATTCCTTCTGGGACAGTAAGGGAGAATCCAAAACTGGCGAGGGGACCAGTGCGCGAGTCAGCAGCTCCATCTTCTGCGAGTCCCGAGAAGGAGCAACAACTGCGAAGGTAGAAACGGAGCCGAACTGATCCTCCATCCTCTCCTCAAAAACCCTCCCGAATCGCTTCTCAAGCCATTCTTGAGGCAGCTCCTCAGGCCATCCCTGTGGCGGTTCCTCAGGTGCCTCCTTACCCAAACCAAGCCCTCTTCAACAGGTCTGTCCTGAACTGCCCCGGGGAGGTAGCGAAACAGTTCATGATGGGGCTAGCTCCCACGGCTGACCGCCGCGTCGTGGATAAGATGTCAGATCCGGAGCTACTTGAATTCTACTGTAAAGCGGAGGCGCAGGTAAGAATCTCTTCACTTATTATATCCTTAGTCTCTTCAAGTTCCTTGCTTACCGCCAAACTCTTTTCAGGCCGTGGTGGGAAGGGCGTCTTTGCTGGCCCGGGCTCGAGGCTCCTTATTGCATGCTGATCTAAAGAAGGAGATCGAGGTCTTGAAAGGACGAGGGTTAGAGATAACGACCAAGGCCCAGGAGGCCCAGGTTAAGTTGCAAGGCGCTGTGGTGGAGATAGATTTGCTGAAGGCAGAGCTAGAGAAGATGCGGTCAGAGCTCCATGAGGTTAAGGAGTCAGAGGGGAGACAACGGGCTCTGGCCCTTCTCTGGGAGAAGGAGCTGAAGGATAAAGTCAAGCAAGCCCGATCTGAGGGCGAGGCTGATGGAGAGGGCCGAGGCCGTATTGAAGGGCGAGCCAAAAGGAGGTTGGAGTTCCTCAATTCTGAGGAAGGGCTGCGCCTAATACAGCTGACCCGAGAGACCACGCGCCGAGATTTCCTGGGTTCAGTGTAGTTATATGATCTCCTAGTCCCTGAGGTGGAGGTCTTCTTCGGATTAGGTCTGGATGCCCACGTCAAGTGGGTGGCTGAGCACCCCTCCACGCCCTATGAACGTTCCGCCGACATCGAAGGCGTTTCTGAGCCTACCTCTTTTACCCATGTTCCTGAGGATGATCGCCTCCACCTGCTGGATGCCGCGGCTTTCGCTGACCACATCCGTCAGGTCTTCTGCTCTTCCTCCTCGGCTTCTTCTCCCCCCCCCCCCCCCCCTGAACAATCGTTGGCGATAGCAGTAGCTAATTCTCCAACTTTCGCCAAATTAGGCGACTTGCACGAGTCTACCTAGTTCGCTAAGGATTTTGACGAGGTATCTCAGACGGAGGGTCAAACAGGAGGAAGAGCTGGTGATGACCAACCCAAAGTGTAGCTCATGATATTTAGATAGGCATGTCTGCTTTCGCGCTTTTATATTTTGACAGATCTGTAGTTGTAGCCTGTGTGGCTGATCTGTTCTATTTTGTCTATCAAAATATCTTTGTACTGAACTATCTTTGATCAATAATAAATGTTTTTGTCTTATTGCGACCTTTTGCATTCTAGGGTTTCCTGATTTTCCGGAAACCCTAGTACTTTTGTTCTCTAGCACGTGCTTGTATTTCTTTATAAATAGGTGCCTGATTGCTTTTATATTCTTCATTCTCCTGAAAATGTCTTCTTCTCCTCTGCTTGAAGAACTCGATACAGTAAAGAGGAAGAACATCTCCTTGGTCATCAAAAAATTTAAACTCTCCGATCAACTAATTCTGCTCAAGGAGAAGATCGGCTGCCTCTACCGCCTGCTGGAGAGGAAGAGGCAGAAAAAATGCCATTATAAGAAAGAGTGGTCTGAGCTTCGCCAGATAAATCGCCAGATGTATGAATAGAGGGCTGACTTGATCAAGTCAGTGAATCGTCTTACTGTCGCCGCCGATGAAGCTCATGTGCTCGCCAAGCAATCTGACAAGTACCGCCGCCGTCTGCATGAAATAGAATGTGAGCTCTGGCGGGTCCGCCGAACTCTGGCTTCAGATCGGAGGTCTCCTTCCAGATGAATATCTTGTGTTTATGAAATTTGGTAAACAAAATTTCCATCCTTCTTAGGCGTGTGCAATGTGCTTTTGTATCTTCCGAGTTTTCGATATAATGAAAGTATGTCTTGGATTTCTGCACTTTTGGCCGTACTGACCTTGTTTTCTGCATTTCCATATTTGTTTGTCATTTTTACCAGAATATCATAGTATGCTTGAGTTTTTMTTCAAAATTTCGTCCTTTCAATCGAACTTGCCTGCTCAAACAACGCGCGATTTGTGTTTTTGGTTTTATCTTCTTAAAACTCTGAATTTAGCTGAATCTGATCTGGGATCCGATCATCTAGAGCTATTTTCCTCAAACCTTAAGCTGACAATCAGGTCAGGCCTTAATACAGGTCTTCCTAGGGAACCTGTTCAGGCAAGTTAAAATATTTCAATAAATATCTCAAGAAAAAATTGAGGGTATTCACCCCTGGCCTAATCTGACGTAATCAGGTCGGGTAAAATCGAGGACATCCGTCCTTAGCAAATTCTGGCTTAAACTGACAATCAGGTCAGGTAAAGTCGAGGACATCCGTCTTTAGCCAATCCTGGCTTAAACTGACAATCAAGTCAGGTAAAATCAAGGACATCCGTCCTTAGCCAATCCTGGCTTAAACTGACAATCAGGTCAGGTAAAGTCGAGGACATCCGTCCTTAGCCAATCCTAGCTTAAATTGACAATCAGGTCAGGTAAAAATCAAGGACATCCGTCCTTAGCCAATCCTGGCTTAAACTGACAATCAGGTCAGGTAAAATCAAGGACATCCGTCCTTAGCCAATCCTGGCTTAAACTGACAATCAGGTCAGGTAAAATCAAGGACATCCGTCCTTAGCCAATCCTAGCTTTAATTATGCACACGTATTTTAATCTGGTGAACGAGGATAAACCTGCAAATTTATTCAAGAAAGGCAAACAAACATTAAAAACTTACAACTACGTATAGAATTTCCTTAAGTTAGCAATATTCCAAGCACGAGGGATCTCAGTCCCATCCAGTTCTTCTAATTTATAAGCTCCTCCGGACCAAGACCTGGACGATCCGTAGCGGTCCTTGTCACACAGCGTCTAACTTTCCTTTGGCCCGTCCCAGATCGGCTCTTTTAAGAATCAGGTCTCCCACTTGGAAGCGTCTCTCTCGAACTTTTTTATTGTACCCGTCCTCGCAACGTGTTCCATCCTCACCGTCAAGACCTGGGACGATCCGTAGCGGTCCTTGTCACACAGCGTCTAACTTTCCTTTGGCCCGTCCCAGATCGGCTCTTTTAAGAATCAGGTCTCCCACTTGGAAGCGTCTCTCTCGAACTTTTTTATTGTACCCGTCCTCGCACGTGTTCCATCCTCACCGTTGATTGATCTCTCTTCTCCTCAATCAAGTCTAAAGCATCTTGGATCAGTGCTTCATTCTGGGTTTGATCATAATTCTGCACTCGGTGAGTTCCCAAGCTGATTTCTGCAGGAACCACAGCATCCATGCCATATACAAGGCTAAAAGGGGTTTCGCCCGTGCTCTCCTTTGGGTTTGTGTGATACGCCCAGAGTGTCGCACTCAACTCTTCAACCCATTTCCCCCCAGATCTTTCTAATCATGACTTAAGCCCTTGGACAAGGATGCAATTAGTCACCTCGACCTGACCATTCACTTGTGGATGGTACACGGACGTGAAATGTTGTTGGATTTTCATCTTGGCACACCAAGCCTTGATTTTGGMTCCCATGAATTAGGTACCATTGTCTGATATCATCACCCTTGGCACGCCGAAATGACAGACAATATTCTTCCAGATGAATCCCATCACCGCCTCTTCCGTTATCTTTGCCAGAGCTTCCGCCTCGACCCACTTTCTAAAATAGTCTATGGCTACAATTAAAAATCTTTTTTGGGATGGGGCCATCGAGAACGGACCAACCAGGTCAATCCCCCATTTTGCGAAAGGGCAAGGGACCTTATTGTCAACAGTTCTTCCGCTGGTTGGTGAATCAGAGGAGCCATCTTCTGGCATTTTTCACACTTCTTTACAAAAACCTCGGCTTCTCTTCTCAACGAAGGCCAAAAGTAACCAGATCTTAAGACTTTGCTAGCTAGGGCCCTAGCCCCCATGTGATTTCCACAACAGCCCTCGTGAGTTTCTTTAAGGACATGGGTGCCTTCCTCCAAGCTCAGGCAGCGCAACAGAGGTCTTCCAAACCTACGCCGAAATAGAACCCCTTTAACCCAGCAAAAATGGGCAGATCTGACCTTCACCTTAGCTCTCTCTCTTTTATCTTCTGGCAGCTCTCCTTTTCCTAAGTAAGCCACGATAGGTTCACTGAACAGATCTGTTCTGCACCGAATTCTACGTCCGCCTTTAGCAACGTTATTGTCCGTTCCTTACAATTTGTGGCTGAGCTAGCTATCCTTGCTAAATAATCAGCTCTGTCATTTTCCTCTCGAGGAATCTGAAGTACCGTGCAGCCCTTCATATCCCTGACCAGTTCCCTGAACTTAGCCAGATATTTCTGCATGTTCTCTTACATGGTTTCAAATTCACCACTTATTTGTTTGCAAACCAGCTGGGAATCCACCTTAGCACACACTTGCTCTGCACCCAGGTCATTCGCCATTTGAATTCCCTTAAGAGAGCCTCGTACTCGGTGGAATTATTGGAAAGTGAATGATTCAGGCGTACCGCAAACTCAGTGGACACACCTGCTGGGTCTATCAAGACGATTCCAACCCCACATCCCTGGTTACAGACAGAGCCATCCGTGAAGATTGTCCATTCTTTCAGCTCGCCAGGAGGGCCAGTCATTTCTTGCATAAAATCCGCCAAGGCCTGAGCCTTGATTGTTGTTCTTGCCTCGAACGCAATATCGAATTCGCTGAGCTCTATTATCCATTTGGCCAGCCTTCCAGATGCTTCTGGATTGTCCATTATGGCTTTCAAAGGCAGGTTAGTTCGCACCATTATGCTATGAGAGAGGAAGTATGGCCGCAGCTTGCGAGCTGTTCCAACCAGAGCTAGCGTCGTTTTTTCTACCTCCATATACCTTATCTCTGCCTCATGCAAGACCTTGCTCCAAAAGTAAACCGGATTCTGTATTTTACCTTCTTCCCTGATCAAGACAGAGCTAACCGCCTGCTGTCCTACGGATAAATATAAGATTAGGGGCTCTCCTTGAACGGGTTTCGTGAGCAAGGGCATGCCATCCAAGTGCTCTTTCAACAATTTGAATGCCTTTTCACACTCGTCGCTCCATTGAAATTTCGATCTCTTCCGCAGGTCCTGAAAGAATGGCAAGCTCTTCTCTCCAGACCTGGATACAAATCTACTTAAGGCATTAATTCGCCCTGCCAAGCATTGCATTTCTTTCACGTTCCTAGGCGCCTGCATTTCTATAATTGCTCTAAACTTCTCGGGATTTGCTTCAATACCCTTCTCTGTCACCATATACCCTAGAAATTTTCCAGCTCTTACCCCAAACATGCACTTCTTGGGGTTGAGCTTCATTCTATACCTTCTCAAGGTAGCAAACGTTTCTTTCAGGTCTTCCACATGCGAGGTTGCCTTAATGCTCTTCACTAACATATCATCCACATATACCTCCATGTTCCGCCCTAATTGCTCCTTAAACATTTTATCCACTAGCCTCTGGTATGTAGCTCCCGCGTTCTTGAGCCCAAACGACATCACCACATAGCAGTATGTTCCCTTTGGGGTTATAAAGCTAACACGCTTCCAATCCTCCTCAGCCAACCTGATCTGGTGATAGCCTTGTGAGGCATCCATCATGCTCAGGAGCTCACATCCAGAGGTGGAATCAACGAGCTGGTCAATTCTCGGCAAGGGGTAGTGGTCTTTCGGGCAAGCGCGATTGAGGTCCCTGATGTCGATACACATACGCCGGTCATCCTGGGTCTTGGGAACCAGCACAGCGTTGGAGAGCCACTCGGGAAATTGTATCTCCTGGATATGCTTGGCCCTTAACAACTTTTCCACTTCGGCTTCAATGATGGTTTCCTTCTCAGGCCCAAAATTGTGTTTCTTCTGCTTAACTGGCTTCACGTCTGAGCTGATGTTGAGGTGATGCTCTGCCACCTTTGGGTCGATCCCTACTAGGTCTTGAGGAGACTAGGCAAACACATCAGAACTGTCTCTCATCAGTGCGACCAGGTCTTTCAAAACTTTCGGACTGAGGGTCGTTCCTACGCGAAGGACCCGGCTCTCATCCCCTGTGACTATTTCGACCATCATCATCCCTTCCTCTCTTCTAGCCAGATCTGTTCTTGGTTGCTCCACCCTAGCCCTTTTGCTCTATCTTTCCTCCTCAGAATTCCTCTTGATGCACTCAACATATGTCTGTCGTGAGGCATATTAGTCACCTCTGACCTCTCTCGTTCCATCCTCCGCCGGGAACTTCATCTTCATGTGAAAAACCAATATGACGGCCTGAAACTAGCTTAAGGACGGCCAACCAAGCATCACATTATAAGAAGATGGGGCATCCACCACCAAGAAACGCACCGTTCTGGTTACCCTGTCCGGTTCTTCTCCCAACGTCAAAAGGAGCCTCACCACGCCCAAGGGCTTCAGGGCTCCCCCCGCAAAACCCACCAAGGAAGTTGTCACCTCTTCCAACTCTACGTCCAATTTCAATTGTCAAAAGCAATCGTAAAACAAAATGTCGGCAGAACTTCCAGTATCCACAAAAATTCGCCTCACATTATAATTAGCAATGGTCGCCGTTATGACCAAGGCATCCATGTGAGGGGCCAAGATGCCATCACCATCTTCTGACCCAAAACAGATGTTGGGGGCCGAGGTCATTTGCCCCACATCACATGATATCCAGACCAAATCCTTCGCAGCTCTGATGTAACTATGCTGCGTCCGTTTAGAGTGCTCTTCCAGCTCTCCTCCGACAATCATCTGGATTTCTCCATGAATGACCTGAGTTTGATCAGGTCGCCTCCCGTCAGAGCGACCTCTATCCTGATCTCTCTTGCCCTGCTGAGACCGGTCATAACTCTTATTGCCAGATCTGGCCTCTTCTCTCCTCATGCGAACGTACTCCTTCAGGTGCCCTGCTTGGACCATCCTTTCCAACTCATCTTTCAGATGGGTGCACTGATCGGTATCATGCCCATACTCGTTATGAAAGCGGCAGAAGCGGTCAGACCTTTCCTTCCTAGGCCTCTGCGAGTATGTCTTGGGCCACTTCAGGTCTGGGTGCTTCTCGATTGCCTGCAGAATCTCACCCTGTGGAGTTGCCAAAGGGGTATATCTGTCAAAGCGAGGTCTTCCTCCAGGTAGGTCTGACCATGGCTTTTTTACAGCTCCCCTTTCTTCACGATCATATCTTTCTCTCTTCCTTTCTCCCTCATCCTTGATCTTTAAAGCCTCTTCTAGGTGAATATACTTCTCAGCTCGTTCCAGGAGCTCTCCAAACTTCAGGGCTGGTTTAACAACCAATTATTGGAAAAATTCACCTCTCCTCAGACCCTGCGCCAAAGCATTCACCAATAGTTCCTCCGACGTGGAAGGTAACTCCAGCTTAGCATTAGTGAAATGATTAATATAGGTGCGCAGACTCTCCCCTTCCTTCTGCTTAAGGCTAAACAGTTCTAGAGGCATCTTCTAGTACTTCCTGCAGCTTGTAAACTGGTGCAGGAAGGCCAAACTGAACTCATCAAAATTACTAATAGAGCGAGGCAGCAACTGGCTAAACCAGAGCTGTGCTGACTTGGTAAAAGTCATTGGGAAGACTCGGCACATAACAGCGTCCGAAAATTTATGCAGAGATGCCGCGATCTCGAAATGATTGAGATGGTCCCACGGATCTGTGGTTCCATTATACTCAAAGCCTAGGGAGCGATATGAGGCCGGCACGTCGTCACGCATGACCTCATCTGTGAATGGAGTACCCCGCCGTGCCGGCACTGCACCAGTATTCGTCAGTTTTCTCTTGAATTCCCACACCTCTTTTTGCAAACTCTACATTTCCTCAGCCAGATCTGGGTTAGTCTATCCAGATGCTTCACTGTTAGAGGTGGAAAAGTGGTCATCCCCATGCCGGTGAGGGGTGTGATCCATATGATGATTACATGGTGGTTCTGTCTCCACCACCGAGACTGTTCGTTCTGGCCTTGCGCCGGAGGGCGGCGTTGCCATCTCTGCAAACTTCTTCTCCACGGATGTTTCCACAGCTTTGCCGATGAGTTGGGACAGATTTCGGATAAAGGTATCATTGAACAACCCCCCAGCGACAGGGATCAGCTCCTCGGAAGGGGGCGGCGCAGTGACCGATCCAGCCGCAGCCGACGGCTCTACCCCCCGGGGCCTCACTGTCGATGTCTCTGCCGATCGTGGCATAACCCACGGTGTGGCGGAGCTGGGAGTTCCACCGAGCTCCCCCACCAAATTTCTTCGCAAACCGTCAGAAGACATGGAAAATACTCACGTCTTAGCTTGATCGAGTTTTCCCACAGACGGCGCCAATTTGTTCCAGCCCAAAAAGTGAACTACCGGAATAACACTTGAAAAACCCAAGAGCTTCCCGAACCTACACCACAAACTCAAGTTACAAAGGACCACCGGTGGTTTTCCGGTGGAAACCTCTCCGATGCTTAAGTCAATAAGCTTTTGAGGTGTTTTTCCAGAAAATAAGAAGGAATGCTTCAAGAGAATGACATACCTCTCTCAGCCTTGAGGTTGGGATATTTATAGTTTCTCCCAGTGGGGCCCCAGCCGGGATCTCAGGGGCACAGGCCGCGAATCTTGGGCCGTTAGGCAGCGACTACAGACAAGTGGTCCCACTTGTCTCCTTAGCGGAGATCAGAAAATCAGATCTGTCTTGATCTTATTTCCAGTGCTACCTTCTCGGGGGCAACCCGGTAGACCATCTTTGTCAGGTGAAGAGGATTATCTTGGCCAGCTCTGTTTTCTAAAGGGCCAATTTAACAGCCCTGGTTTATCCTGAGCCAATCTTCTGATGTTCCAAAAATCTGCCTAGCGTAACCTTCTATAAGGAGGAGGTCAGGTCTTGTTTTTAGGGGAAGACCTATCCAAAATTATAGGTTGTTTCTGGTCTGGTCGCGCTTTATCTAGTGGTGTTTCAGGCCAGGTCTACCCTCGACAGGTCTGACACATTCCAGGCCCATCAGAACCGCTTGGGAAAGGACACCGTATACGTAAACCATCGTCACGTCTCAAGGATTTCATCACTCACATTATCCGTATTAAAGAACCCGTCACTCCTACTACTTCACTTTGTTCACCCCCTTCAAAGCGGTCCTCAGGTACACCTTTTCCGCTTGCTTATTATGTTAATTGTGATGGTTTTTCTGTGAGGCACAAAAAAATTTTGGCAACGATTACTACGGGCGAAGAACCAATATCATTTTTTGAGGCAAATAAGAGTCCAAAGTGGCGTATAGACATGAAAGAAGAGATCGATGCATTAGTCCGAAATGGTACTTGGACTTTGGAGGATTTGCCACCGGGAAAAACGGAACTCGGATGTAAATGGGTCTACAAGATCAAGTATAAAGATGACGCCTCCATTGAGCGTTATAAAGGTCGACTTGTGGTGTTTGGAAATCGATAAATACCCGGGATTGACTTTCATGAGACTTTTGCTCTTGTGGCGAAGATGGTGACAGTGCGAATATTTCTAGCAGCTGCCGTGGCTAGGAATTGGGAGCTTCATCAGATGGATGTACACAACGCCTTTTTGCATGGCAATCTGGATGAGGAAGTATACATGAAACTACCCCCGGGCTTCGCTTCCCCTGTTCCTGGTAAGGTGTGTCGTCTCCGGAAATCATTGTATGGTCTCCGCCAGGCTCCTAGAAAATGGTTTGCTAAACTCTGTGCCGCATTGAATAATTTTGGTTTTCAGCAATCGTATGCAGATTACTCGTTATTTTTTTATGTGAAAGGGACTGTGTCCCTTCATGTCCTTGTATATGTGGATGACTTAATTATTGCAGGGTCATCTCAAGATGAGGTGATACGATTCAAGAAGTATGTCAGTGATTGTTTTCACATGAAGGATCTTGAAATTTTAAAATATTTTCTTGGTCTCGAGGTAGCCCGTGGAAATGAAGGGTTATTTCTTAACCAAAGGAAGTACATTATTGATATTATAACTGAGACAGGTTTGTTGGGAGAAAAACCAGCTACAACTCTGATGGAACAAAATCATCAGTTGGCTCGATGTGAGGGGGAGTTGTTTTCGGAACTAGGGCGTTA
This sequence comes from Phtheirospermum japonicum, assembly GCA_014905375.1. Classification (NCBI taxonomy): domain Eukaryota; kingdom Viridiplantae; phylum Streptophyta; class Magnoliopsida; order Lamiales; family Orobanchaceae; genus Phtheirospermum; species Phtheirospermum japonicum. The sequence goes on from BMAC01000035.1 coordinate 1,199,302, forward strand.
TAGACGACTCATTGGCCGTTTGATCTATTTAACCATCACTCGTCCAGAATTGAGTTACTCGGTCCATATTCTAGATCAATTTATGGGTGCGCCTTTGGTTGATCATTGGGAAGCTATGCTTCGTGTGGTTCGATACCTGAAAGGGTGTCCGGGTCAGGGAATTCTCTTACGAAGGGACTGTAATTTGAATATATACGGATTTTGTGACAGCGATTGGGCAAGTTGCCCTTTGACTAGGCACTCGCTGACTGGTTTTCTTGTTTTACTCGGTTCTTCTCCGATTTCTTGGAAGACTAAGAAGCAACCGATCGTATCTCGTTCTTCGGCCGAGGCAGAATATCGTTCAATGGCTACTACCACGTGTGAGTTGAAATGGCTGAAAACAATATTACTTTGTTTGGGCGTTAGACATGATCGCCCGATGCGACTATATTGTGACAGTCAAGCGGCTTTGAATATAGCAAAGAACCCAGTCTTTCATGAACGCACGAAACATATTGAGATGGACTGTCATTTTGTTCGTGATGAGGTTCAATCACGTAATATTATTATGTCATATATACGGACCGACAATCGGTTGGCGGATATATTCACCAAAACTCTTGGGAAACCGCAATTTTCGTTCTTACTTCGCAAGTTGGGAATTCGAGATCTTCATTCTTCAACTTGAGGGAGAGTATCAAGCCGCGTCCGTAATTGTAGTATATAATTACGGTCATATATTTTGAGAATATTTTATGGGTTGTTAATTAGTTTCCTAACTTAGCAAATAATTAACCTAATATGTTGTATATATATTCAGCCTCTCCGAGGAAAGAAATAAGAAAATAGAACAACAACTTTATTTTGATGAATAAACATTATTCTTCACAAATCTGTTCATACAGATTCTAATAAAATTAGAATTTTAGATTTTAACTTCAAATATTTGAAGATAGAACAAGTCCAATTTCTTTTTAAATTATTTTTGTAAATTTATTTAAAGTGTTATTTTTATTTTCTCACTTAATATCATACATTTATCTTTTAAAATATATAATAATAAAACATAGAAAAAAAAAATCAAAGTTCATAAATCACGCGTGCTTCTCATATATATATATATATATATATATATATATATGGAATTAGAATTTCTGATTTAACTTCAAATATTTGAAAATAGTTCAAGTCAAATTTCCTTTTAATTTATTCAAATTTTTATTTGTATTTTCTTAATTAATCTCATACATTTAAAAAAATTGAAAATAACATAGGAAAAAATTAAAAAAATATATGAATTTCACATTTTAAAAAACCCCCAGCTAAAACTGGTGAAATCGTGAGCCGACGGTTCACAAACCGCCAGGAGCCGGTCGATTCCATGGTTCGGATGCGGTTCGGTCGTGCTATATGTATATCAAATCATTTGATTTAGTTTTTTCTTGTGCATTGTCCCATCGATTGTGGGTTTGTTTTAGAAATAAAATAAAAAATTGTTGTGTATTGTTATATTCTTAATATTTTTACAATTTCAATTAGAAAATGACCCAATAAAGAAAAAGAGATCACTTATCCCACTATTTTTTATCAAGTTTATATTGATTCTCTTTGTCGCTAAAAAATGGTGCAACATATTACAAATGATCAATTATTAGAAGTGATTAAACCAAAAAGATTGGTTACCAAAAATATGGGGTACTAACCTCAAATTTGAGATCAGCGACCTAAACAGCTTCCAAACATGTCACCGCAACCTGATAAGCCTCCGAAATTCCTCCTGGCGACCTAGCGAATCCCAATCCTGCAAAACAACACCTTCAGCCGATTCGGTGATCAGACACTGGAAGGTCCTCCGATGCTTAAGTCAGATAGTGCGAGAGATAATTCAGAGAACAACCCGTCAATAAAAACACAGAGCTCCCAACGCTAATGCTAGCATAGGATGAACAACAAGAGAGGTATGCACCCCTTTTATAGAGACAAGAGAAGTCCTCCCCAAGCCAGGGTTTCCTTCTCCCACCACAATTCCATAAATACCACGACTGACTTAGAATTAGGACTCCTCCTATATGCTAAGTTCCCATAAATAATAAATCTCCCATTACATTACCAGAATAGGCCTGGGCCTACAATTCTTTCCATAGAGTTTGTCGGGACCCCATAAGACCATCCATGAGGCCATTCGGGCTTAATATTTATAAAGCCCATAACCGAGCTAAAAGATAGCACCCAACACACAAGCATAAGAGGTCGCGACCCTATATGAGAACTCATCCTCATACTCTAGGTCACTACTCTTCAAACCAGCTCGCTCACCTCCCAGAAGAAACCAATCAGCTCGCTCACCACCCTATAAAACCAGCTCGCTCACCTCCCAGAAGAAATACCCCTTCCAGGAAATGAGGTCGCTTACCATAAATAACCACATATATCACGTATGGATTTTTAGTGACATATCAGCTAGTCCCCCATGTTCTAGCTGATTGAGTTACGAAATCAGGTAGGACATGTAAACAGAAAGTTAAGAGAGTACAACCACCAAAAATAACAATAAAGCATAAACATACATAAATCACCCAGCCATCTCACCAAACCATATTTTAGAATAACCCAGCTCGGCATACCGAGCTATAACATCAATCACCCCATAAGAATTTACCACATAAAACCGCGACCCCCAAAAGGTCAGCTCGCTGAGCTCGCTCATCCTCCAAGAAGAATGCTCCTCTTGAAAGAAGAGACCAGTGAGTCCCCAGGCCGAGTCCCCAGACTCCATTCCTGACGACCGGAGACCATAAAACCTTCCCTCCGCAGCCTGAAGTTATAACCGGGCACAATAATACAAGAAAATACAATCATATGCTTTTGAAAATTTAAAACACCATAAGCCATTTACTTGACCTAAAACAAGTCGATCAAAAAATCATTCCATACCACAAACCATAATCATTACTTAACCATAACCATTTCGTTAGCTCGCCAAGACCCCATACCATAATCCACAATAGCCCAACTCTCAATATCGAGCTGTTATAATACCACTTATCTGACAAGAGCTCACCACCTAAAACCACGACCTCTGAAAAATCAGCTCGCTCAACCCCAGGAAGAATGCTCCTCCTAGAAGAAGAGGTCGCTTAAAAACCCCCATAATTCATTTTGAACGACCTGAAATATCCATCAACCTATAATCACAAAAACTATCCATTCCCGACCTACAATCGTACGCAGGCACAATAACCCAAAACATATAATCATGCATTTTTAGTAAGTCAAAACACCATAAACCCTTTACCCGACCTAAAAACAGGTTAGACAAAAAGTCATCCCATACCAGAAACCATAGCCATGTGAAATTAATTAAGTATCGCTCCATAACCATTAATACCAATGAGCCTTTGCTAACCATAAAAGCATAGAAACCCATAAAACCATAAACCATAAAGATATCATCGACCTAAAATAGTCGGACAGTAAACCATTGCACCCACAAATTATTACTAACCTAATAAAAGCGTCAGCCCGTTCCATATAAACCATCACCAACCTAACAAAAGTGTTAGCCCATAACACACTCATACAATATACGCTGAATCGAGCAAAAACCATATTAAACCACTTATGACCCAGAAAAACTATTCAGTCCCCCAAGTTTAAATAATTTGAACCAAATAAAACATTTAGACCATACACAATCCAAATACAACAATATCATGGGACTGAAAACCACTCAGTCCCCCATGTGCAAATAAGGTGAAACAACCAGATCGTACCAACTCAATTAAACCAAAGGCGACCAAGAAAACTACGTAGTCCCCCAAGTTAATGCAACCAAGTAGTGCAAACATGTTAAAGAAAATGCCAAATAAACCTGTTTTACACATAGGTCGCAAGATCAATCAAATAGAATAACAAGCACAGAGTCTACCAAGAACATGTAAAACAAACATGCTCGAATCAAAAACCACAAAAACCCAGCAAATTATAAGCTATATAAAATTAGCCAAGAGAAGGTGAACCTAACTCACATGAAGGAACATATAAATCAAATATGTTCTAAGGCACACAAAATTATAAAATATGGGAAAAATACGTAAGTCAAACATATCCTTCCCATAAGCGAGCTCAAGTATGTAAGTCAAACATACTTTAAGTCGAAAAGTAACCATCCGCCCCGAAGGGTAATAAAAACAACCATCCGCCCCGAAGGGTAATAAAATAACCATCCGCCCTGAAGGGTAATAAAACAACCAGCCGACCTATACAAGCATCGGTTCATAAATCAATCATTTCGCCCTGAATGGTAAAACACATCACCGCCCCGAAGGGTAAAACATACATAATCCGCCCCGAAGGGTAAACCACATCACCGCCCTGAAGGGTAAAACGCACACAGACGCCCCGAAGGGTAAAATACCATAACCGCCCCGAAGGATAAAACACCATAACCGCCCCGAAGGGTAAAATACCACAATCGCCCCGAAGGGTAAAACACCATAACTGCCCCGAAGGGTAAAACACCATAACCGCCCCGAAGGTTAAAATACACACAATCCACCCCGTAGGGTAATAAAACATCCATCCGGCCTAATGAAAGCGTCGAGGCTTACCAATTACCATAAAATCTTCAGCCGACCTAATAAAAGCGTCGGGCTTTAACCATAAAACCCATATCAGATCATAAAGTGTAGATCGCATAAGATTGTCAAGACCGTAATGAAGTCATAGAGACCGTAATGAGGTCGCAAAGACCTTAACGCGATCGCAGAAACTGTAACAAAGTCGTATGAACCTTACCAGGGTCGCAGAGACCTTAACTGAGTCGTAGAGACCTTAACTGGGTCGTAGAGACCTTAACATAAAACCTCTCCTCAATTATGCGACCTCTTCATGCTGAATTGACCATCTCCAAGTTAGATGTCGGGCAACCCACAAATTAACCTTATAAACCCAAGTTAATACGAACTAAACAGGCCCTGCACTCAAATCTGTTAGCATAATCATAGAAAATATCATCCGAATATCGCAACCTTACTCGTGCCAATAATATGTTAATCAAACACTTTGCAAATCAAGTGTTTTCCTTTCCCATAACCACAGTCATCATACCACCATAAAACCATATAAGATCAAACAAAACTGTCACGCAGTTCTCAGCACGTATTATGACTTTGAGGATTTAACTGTTTTGATTTATAATCAATTAGAGAAAAAATTATATACCATTGGGAATCCCTACGATTCTAGTTTCTTACACAAAAATCGGATCTCAAAACGAATAATCCAACAGTGAGTTATCCCCATTTTACTGAAGTGTGGCAGTGCAGTATTTTCATACGAGAATGTGCAAGAATGAGCAACTCTTAGTGTGTTCATAACCATATAGAATCAAATAAGTCCTCCCCAACCAAGTGTTAAACCACACGCATATCCCCACAAAATAAAACCACATAAATCCAATTAGCATTCTCCACGTATGATTAATATCTCATATAATCAAATGAACCACACATTTATCCCCATTAAATCAAACAAAGAAACCATAAGTCTATTCCCAATGTAAATCAAATCCATGAGCAAGTCCGCCATAATCAATCAAACCATACCATCCCCATTTAAACACATCTAAAAGAAAAGAAATACTTATCTTGATTTTGATGATTTTATTGCGTTTGATTGATACGCGACCTTATCGCCTTAGACTTCGAGCAACAGAATAAATCGACCTTGAATATTTGGACACGCGACCTCATCTCGTTTGTTTGCGTTGACCATTCCCGGGTTAAATTCTAGGAAACACATAGAGTAACACTTAAAAACCAATATTAATACAAACTAAACAAATAGACCTGCACTCAGTCCGTTAGTATATGATCATAAAAATAATCAATAAGTAAGATGCGAGCATTGCAACCCTTACTCACGCCCACAAACCTTCAAAACCAATCTCCAACACCATTCATATTTAACCACAATATATCGTAAATATTATATCCAAAATTCAACTTCATCCAAAGGTTAAATTGTGCATAACTTAATTTTTAAAAGAAACTAGACAAACAGTCTTGGGAAATAGGATCAGCTCTATTTAAAATTCTTTATAGGATTTTTCTGAACTCACATTCCAATCTCACCGTTCAGATTGAACTCCAATATGTTTAGAATAATATATCAAAATTTCGGCTTGATCCAACGGTTTTATTGTACACAATCGCATTTTGAGAAATGCTGCGCAGAATTTTCCGAAAATAAAATCTGCTTTACTCGAAAATTTATATATATTTCTTCGCATCTCAAAATACGATCTCCACTGTCAAAATGTAATTCAAAAGGTCCTTGAGGTTTTGTAAAAATTTCAATGCGATCAAACAGTTGAAACGTTAGAAAATGATTTTTCAAATCTACAGCACAATCAGGTTTTAGACCTACGAAAATTGTGTATTCTCACGTCTTTTGCTCAAGGACTCGATGTCCCTCTTTCCCAAAGACGGCGCCACTTGATAATACCAAAAAAATTGGTTACCAAGATTAGGGGGTACTAACCTCAAATCTGAGATCAGCGACCTAAACAGCTTCCAAACAAGTCACCGCGACCTGATAAGCCTCCAAAATTCCTCCTGGCGACCTAGCGAATCCCAATCTTGCAAAAGAACACCTTCAGCCTCCGATACTTAAGTCAGATAGTGCGAGAGATAATTCAGAGAACAATCCGTCAATAACAACATAGAGCTCCCAACGCTAATGCTAGCATAGGATGAACAACAAGAGAGGTATGCACCCTTTTTATAGAGACAAGAGAAGTCCTCCCCAAGCCAGGGCTTCCTTCTTCCACCACAATTCCATAAATACCATGACTGACTTAGAATTAGGATTTCTCATATATGCTAAATTCCCATAAATAATAAATCTCCCATTAAATTACCAGAATAGGCCTGGGCCTGTAATTCTTTCCATAGAGTTTGTCGGGACCCCATAAGACCATCCATGAGCCCATTCGGGCTTAATATTTATAAAGCCCATAACCGAGCTAAAAGATAACGCCCAACACACAAGCATAAGAGGTCGCGACCCTATATGAGAACTCATCATCATACTCCAAGTCGATACTCTTCAAACCAGCTCGCTCACCTCCCAGAAGAAACCAACCAGCTCGCTCACCCCCAGAAGAAATACACCTTCCAGGAAATGAGGTCGCTTACCATAAATAACCACATATATCACGTATGAATTTTTAGTGACATATCAAAAAGATTATTTGATTTCTTTTATTGAGAATGATGTATTTTTACAATTCTCGATGATGATGTCATAGATCGCACTCTAGAAATAAGACTCCCACTTTTGACATTTACTTTTCTTATTTTTTCTCATAATTTTTCTCAGTTTTAGCTAAACCAGCAACAATATTCACACCTCACTTTTTTCCCATTTGAACTCAAAATATCACATTTTTCACTCCAAAAATATCTTCCATTTTTAGACCGATGATATTTGCAGACTGTAACCCTTTTTGGATATCATCTTTTACATAAAAACTGCACCATGTGACACCATAGTTGGACACAATAATAAATGGTCCCAAGTTGAATGGACAACCTACAATTCACAACTTGATGTTTTTACTCTTTACTGTCGTACATATTCATTTTCATACATTTCAAATTAATATTTTTTGTTCTTAATTACGTGACATTTTCTTGCAGCCCTTTCTATTGTCACCATTGGTTTGTAATGCATTGAACCTAACAAAGACGAACATGTGGCATACACGGCCGGAACATGAAATGCTCCTCATAAGTCTTCACTGTTACATAATAAAATCTTAGCGAAAGCCATCGCTATAATTGAGGAACCATCATATTAAATTATTAAGAATCGTAAGTTAATTTTCGGAAACATGCCTGAATCCATATGCAATTGAATTTGGGGTTTGACCTTCTAGGACAATACGTATTCAATCCTTTGTTTGGTCTAAGACTGCGAGTACCAGGATTGGGATTCCGAATCCCAATTCTCATTTGTTCTACGACTCTAATTTCCAATCCACAATCAACCATTTCTTACACCTAACCCCGCACTCATCTCTTTTATCACATCATCATTATATTTAAAAAATTAAATATTACTAAATACAGTAAAATAATACACAACCATCCACTTTTCAGACATGATTTGATATCAAATACAATATAAAAATATATTATCATCCACTTTCCAGACATGATTTGACATCTACAGTAAAAAGTAAAGAATTTTGAATCCTATAACAAACAAAGATTCTTACTATTTACAGAATTCTGAATACTCAAGATTCTAAATACCAGAATCCAGAATCCCAACGAAACCTAGTCCAAATAACCCCTTAGAGAACCTTTTAGCTTTTTTTGTATGCTCTCTTGAGTCATCTAGGGTTTACCTATTTTAGCCCATCATTAAAATAGATAGTCAATTGAGTATCTACACATTACAAGCCCACATCATATTAAATACATTAAAGTCCAATACTTTATACTTTATTTGATCACTTTTAATTAGGCTTTCTTATTGACAGTCCACGTTATATAATTATTTCACATATAAGCTCAATGTTGGATTAAGAAACCAATATTCACCTCCTTTCAATGGCAAAACAAAACCCATCAAAGTCCAACTTTCCGACATGATTGTCGATGTTTATAGCAATGTCTTTGGTCCCCTTAGTTCATGCCAAGAAATGTCTTTGTAGATTCAATTGTAATTATAATTTCATTTGAATGTTATGCATATTTTTCATTTTTATTTCGTGAGGTTGTGTGGTTTTAAATAATAATATTAGTTTATTAATTTTCTGCCATACCTCCAGATTTAAATTCCTGAATGAGCCAAGCAAAACGCGTATATATGTGGGAATTGGATTCGGCCCAGTTGTAAAGGGCATTTTTTCAGGGCAAGCAGACTCAGGTTCAAGTCCCATTGGGTGCGTGAGTGTGTGATAAAAAAGAAAAAAGAAAGAAATAAAAGCTACCCTCAATTAATTAAAACACACAATTTTTAATTACTCCTAATTAACACACTTTAATTACCCTCCTTTTAACAATTAACTACCCTAATTAACATACACTACCCTCAATTAATTAACACACCCATTACATTGCATCTCATTCTTTATTTTTAATTACCTCTTTTAATTACCCCTAATTAACACACACACGGATAAAAAAGAAAAAATAACAACAAAAGTTACCTCAATTAATTAACACACACACACGGATAAAATAATACAAAGAAACAAAAGCTACCCTCAATTAACATAAGGATAAAAAGAAACAAAAGAGGTACACAACAAAGGTTTAATATTTGACAAACCAAAACCTTTTATTTTTGGGAGAATTCGTTACTGCTCGCTGCTCTCTGTTGTGGATTTATACCGGCGCCATCATTTTTTACCATCGTTGTTAGACATTGTCCACGTCTGTCTCTTCGATTATCTCTTTAGTTTTTTCTAATTTTTTAATTTTTTTTCTTTCTTATTTCTAGGGCTTATTATTTTGGTCGATTTTTTTTATGAAATTCGGGCCTTCAGCCCACAATGGATTGAAAAATTAAGGTGAATAATTATGTGTTGTTTATTGGTCGAATTTTCGGATGAAATTCGGGTCTTCATTCTGTTGTGGGTTGAGAAATTGAGATGATTTCTTTTTTGTGTGTGTGATAATTACTATTTTTGTGCAATAGGAGTTTTGATACTTATTTTCTAGTATTTTGATAGTTATATTGTTCAATAGGATTAATTTGCTTCAAATGGGAAAATCAGTTACACTTGACAATTTTTTTTCCAAGAAAAAGAATAAACGAATTAGATCCAACTACTCTTATAACTCCATCTCGTGTTCGCTTTTTCCCAAGAAGTGACCCTCCCAAAATTATTTTTTTCCAAAAAAAAAAAAAGAAAGAATAAACGAATTAATTTTTTTCCTCTCTCGAGAAGTGCCCCCTCCAAAATTACGATCCTGGATCCACCCCTGCAAACACTTGTGTTAGGCCAGATTGATGGGTTATGACTCGTCAGGCCATTCGACCCGATACTATAATATATTGATTCTGGTATTATAATATATTAGTTTTTGTACTCAAAAGTATTAATTTTTTCATAAATCTCTGAGCCATGTTATGATGTATTGGTTTTCATACTATAATGTATTAGTATTACGATGTATTGTTTATTTACTATAATATATTGATTTTTGTAATATAGTATATTTGTATAAAATTTTGGCCAAACGGATGATCCGTTAATTCGGCCTGACAAGAGTGTTGCCCTTTTTATAATGTATGTATGCATATATGGTAGGATATGATTGGATATGGGGGTTGGGTTAGTGCAAATGCATGGAATGGATTTAGTGGTATAATGCTTGTTGTCATTATCCTCTACCCGTCACGGACAGGGGATCAGTTCTGTCTCAACTCATGTCTAATCTATTTATTAATTTTCATAATTATTAATAATTTATTTTTTAATTTTTAAAGTAAATTCGTTAATAATATTATTTACATACTTAAGAAAATACTCAAAAGATATTACATTTCAACCCATGTCTAATTTTAATTAATTAATTATTATTATTCAATCATATTATATTTTAATGTTTAGATTAAGTTTATTAATAAAGAAATATTCAAAAGATGTAATAAAATCAACCCGTTCGCATTGTACCTCGTGTCTAATCAATATTTATAAATTATTATTATATAATTTTATATTTTTATTTATATACTTAGACTAGTTTAGCACCCGTGTATTATACGGGATTTATCAAAAATTAATATAAAAATATTTGTGATAATTAAAGAATTTTTAAATCTAAAAATAAAAAATTCAAAAGATATTGTATTTTCAACTCGTGTCTTGTACTGATGTCTAATTACTATTTAATAAACTATTTTTTATTGCTAAATAATTGTATACTAGTGTAACACCCGTGCATTTCACGGGATTTATAAAAATAAATACAAATTATACAATTTCGGAAATGTATTAAAACCATGCCACAAATTTTTCAACACTAATTATTAAAAACTTATTTAGTAGTAATTTGTTTAAATAAATACGAATTATAAATTCTCGAAAACATATTAAAACCATGCGACAAATTGTTGAACTCTAATTACGAAAAATTTATTTAAAAATATTTTCTTTGTTCCCCTCGTGTTACGGGGGATTTGCACACAGTTTGCTTCAATTTCTAAATATATTATATCTAAAACCTTCATTCTTTCTACATTCATTTTGGGGTGTTTATGAAATAGCTAAAAGAAATTGTTTAAGAGGCATTATATAATACATAATTAAATCTCAAAATTCGAGCAAATAATTACAAAATAATATATCATTTATATTATTTTAGTAATTACTCACATAATAGTTCAAAATAAGATCATATCAAAGAATCGAGAATTCAATACTCTCATCACATAATCACACGCTATATTCTTGAGAAATATATAAGTCATAAATAAAAATCAATACCACTTCTTAATATATAATTTATTAATATATAAGAATATAGTGCGGTTGTTTTGTTTCCTTTTTTTCGGATGATTATTTTTCTTCTTTTTTTTCATATTTATTAGAATTTTATTTTAGTTTTTTTAGGATTCTATTTTAAGTTGTTTATTTATATTATTAAATTATGAAAAGGAATGTAGTATACTATTAGGACAATAAATCCTATTTTTCATAATTTATTAATATATAAGAATATAATGAGGCCCGGATGACACGTAAGCACCATAATTTTTTATTTGTCAAACGAAGTATACGAAGCAGACACGTAGGATAGGAAGATTTTGCATTAATATATGGGGGAGATTTTAATATTTAGATTAAATTCATTAATAAATTTGTTTTCATACTTAGAGAAATCCAAAAGTTGTTACATTTTCAATCTGTATCCAACTCTATTACTTAACTAGTGTAGACACCCGCGTATTACGCGGGTAGAACGAAATAAATACATAATAAAATAAAATTAAAAAACAAAATTTAAATATTGAAAATCGAATTGTTCATGCAATAAAGAAAATGTTCATTGAGGTTTTGAAAAAAAAAATTGTATGCAATATTTAATGTCTTACTAACAATGTTACCATCGTCTTCGCAGCATAAGATTTTTAATCTTTTACGACTCTTCACCCAAGAGATGGCGACATAGAGCTGACCATGACTAAAAATAGGTCTTGTTAAGCACAAACCAACATTGGATAGAGTTTGACATTAACTCTTGTTTATTTTCAATTGGTTGCAAATAATGGTTGTTAATGAATAAAAGTGGTAAATRTATAAATGTTTACATGTATATGCACTAAATTTTAGTATAAACACATAGGGAAAGAAAAAAATATACATTATCTTCAAAGAGCCGCAAAAAAATATAGGAAATTTGATCTATTAGTCTTTAAACATCTGAAAAAAAAATCCAACAATCTGCAAAAAAAAATAAAAATTCCTTATTATTAAACTTTCTTATTATTGAAGGTTCTAGATTGTGCAGTAATTTTCTGGAAAATCTAAAAAGCAATTTTAAACAAATACCAAAAAAATGATATTATATATAAAGTGCAATACATGACATTCATTATTCGATCTGCAAATATTTCTGGACTATTTTCAAAGATCTACAAAAAAATTAGATTGTATAATTAATATTCAAAGATCTGCAAAAAAATCAGATCTACCAAAAATTTATGTCTGTATAAATAATGGTAACATTCGTAGGAAATTCTTTATGTGCACTTGTATTAATAATTTCCCTACAAATTTTCGCCCAGATAAATTCTTTGAAATTATATGCACATAAATACTTGTATTAATACAGTACGAAATTTGTGTCCGGACACACTTGTATTAATTGTCAATTATATGAAATTATATATAAAATAGTTTTTAATCTATATATTTTCATAACTTATTTAGATTTATTTAAACTTTAAAAATAAATTTTATTTAAATTATTTTCACAATTAAGGTAATCATAAGATAATTAAGAGTTCCATGAAAAGAAATGATAATTAAGAATATAAAATATAAAATGAATAAAAATATAGTATTATTCATATCACATACTATTTATATATATATTACAACCCGAGTATTACACGTGATTTCAAAAGAGTGATATTAATAGAATAAATAAGAAATTCTTAGTTTGAAAAAAAAAATCACACAAATTATAATATTATTTAATCTATTTATAATTACACCGCTTGGTAATAAATAATTTGCATAAGCTTTTACTCGTACTATTAGGTAAGGAGTTTTTTTTAAAGTGTTTATTTATATTCATTTTGAGAAAGAAAAGTTAATATAAATCTAAAAGTTAAGAAAACTTTTTTTTTTTTAGCTTGTGAGCTACAATGTAAATCTAAAAATTGTGTCATAAAAATATAAAATATTTATTCAATAAACTTGAATTTTGAAAACTCATCAAAATATAAAATATATAAAATATATTTGAAAACTTTATGAAATTAGTGAAAAAGTTATATTAATACTTCTAAATAATTATTTAAAATATATAAAACAAAAAGGAAAATATTAAAATAAAAATAATTAATATAAATGTAAAAGTTGAGAAAACCATTTTTTTTTTAGCTTGCAGCTACAATGTAAATCTAAGAATTGTGTCATAAAAATATAAAATACTTATTCAATAAACTTGAATGTTGAAAACTCATCAAAATATAAAATATAATTGAAAATTTTATGAAATTATTGAAAAAGTTATATTAAAACTTCTAAATAATTATTTAAAATATATAAAATAAAAAGAAAATATTAAAATAAACATAATTAATATAAAATAACATATCATAATAGTGATAGAATTATAAAATTACATAAATAAAATATTAAAATATATAATTAAATTTTAAATACTTAAGAAATCTATAATTGAATTATAAAAAATTTAAAAATAAATCTGAATAACATATAAAATTGGTTATAATAAATAAGAAAGCTAGAAACAATTTGTAAATAATCATATAAAGTATACAAATCTGGATTAAAACATAAAAAATATTATAATAATATAATATAAGATTTTGTAGAATCATATATATAAAATAATTATAATTTGTGACTTAATAATTATTTATACATACATAAAAAAAAAATTTCCTTCCATCCTTCCCACTACACTTTGACAAAGGGCAAGACTCTTGTCAGGCCGAACTAACGGTTCATCTGTTAGGCCAAAATTTCATACCGATATATTATAGTACGATAACCAATACATTATAGTAAAAAGTCAATAAATCATAATATTAATACAAAAACCAATACATCATAAAACGGGTCATATATTTATGAACAACCAATACCTTTGAGTACAAAAACCAATACATCATAGTTCAAAAACCAATACATTATAGTATCGGGTCAGATGGTCTAACAGGTCATGACCCGTCAATCTGGCCAAACGCAAGTCTTTGCCTTTGACAAAATCAAAACAGCTTTCAAAAGGACAACCTAGTCACAGAAGCATAACTGGAAAAGAAAAAGTACAAAGCATTATAAAGCTCCACCTCTCCTTGAAATGAAGGTGCCGATATAATAATCCAATGCCATATGATCATCTCAAGGTGTTACTCAAAAAATATTATAATCAAGAGATAACTCAGATGGTGCACCGCATCATCATAAGCACTCAATCAAGGTGCTCGGAGTTTTATTACCCCCGACTATTTGCAAATGGCCTCCTGAAGAACTGAAGTCTTGTATTTTTCAATTAATTTTGTCGAAAGACTAATGGTCGAGCGCTTCTTATCCATACGCATATGTTCTCTTCCAACTGAAACCAAGATCCTTTGCGGAGTTTGTTCTGTAGTTTGTAGTGATGGCGCTGTGAGCTGTCTTCGCAGCAGCAGGCCCAGCACCACAGCGACGCCCAACACCAACGCGACGCCCAGCACCAGGCCCGCTGTTTGGCCCAAACTATTCTGTCGCTAAAAAACGACTCCGCCGAGCCCGAGCCCGAAATCGAAATGGTGCCGCAGGCCGAAGAATAGCCTCATCAGGATTTTCATATTCGACAGGTGGCCAGTCTAGGAGGGCCGGAAGACTGGCGTTGGCTCGCTAAGTAGCTCATACTACCGGAGTGGGTGATCGATGTCCATGAACGATTAAACACAGATTGGTACATACATCAAATTCCCAATAATTAATATAAATTACTTTATTTGTTTGAAAATCTGGACTCAACCCCATGTTAACCATCCTCAAAAAAGTCCATCTATAAAGCCTTAGCTGAAAGAAGAGATTAACTGATTAAAATGTAATTGATTGTAACCCCATGTTTGTAGTCATATTCTTGAATTTTGTAACTTTTACAGGTATGTATATGCTTTTTATTTAGAAAGCCTTAGCTGAAAGAGGACATAACCCCATGTTTCTAGAAATATTCTTTTTATTCTGCCTAAAATGACAACCCATCACCCGAAAAGTCATCCGTAAATTTCGTATGACACCATTACATGAAATAAAAATCTTATTACTTTTTTTATTTTTTTTCAAACGGTAGATATATTTCATAAAAAAATAAAAATCATACATGACCATGTCAAGCCCTCAATCATCTACTGCCTCAAAAGAGAGCATATCAAACAGACTACACATAAAAGTTGAAAGCAAAACAAAATTAAAATTTAACTGTCTAATAATATCCTAAAAATAAGAATCCTATTATTCAAATAACATTTTCGATGCAAGTTTAATGCCTCGTTGAATTAAACACTTGATATTTTTATCAATAATTAATAAGTATATGCATGTATAAATACATTCTAATAACAAAATAAGATCGCACGCTGTTTATTAAAGAGTCATTTATTAAACACTTGATATTTTTTACAGGTATGTATATGCTTTTTATTTAGAAAGCCTAAGCTGAAAGAGGACATAAACCCATGTTTCTAGAAATATTCTTTTTATTGGTAGATTAATTTTGAATTTTGTACCTTTTATAGGTATGTATATGCTAGGTGATTCGTACGTTTTTGTCACGAATCTGTACATAATTGAGTCTTATTTAGTCTTTTTATTCTTTTTTCCGGGTTAAGACTAGAGCTAAATTGCATTGTTTTTCATTTTCCATCTCTTCATTTAACTTTCCGGCTTTTTGATCGACAATTGGTCCAAACAAGAATAATTATGTGGTTTTCTCATACAGCTAGAGCGTCTGGAGGATTCGGAGCACGAAGATTGAAGGAAAAACGCTCACAATTAGCCACAAGGACATCCACCGATCGGACAATTTATATCTCCGATCGGTGTAAACTGTGTACTCGCACACCGACCGGGAGAGCTATCACACCGAGCGGATCCAGAGACATAAGCTTATGACCGATCGGACGGGACATATGACCGATCGGACAAAAACGTTACGAGTCAGATTTCTGGAAATTTCAGTTACGAAACGGCTGAGATTGCCTTTAAAAGGAGAGGAGGCGACTAGGGTTCGAGATACAGAGGGCAGAGTGTAGCTTGGGAGGAGGTAGCAAGAAGAAAGATCACAAAAACATCTAAAGGGTGAGAGATTTGACACATCTCTCACACCTCTAGCATAGAACCATACGATATCACCTTACCCGTTGTTCGAAGCAGCAATTGACGTAAGGATTCTGGGTTCGTGACAAGCCCGAGGATTTCACGCGTTGCTTGGAGTACATTAATCCGTCATCATCATTCGTTGAATGTAGCTTAACGTCTCGTAACTTCTGAACTCATATACTTAGTCGCTTCTTTTGAGTAGATTAGTTTTATTTTGAACATGAATAATTGTTTGAAGGGTGATGAAATAATGTTCTGTTGAATGGTTGTTAAAGCGTTGGTGGCTTGGAATAATAGATTTATGTTCTTGGAGTTTTGCAATTATGTGTAGCTTATTCTTGATATGATGAATGATGGTCTTAGAGAAATCTATTGGTAATATTCGGAGATCAGTGTCTTGCTATGATGTTTAGAATGTCCTTATTTAGTAGCATTATTAGTAATGAATCTTTTACCTTTGAAAGTCTCTTGTCGAGAGATTGACATCCTCGAGACAAGACGATTTCGTTATTACTTTTAAAAATTGGAAGTGAAACTTTTTCAAAAACCCCGTTGATCATGTGTTATTAGATAGAGTTGTGAAATGAGTATAATAAACATCATTAAATCAAATTTCCATTCCTCGAGAGAATCGACCCGAGTTAACTCATTAGTCTACAAGTGATCCCGTTCTCTTGCGGGCGGACTTAAATCCTTTTCAAACGTAGACCATGATAGTTACCCGGTATTTAATTTTGAAAGGAACATAAAAGTTCGGCTCACTAGGCCATCTGGGAAATGTTGTTTTGTGGTGTCGTCTAACGGTACAATGGTTAGTCGGTTACGGAATGGTAGCATGCTGCACCGTTTCCCGTCTAGTTTGCCCAACGGTAATATGTCAGTAATGTACATTCATAGCCGAATCATCCATCTTTCTGAGAATGAATCTCTAGCTTTTTGCATGAAAAATAATGACTAATTTTCTCAAATTACTCAACGAAAAATATATATTTGTTCGATCTATCAACAACGGCTATGGAAATTGAAATCTAAAAATTAATATTTCAGAAAAATTACCATTTGATAGTCATCGAATCTCCAGAAAAAAATAATAAGCTCCTTATATATCGGCTCAATCACGTCAGCCGAGTTGACGAAGATTTGAATCGGCGAGCGACATTTCCCTCTATTAAGCCTTGTCTCAAACTTTGCCAACATTTTCTACTTGTTTATTATCCAAAACGATCATGAAAACAACAAAATCTTGAGATGAACTCTCATTGAAACAAATCGATAATAAGGAAATAAAACAACAAACAAAAAAAGATTCATTGATTACGGATCGGATTCATTCTATAACCCTTTAACTCTAAGAGGAAAAACAGATGGAGATAGAATAATGAAATTAAAAAAAGATCAATCAAGAAAAGAACACATATATTAATTAGTCATGTAACTCAAACAAATATAACAGATTGTTAATAACAAAACAAATGCAATACCAAAAATTAGAGATGTGATGTACCATGTGTTCTCTGGTTCGAGGAGTAGAAAATCACCAGATAATCTTCAAATTGGAGATGAAAGAGAGAATGAGAAATCTGCAGCGTACAAGAAACAACATATTAGTATTCTGCCTGAAATCATATTCCAAAGCAAATAATGAAATTGTATTGTGATAGTGTTTTATTATCTTACAATTCAATAAAACAACTCAAAAAAGTGGAATAAAAAAATAAAAAAAGGGAAAGGACCTTGTAAGTTTTTTCAAAAAATAAAATAAAATCTGGAATGGAGTCGATCACCGATCATCCAAAAATTCTTAGGAATCGAATGACTAATTTTGAAACAGTAAAGTGCAGTCTTATTGAACAGAAATTACAACAACAACAAAAGAGCAACCAAAGTAGTGAAGGACCAACTAAATATCAGAAGAAGAAGAAAATGCGGTAAAATTAAGCACAAACAAAAGGAGACATGGTTCAAGTGAACAAAAAATCTTGACTCTAATTATCAAAACTCTTTCATTGATAAATGGAATTTATTTCACCAATACAGCCAATCAGCAGAACATGAAACTCATAACACACCTCTCCAATCTCGCGACCCAATTCAACAGTGTTAAAAACAGTTTGTCATGAACCGAACCAAGAAGATTAATTTTTTTAAAAAAAACTCATATTTCTTACCATATTTTGAAATTCAGATCGAATAATAAAACATGAGAAAAGTAGGAGCAACCATCGTAAATGGAGAAAAACGGGATACGAATTAGGAAAAAAACATGAATCATACAAAAAATCAACATAACAAACAGTGCAAATTAATCAAAAAAATGAACAAAATTCCACACTAAATCCAATGCCAAACACATACTTTCACAAACTGTACAATAGAAAATAGGTAAAAACAAATTAAATGGATAATAGATCCCAATATCATAGATCTATGACTATACTAACTACACATCATTCCAAAAGTAGATTATACGAAGAACCAAATATTAGGTCTAAAAAATTAAAAAGATACTAAAACAAATCTTGCATTCGCAAATATATATGCAAAATCCAAAAATAGATTACCATTTATTGATTGAGGAATCTCATGACATGCTGATGGTGTCGGACGTCTCACCGGGATAGTCAGTGAACATAGTGGGGTCCATGCGATGCGGCCTAAAAGGGGGCATCTAATGCTGTGATGTGATTATTAGATGCAACCTGAAAGAGCGACCTTCTTCCGTTAGAAGATCCTGGCGAAGACGGAGACTCCAAATCGAATTATAACCTAAATCTACTTCCCAAATTTCCTCAAAACAATTATGGGTTACATAAGGATTTTTTATTTTTTTTTTGAAAGGAATGTGAATTTTTTTAATAAAAAGCAGCGAGAAGGCGAGAGGGAGAGGCGGGTTTTGCGAGATCAAACCTTAGTTTTTTAGACAAAGTAACAAATGAGACAAAAATCCTCATTTATACTTAGTTAAAAAAAATCCTAAAAGGTAGTATTTTAACCGAACAACCCGAGATTAACACATCAGCTTCTAGAGCTGTTAGAAGACGACATGTGTCATCCGAAGCAACCTATAGTTGACACATAGGCTAGGGTGTCAACAGTATTAACAAATAGGTGGATTAATATTATTAAATTCTTTTATATTTAAATATTTAGGTTAGGTTATTTAATAATTTAGTTACATACTTAGAATAATTCAAATGATATTATATTTTCAACCTGTGTCGCATTGTACCAGTGTCTAATCAATTTTTATTAATATTATTATATAATTTATATTTTTTTTATGTTTTGACTGAATTTCTTAATAATATTTAGCTATATACTTAGATTATTGTCAATAACTCATAATTTACATATATTTTATATTTGTAATTCAAATAATAAAATTTATTTTAACTTTTATTATAAATACAATTTTCTTTCTTATTTTCACCGTTTTTTATAATTAACATTATCTTATATATTATTTGTCTTTTAATTCTAATTTATATTTTTTCTAATTATATATGACTTTTTATTATTTTTATATTAGAAAAATAAAAGAAAATATTGAATTAGGCAAGATATAATAAAAAGGAAGAGATTAAGTTAGGCAAAATATAATATTAGAGAATATATTAAATTAGGTAGATATTAAACTCCTATATTTTAGTAAGACTCAAGACCTCCAAAATTCGCCAAGTAAGCATTCGAACCACCAAAAGATTACATGTCAGCCTGAAGTTTTCTAGATAGAGATATTTTCGTTTAGTGTGTGTGTATGTGTGTGTGTGTGTGTGTGTGTGTGTGTGTATATTGTGTGTGTGTGTGTATAGCATATTATGCGGGATTTGAAAAAAGATAATTAAAATTACTAAAAGAATAGTACTGAAAATGGTACACACAAATCATAACGTTAATTTTCTATTTATACAAAGATTATTCTTCACAATAAATTATTTTTACACATAAATCCGAGTATTATTTATTCTAATTAGAGTAAGAATGGTTTCACAATAAATAATTAACCGGGGGTCATGAAATTAGTTGTAAGACATAGAAAAACACCTTATACTTGAAAGGAAACCCGTAGAAAATTGAGTTTGTATAATTTCATATATCTAACTTATAGTATATGTAATATTATTATTTTCTTCCCGCATAAGACATTAATTTGTTCATATGGATAGATAATGTGTTTATCAATGCATTTTATTAGAATTATATAAGGAGATCTATAATATATTTCATATTTATTTTCACATGTGTAATAATTCTTTATTATTAGTTCTTCTTGTTGTTGTTGTATCTCATTTTTTCTTTTTCTTTTTTAGCGTAATAATAGTTTTTCATATAAGTTTTTAATGTTATTATTAATGCATTATATTAGGAATAGATATCCAAATTTAAGTTTATACAATTTATATTTATTTTCCTTTTGTAATAATTTTATATAACTCGTAATTTTCTTAAATAGAATATTTGAAATTCTAAAAATAAAATTATTTCAACTTTTATTATAAATAAAAATTAATTCAACTTATATAGATTTTTTCTAATTAAATATGACTTATTTATTTATTTTTATTAGTATAATAAAAGTAAGATATTGAATTATGCAAATTATGATTAAAAAAAAGATATTGAATTAGGTAACACATAGTAAAAGGAAAATATTCAATTAGGAAAAATATAATGATAGAAAAATATTAAATTAGGTAAAATATATAAAAGTAAAATATTAATTTTGTTGATATTAGGTTAGGTGACACCAAAGCACCAAAATATTTTCCCAAACTAACAAAGTATGAGAAACAAACACAAAGGATATGAAGATTCTGCATTAATATATAGGGGATATTATTGCAGATAACTCATAATTTACCTATGTAGCATATTTAGAATTCCAAAATAAAACTACTTTAACTTTTATTATAAATACAACTTATTTGAGATTCGAAAAATAAAATTATATTAACTTTCATTAAAAATACGACTTATTTAATTATTTTCATAATTATTTTTGTAATTAAAATTACTTTATAATAAAATAATTTTGTAATTAACTTTTTTAATTCGTCTTTTGATTAAAATAACTAATTTGTATTTTCTCTAATAATTATATGCCTTATTTATTTTTTATTAGGAGAATAAAAGGAAACATTGAATCAGAAAGAATATAATAAAATAAAAATATTAAATTAGGAAAATATATAAAAATATTAAATTAGTTATGATACAATAAAAAAGAAAATATTAAATTAGATAGATATTAGACTCGTATAACACCTATGTAACCGAAACAAACATAATTTTTTATCTGTTAAGCAAAGCATACAAATCAGACACATATGTTAAGAAGATTTTGCATCGATAGAAGATCTCTAGAAAGTTTCAGATCAATATTTTTATAAATTTCATACTCGAATGTCTGTCCTGTTGGGCTTATTAACATTTCTTCATATGGATTTAACTTATTGATTTTATCAAATAACTTGCATTTTTTTCATTCTTTTTTCTTTTAATCCACTCGAAATGACAATCATAAAAGTTATCTACTGTGCTCACTTTAAATAAAAAAATAAATATAAATTAAATAACAGAAATTAACTTTTGTCACTCAATTTGTGAGACTCAATTCCAGAAAACATTCGTTATCAAATTTCCTTACAAGCTTCTCCATCATTTAATATAATAGTGTTGAACTCGTGTGATGCACGCAACATACACACTCAAAAATATGTAAACTATATATATATATATAT